>OX451218.1:132288425-132446513 GCA_949628195.1 Phasia obesa | reverse complement strand
ATAAACAAATTTATAATTCTCATATATGAGCACTTGCATGAAAATCAAAATATTTACTTATTTATTGCCTTCGAATAGAAAGCAAAAAAATTAAAACTTCTCACTCATAAATGAACAAACACAAAATATATTCTAGTCTCTGTCACACATGAATGAAAAGAAGCAAAAAAAAAAAAAAAACTAAAATGTACATACTCACACATGATTGAGCGCAGTGAGTGAGTATTTTGATACTCTGCTTTTTAACCGCTTTTCAAGCTGAAAACTGTTTATTATCAACATCGTTTTTTATTATTTGTTACCCTTCAGTTGTTAAAGATTTCCTTTCGGTTTAATAAATGTCCAAACCTATTCTCATAACTACGTACCACCTAACCGTTATTATTATTTGTTTTTAGTCTGAAGTGAGGACCCTGGGCACACAGGATTGATGGATCCCATTTGGAACAAATATGTATGTGACAATGAAAAAAAGTTTTCCTTTATGATTTTATATTTATTATAGTTAACTGACTCAAATCATGTTATTATCTGTTCTAAGGAAACGGTTCTAAGTTGAAAAGTGGCACCATTCGATATATATTTTCAAAAGCCTTAACATGATATCCATTTTGATCTAATATGTTTAAAAATGTAGTGCACAATCACAGTTTCATATGATAAATTCAGAGCCCATAACTCGGAAAATAAGAGTGACCGCTTCTTTTTTTATTTTACATTTTCCTATTATTTTTAATTCTCTATCACCCTGTATAATTTATTTTATTGGTGAATCTTTGCTGAACTAGACTTGTTCCCAAAAAAAAAATTAGTCATAAATTTCCATTTTTTGCTCGAAGACAATCAGAAAATTTACATCTCAAATTTACATCTTACATCTTAACATCTTAACCTTAACATCTGCTAAATGATGTGCAACTATATGCTGCTCATGAGCTATGCGTCTCTCCTTCTTTTATTCATCATGTTTTAGCTGATACCAAATTTGCTCGCTCAGCTAAATATAAAATAAATATAATCGATCACTTTCTTTAAGTGTACTTCAACTTGAAATATAAGATATTTTTATGTTTTTTTTCTCTCGGTGAATATTAGAATATATACAATATGTGTCGTCACCATTGTTATGTGCTCTTGCTCAAGCTTTTACTTGCCTTTAAAACCCGTACTAAATACACGTTCATCGTAGCGCAAACGATAAACGTACAATATTTTTGTAAATATTTTTTTTTTCTTCATTGTACATCTACGATGGCAGTAAAACGTTTTTCATAAAATTTTTACCGCCAACACAAGATTTAATTAAACCAAAGACTTGATTTATGAACGAAAGGATACAATAATGTTCCATAAACGTTTTATAGTAAATGTAAATGTGTATATGATAGTGAGCGTGTAGTTGTATGTATTGGTTGCATTTTCAGAAAATTTTTCCACTCCATTATATTGTACTGCTAGTTGTTCGTGTGTATATGGTTTAAAGCTAAAGGGTAAAAAACAAAAAAAAAAAAAACACAAAAAATTGACAGGAAAACAAACGGTAGCAGCGCGGCAAGTAAGCGGAAAGAAAACGCAAGTAAAAGGGTTAAAAGACAAAAACAGAAGCAATAAGTTCAATGTAAAGTATTAATGAGAGCGATATTTTTTTTTTGTTTTTTTTTTTTACATCAAGCAACAACAATGTATTTTACAGATCCTTAAAACAATGAGTTTGTAACTATAAAAGTGCAGAAGAGCAAGCACTTTTCTGTAGATAACAATTTTTTTATATTAAATCTAGTCCACAGTTCAACAGTGGTTTAAAAACTTTTTATTTTGGAAATAATTCGGTTGCTTGTGAACCACTTAAGTAAAATTTAAAAGATGTCGCAGCAGAGGTGCTTTCAAGGGGAGTGCAAACGGCCGAGCTATCGTCAATGGAGCTTATGGGTCAGAGTAAATATTTCTTAAAGAACGTTAGGTCTGTTTTTGTTTTTCTGCTTAGAATTTGGTGGGTTTCTTTAGATTAACTAATGGAACGGTGAGATATTGTGGAACAAGATTAACGTGAGTACCTGCCTACTCGGCCTAACCTCACGGTGGTCTTACCACCGAGTGAAACTTAGGCGTAGACTAGCGCCCCCATTGTGTAGTATAACAACACTTTACGATTGCCACCAATGGCTTTTTGTGTGTGATACAGTCACAATGAGTAGCAATTTATATAATATGACAAGCCTTTCCAAGGCAAGCCTAGATCCACATTATAACCTCTTGCTTAGGAGTTTGGAGACTATCCAAACTCCGTCTGTTGAGAGTGCAACAGCACACTTGATCGACTTTGCACCTTACCTACAAAAATCGATTTTAAACCACAACCACCACGTGTACCCCCGAAGGGGACCTCACCAATAACCGGTCACAGAGAGGATACGATCTCTGTGGGGCCACCGATTTCCGTTGTACCAGTCCTTTGGGCACTGGTTGGGCCTCGAAGAGGACCCGTATGTTTTAACACACAGATCTTTTCTTCCAGATTTAGGCTCTAGGAACCCTAGCGTCTGGTGCCCCTATTTTCCCCGAGTGAACCGCGTCAAAGCATTTGCCATATTCCTGCAGTGACAATTGGATCCCCCGGGGGTGGAACGGTGAGATATATTAAATAATGGATTTTTAATTTAGGGTTTTGAAAATTTAAAAATGCATAGAAAATTTGTAAAATGGAATGAATTATTTGTTTGGGCCGATAAATAAATGAATGCCTGTTCTTTATTAAAGACTAGCTGTACCCACACACGTTGTGTACGCCTTCCCAATATTTTGTTCGATTTTGCTTTGAAAGTAATCCACACCAAATTTTAAGATTCGTACATATTTACTTTATATAAAGGTACCAGTTATTTAAATTCTAAAATTTATAGAAAATTCTCAAATTCCAAAAATTATTGTAAAGCTCTATAAAAGACAGACAGGAAATGAGTTACTCACTCTGTTACCTAACATTGCTTAAAACAAAAGATGCCTTTCAAAAATAAAAGATGCCTTAGAGTATGCAGTACCTTTAAAACGGAAAAAAGTCGGTGTACTTTGATTGCTTATGCTCCACTTTCTGTTGGAAATAAGATATTTTTCCTAGTATTCCATATTGGAACCATGATAACGAGGTACCTCCTCACAAAATTTTGTTAAAATCCATCCAGTAGTTTTTACGTGATGCGAACACAAACAGAAAGACAGACATACATACAGGAAATGTTTTATTATATGTATAGATTATTTTATGTAAATGTTGCCTCCGGCAATGCCATAGGTGGTCCATCTATGACCTCAAAGTTTTGCCAGGATTTTGGCCGTTATGTCACCAATGGCATATATATTGTTGTCTTCCACCTCTAGAATTGTGGGCGGTTTGTCCCCGTACACGAGAGACTGCACGTATTCACACAAAAATAGTCTAGTGGGATCAAATCGCATGATCTTGGCGGCCAATAAATGCGACAAACATTTAACTTGCCAAACTCTACTCTCAATAGGTTCATGGTATCACGAGCCGTACAGCATGTGTCACCCACCATCTTGTTGAAAGCACATGTTAATCATGTCTAATTCTTCCATTTTAGGCATAAATAAAAATCCATAATCATCTTACGGTACCTTGCTCTATTGACAGTAACGTTGCGATTTTCTTCGCTCTTAAAGAAGTACGATCCAATGATGGCTCCAGCTCATCCGCACCCAACTGTACATCTTTCAGGATGAATTAGCAGCTCCTGAATTGCCTCTAGCTGCTCTTCATAACGGCTTACTTCATACCCGTTGATCTAAAAATGAGCTGCGTTTCTGAAGACAATTTTTCGAAAACAAAAAAATGGATCTTTATTCAACATTCCTAAGGCCTATTTACAAATAGATAACGTTGTGGCTTCAGTTCTTGTAGTAGCTGTTTCAAATCTAAGTCCTTACGTAAAATCATCCAGTTGAACGTGTAACAAAAGCTCAATTGTTGACAACGGCGATGAATGGACATAACGCGATCTCTATTGACACTGACCGATACAGCAGCAATATTTTCCTCGGAACGCTCTCTTCGCAACTGTTAAATAAGAAGAGAAAGGAAATCTCAAGGATGCTGGCTGTGCTAAAGTGGATAGGACTTTTTGATAATAGGCACTGTTTCGGCTGTAAGCTACATGGTCCTTAAGAAACAGTGTACCACCTGCTGTGTGACTGCCCGACATTTCACTCTTCAAGACTACAATTTTTTGCAGCAAATATAATAACTGACCTATCTGAGCTATCAGAAAGCAATCTAGAAAGAAAAAAATATTTTCACCAATTAAAGTTTTTATTTGGTTTTAGATTAAAATTTAATTAAATATTTCATTGATTCAATTAATTGTTTAATTAGAATTTTTTTTGGTCTGTTGTAAACAAATATATATTTGAATCAATGAAAAAATTAATTGAACTTTAATGTAAAAGTGATTAAAACTCTTAATTGGTGAAAAAAATTTGTTTGTATAGGTGAACTACTAAATATGTTAATGCAACAGAATGGGTCTAACTATCCACTAGTACCTACATGTGGATTGGCTTTATTGTCCGGACGTGTTGGAATGCGCTTGGCACTCTCCGGTAGGGGTCGTAAAAGAGTGTATAAAATATTCGCAAAACTACTGGTTGCTCTTTTTATGTCAAATAGTTTATCATGTTACTTTTTATAGCCTTTTTTGTTGATTTTAGTTACATTTTTATATTGGATATTTTGGTGGAGTCCATAAAAACTCAGGTTAATTATTTGACTACATATTAATTTTTGTTTTTGTTGGATGGCTTGGTAAAGCACCATAAATACTCAAACGAATTATCAAACACTGTTTGATTGACTGTCTAATGGAGGTCCACAAAAAAATCAAGAGAAAATTGCTGGAGACCTATAAACTCGAAGAGCAAATTACAGAAGTTTCTACTTCTTATACAAATATATAGGAGGGACAGTTTTTGAAACAGGCTGATATTCGTATCATAACACGGCTCAAAAAAAATGGGTATAAATTATTGTATTTATTTTAGACAAAAGCGATTATAATTTTTATAGTTTTTATTTTACGTTTTCATTATTCTTTAATCCCTCGCTGAAAAATGGTTTTACGAATGATATTCTGCTTAGAAGCGAAAGCCCTCATAGTTGCCTAACAATGAAATTTCGATCATTTTAATTTGATATCGAATGAAGCCAAAAGAAAAATCTCTTATGTCCGAGTCACAATTCGGACATGTAAGAATGTGAGAACAAGCCCCTTTAACCAAAATTCTGATATATTTTCGAAAACCTTAAACTAACCAATTACTTACTGACATTGTGGCAAAGACAAAATTTACAATTGGGATGTGAAAATACACTGGGCGATTGGTTTAATTTTTATAAAAAAAAAGGAAACAAAGGGGTTAAATTGTAAGTAAATTTTGAGTTAAAAGCTGATGTTAGCGATTTAACAAAAAAGTATTGATTTAATATTTAAACTGCTCATCGTCTTACAAAGAATTTTCATGGAGGTTTACCAAAAAAAAAAAATGAACCGCTGTTTTTTTCCAATGTTTTAAATCTTTCTTTTCCCCTGCATTGCTCTACGTATTGTTTTTTTATGCTAAATATTTTACCGATTTTTTATTTCCTTTTTTTCAACTTCTTTTTAGCCAAAGGTTATAAAAAAACAAAACAAATAAATGAAATATTTCAATGTGGGTTATTAAAAGTGGAAAAATAATGTGACGGTGAAAACAATACAAAACAAAAATCCTCAAGATTTAAAAGGTTTTAGTTCTGTAATCGATTTTAAGGTTTTTTATGCAAATAATCCTTATTTGTATGTTTTATTTATACTTTTGCGTGGGGTTGCTACTGCAAAGAAATATAAGAAAATTTATTTTTATATCGTAAGTAATTTATTTAAAAGGGTAAAGCTCCTCTTATTTTTTTAACCGACTACTTTTGTTAATAATATAAAACAAAAGGCAGCTAATGATGTGTAAATTTGTTACTTAAGGAATTAGAAATGTTGCTTTTTTTGTTATAATTTGTTTAAGAAACATTCTTACTTCTTGTAAAAATATTTCTTAAATTAAGGTGGAAATATGATTCTTCTAATCGTTTCTTGAAGGTAGGTATTCAGAAAAGATGTTCTGAAGTTGTATTAAAATTGAAAAATACAGCATTTAAAATGCTTTCTACATATATGTAGAGGACTTTAAAATCATTTGTTTAATTAAAAATTTTCGACTACTAGTAACTTAGATGAAACAAGTTGCAGTCTGTGTATAGAACGCATTAACATCAAAACGTAATAATTCTTGCAAAAAAAACCCGACTTCAAAACAGATATAAGGGCACCAATTCTAAACCAAAAATGTAAGAAGTAAGAATTAGATTTAAACCAAATAAAATATGCGCCAAAATTAGAGGGAAAAAAAGTAAAGACTATGTGAATGTCAAGCCTCTCCCTATTACTGTTAAAAAGTTAAGCTATTTTCACCAGCGTCCGTCTTATATGGGGACACCATTCAAGCCTCTGTGTATAACGGTTTCAAAGATAGGGTCACATAGATCAAATAAGGTCTCATATTGGGACACCCTTTAATTTACAATTTTAAATTAAAGACCTGTTGTTATAAATGACTTGGTCACAAAGATTCTTTGTAAATTTCACTTGTCTGTCTATAACGAATCAAAAGTTTGGCCATATATATCAAATTACGTGAACTATTGGGACACCCTTTACATTATAATTCCAAATATTTATACTTGTTATTATACCAGAGAAAGTAGTGGACATTCTGCCTAATTTTCAAGTGTTTGTGTTTAACGGTTCAAGAGATAGATCAAATTACATAATTTATGGGGACACCCTTTAATTTCAAAATTCAAATTGTATATTTGCTATAGTGGACTTTGAAATACATGTTCCTTGAAAATTTCATCTGTCTATCTATAATAGTTCAAAAGTTTAGCCACATACATAGAATTACATTAACTATTGGGACACCCTTTTATTTCCAAATTCAAATTTTATACTTTTTGTTATAGCTGACTTAACAATACAGGCTCTTTGTAAATTTCAGCGGTCTGTGTACAACTGTTCAAAAGAATGGCCATATACATCAAATTAAATGAACTATTGGAGCACCCTATAACTTAAAATTTTGAATATTAATACATTTTATTATAACGGTCATAGTAATCGACATTCTGTAAAATTTTCAAGTTTTGTCTATAACGGTTCAAAAGATAGGCAAATTATGGCACCTACGGGGACACCCTTTAAATTTTAAATTTATTTTTTTTTTATTAATTTCTGCCGTTGGGAGCTATAGCGACACGCAATTTTTTAAAATTTTAATTATGTGCCCTTTACGGTTCTTAATACACGTAAAAAACATGTATGTTGTATGGGGACACCCTTTAATTTTTAATATAATGAACTGTTTTTAAAACGAGACCAACCTGAAAGCATAACCTTTCAAATAAAGAAACAAATTTTAAAATCGGTTCGGTAATAGCTGAGTTCTGCGGTTACATACATAAAAAAAGCAAGATTCAGACGAATAGATAACCTCCTTCTTTTTTGAAGTCGGTTAAAAAGGGCGGCAAATACATAATTACGTATAATTTCAGTTTATTCAATACGTTACTTTTTTTTTTTTTTTTTGATTTACGTTGTATGGCGTATATATAACGTGACCAGACATTTGGCGTGATTATCCCTGTTTAGGTCGATCCCGTTTAAAACTTGTGTCCCGCTTTTAAAAGTTTCTAAGTTAAGTCTTCTTTATTTTGTTTTATACACAGAACAAAATATTTGTACCAATTAGGGATTTTAAAAAGATTTAAATTAAAGTTTATTGAAATCATTAACTGATTCAATTATTTATTTAATTAGGAAATATTATTGTTCTGTTTTAAACAAATATGTATATAATTGATTCAATTAAAAAATTAATTTAATTTTAATTTATAACTAATTAAAACTTTAATTACTGAAAAAATTTTTTTCTGCGTAGTTAAATAAACGAAAGGATTTTTTTATTAACTATATACGCTTTTTTGCCGATATGATACCCATACTGCTTGTGAATTTAAGGGGTAGTCTATCGAAAAGATATCGAAAATCTATTTGACGGAGACATGTAAATGATGGAATAGCCAGTAAGAGCTCATTGTTTTTTTGATAAATTTTTCGTATAAGACGGCACTGTTCCAGAATCCGCATCTCTAGATACATTAGAAGACCTACGCTATCAATTGACTTTGACTTTAGAAGAACAAAAGATTATAATGCATATGGGATCATGATGTCTTTAATCTTTTGTTATAAACCCGTTGTAGCCCTATTATTTGTTAGCTTGTCAGAGCTTATACGATGTATATCGGTGAAAATGTTTGTAAAAGTTCAATTAAAGGTGTTTTTCTGCTACAAAAGAAGTTTGACTGTGTTTGAGATATTTGAAATTTGTAGATAGTTTACCATTAATATGGATTTGTAGGATCAGGAAACTTAACCAGATTAAATGTATAGGACTATAACACCTCTTAGCGAGATCCAATGGTTTCGATAAGAAAAAAACTGTTTATTGCTGTTGAAAAGTTCTGACAGGGCTCAGGGTTCATCAAATGGCTAATATCAGTGAGCTTATTTTTACAATTGTCATATCGTTTACAAGGCTGTGAAGTATTTAAAATAGTTATCGCAACAGAATTCAGAAAATTCTCTGATGGAGTATATCCAAAGTAAGTAATCTACGACAAGCCATAGTTTATTTGGTGAAAAATCTCAATATATATGCTCCTACTGCCTGCCGTCGTTTTATACTTTCTATTAGTTGATACTCCGGCCTTCAGAAAATAGAAATTCACTGGGTTTAAGTCTGGAAAATATGAAGGTCATTGTTGTGAAGAAATGAAAATTAGTAATTTTTCTTGTAAAAAAGATGGATTTTGATGGCCATATCGGATTTTGATGCTGAATCTTGTTGAAATGTCCGATGGTTTCTGCCATATTATATATATACGTGCCAAAGGTAACAAAGCAGCGCTTAAGATCTTGCATTGTATATATTTTTCATATATATATATATATAGGGACTTTTTTCGCAAAAATATCTAATTTCCAAGCGGAAGTAGAGCATAAGTAGTGAAAGTACGTAATTTTACAGATTCATTGCTACTGCAAACTTGGCAGCTACTTTTAATTGCGTCAGCGGGAAATTTTTAACACTATTTACAGAACTCTACAATATTTTTAGAAATTTCTATAAATTTTAGAATTTTATCCAGGGATGGGTACCTCTATTTAAAAAAAATATATATAAATCATATCTGAAGCACTATTAAAGTCAGAGTCTTAAAATTTTGGTGTGGATTACCTTCAAAGCAAAATCGAACAAAATATTGTCAGAACACCTACGACGTGGCAGGCACTGCTGGTATTTTATATGAGCTGATGATTTCAATTCTTTTGTTTTTGCTGGTTGAAATTCCTTGTGAAATCTTACAATTTTTGCAATTTATAGGGTTTCAATCATACACAGAAAATGTTTTTATCACCAATTAAAGGTTTTAATTAGTTGTAAATTAAAGTTCAATTAATTTTGTAATTGAATTAAATATCAATAAATTTGTTTAAAATATAACAAAAAAATTCTAATTAAACAAATAATTGAATCAATTAATTATTTAATTAAATTTTAATGTGAAACCAGTTAAAACATTTAATTGGTGAAAATAATTTTTTCTGTGTAGTTCATTGTTTAAATACACTGAGATATTTCGCCATTTAAAATGAGCGTTTTTAGGAATTGCGTGAGCTTCTGGCCTTCTCCTTTTGTATCATAAACAACATTGGCGTGTTTAGCTGTCCAACTCTATGATTATTTTTTTTAGGGTTTTAATGTGTAATGTTCGAGTAAAAAATGTTTGTTTCTTCATAAATGTCGCAGCTACTTAACAGTAGCTGGTTGCTGCGAATTTCCAGCGAAATATAAAGCAATTATATTATTGCCTTTGAATTTCCTTTCTATAACTTTTTTGAACTGATAGGGAATATGTTATGATTCTATAGGCTTGTAAACAACATCTCAATCTGACACTTGCCAAAAAAAGGGAGCTTTGTCGCCATTTGGTACCTACATTTCCATAAAGTTTTTAAGAATTCATGAACCGACTTCTATATAATATCGATTTATAAGACCTTGCGCTTTGTTCCCAATAACTCTACTTGTTTTCATTTTATTATGCGACTGATTAAGACAAAGTTATAAACTTAAGTTTTCCATATTGCAACCACCTAAAGTCTTACCAACCTAAATTAAAAAAAAATATGAATAATATTTAGTCGTTTATTTATTTATTTATATTTTTTTTGTAATGAAAATAAGCCACTTAACAAAATGTATTTAAAGATGTTCTTTTTTCACCATTCTATAGTTTTCTACATCTTAGCATTTCAGTCAGTCATAAATCTTTTCATTAGCAAGTGAAGCTTTTTTCAAAAGTTTCTATAATATTTATGCCACAACCATCTTTATGGGATGTTTTCGTTATTAGTCTGATTAATTTGGCTCTTTTCATAAATTGCTGTTATGAAATAAGCAAAAGTAGCAGGCAGCGAAATAAACGGCAGTCTTTAAGTGGCGGCTTGGCTTCATTGCTTTCTTTTCCTAGCACTGCTTAATTCTTTTTACAAATTAGAAGTGTTTCATAAAATAAATTTTTGCCCCTTTTTAATTTTCTCTATTTTAGCAACAACGTTGTCGTCATCATCTTCATCATTGCTGTCATCAGCACTATCACCCTCTCGTCTTGGTCATTTGAATGGCAGAACGGCAGCAGTAAAATAAAACCAAAAACAAAAAACAAATAAAGTTTTTAAGTTTTAAAAACGGAAGCATTTTATAAGAACCACATCATACATTATCCTAATCAAGGATAATTCATTAGTGTTTGAAATTTTTGGCATCTACTTAAGGTTAAAGTCGACAAACAGGGCAACGAGTTGCAAACAAAACGTTCAAATCAACAGCTAAAGAAAAGGAAATAATTTCAGAAAAGAGACTAAAATGAATGAAGTCTCTATTGTAGTTTTTATTTTTGCACAATACCATTACAAGCATCTATTTCAAAAACAAACAGGACTAAAGTAAAATGAGAAAAAAAAACACCAAAAGATATGAAGGTAGACGAGAAAGGGATAAAGTTCGGTAAATAAATTAGTATTTATATTCAAAGCAACATCAGTTAAAACTGAAGCAGGCAAATGGCGTTTGTTAATCAGTTTAATTAATTAATTTAATTTAAAAGTTTTCAAGTTAAAACCCAAAACAAATTGATGGACAAGAAGTAAAATACCCTACAAAGAATTGACGTGTTAAAGGACCACAATCAACAACGGGAAAATATTAGATCAAACCAAATTAAGCGAGTTTTAATCAATTTATTTATTTTTTATTTTAGAAAATTTACCTCTTTGTATTCTCTTATACTTTTTTGTTTTTGTTTTTAACCATCTCTCTTAGACTGTAGTCCTGCATGTTTGCTTGTACAACAGACAAATATGCCATGAATGTTGATTAAAATATAAAAATAGAAATATTTAATGTTCATATTTTTCATAGCAAAAGCATCATAAAAGAACAAAAATCAATGTTCCCCAAAAATATTAAAAATAATAATAAATTTTCATAAGGCAACAACAAGAATTTATTGAGTTTTAATTTGCCAAATAGGGTATTCACTACAAGAATTAGAAAGGGTATTGTGGTAGTCTATGGACTAAAGTCTTGACTGAATTGAATTGATTAAGTAGGTTAGAGTCGTTAAAGCCGTTGAAAGTATCTTTCGACAGAGAGTGAGAGGAGGAGACAGACCAAGAGATACAGAAAAAAATATCATCATTTTCATCATTTAAAGGTTTTAATCACATTTAATGTTCACACATCACAATGTTCAATCAATTTTTTAATTGATTCAATTAATTGATACAATTAATTACACAGGTCTGCCAAAAAAAAAAAATTGCTCCCTGATCTTAAATATGTGAAAAAAAGTGATATCAAGTCGTTAGACTCAAATCCACTTACAGTTTTCGCGTAACATGTACACATTTTTTATGGGCATGGCTAATAATGAGCTGCATGAATGTTTTGATTTTCTGTCCATTGAGAATGAAGCGAAAACAGAACTCTAATTGAGAATACAATTAACGAACGAAACGAATATTTACTCTATTCGCTGAGAGGCCAGCAATCGAAACGAAACATACACTCTCAATATGCGAAAGGAATGCGATCTACTCTCATCATTCCAATTTTGTATGGAATTATTAGAATGGTTGAGAATGTTTAGAATGCTTTGATTTGCGATATGATACAAAAGAAGCTCTTACATTGATTGTGGTTGATGTTCGTCGTGCAGTTGTATTGTGCCAAATGAAGAATAAAAAATGGATTGCTAAAATGTAAATGTAAATTGTAAATACATACATAAGTGAAATATGTGAAATGTGTAAACTGGTAAATTTAATCATTTATCACAAAGTTGGTCTCTATCTAAATCCTCCTGCTAACAAACTTATCTTCCTTAACGAGAACGAAAAAGTAGAAGTAATAGATGAATGCAAGCGCCAAATAATGACATATGATGACGATTTATATGGTCAAGGCATCCAAAGTCCACGACATATTGTAAAACCCTCCATAAATTTGGAAGCTCTGACAGATTTCGTGTGACAGTCAAATATAATAGAATCGAGCGATAAAGTGTCTGACAATATTATACGATATATATTAATTCCTATGGTTCCAGTGTGGAACAAAGGGCCACATGTGGTTTCGTTTGTAATAAATTTTGTTTAAGATGGACTAGTTATTGGCCAATCGCATCCGAGTCTATTACCGGGGCTGCCGGTTAAAGCATACCAGACACTGCTATATTGTTGGGTGGTTATTTGTTGGCGCCACCTACTCGCCATGGCGCTCTAAGGATCTCTGGCACTCGGATATTTCTTCCCTCAGAAACGCTGGTATTGTCCGTGACTGCTTATTTGGTATTATTCGCAGCTATCCAGCATATCTACTGGGTATTCCACTATCCGCAACCTGTGGACGCGTCCGATAGCATACTAGCTGATGCTCTCTGATACGATTATCAATCAATGATTATGCAGTTTACCCTACAAACTCGCTGGTAGACATCCGCCAGGCGGAAATATTAGACGATATAGTACTTTAATTTAAGGCAACATTTAAAATATTAGACGATATAGTACTTTAAATGTTGCCTTAAATGACAACTTTAATGTACTACAGTGGCGGGATTTTCACAAAAATTAGTTCCCTTTGCAAAATATTTGCAACACCGGCTAGCAGCGCTTCTTCCGAAAGATATTTTACTTCAGCTAGGAGGAGCACCCGTATTGTTTCTAATGACTCTACAATTGGTAAATTAATGTTCTTGCATTCTAACATGGCGAAAAATAGTAAAACGCAGTAACATACTCCATACCAAGGCGAATTCATACCAGGTGGAGTCGATAGCCCAGCTGATTGTTTTTTTCTCTCGGTTTTTTGCTAATGTCTTGTCAAAAAATACATTGTTTCATATCTGCTAATCTAATGTCAAAGTTGTTGTTTTGTTGTAGTTGTTGTCCTACTGCTCACACCTGGTATGAATTCGCCTTGCTTCATACTCTCATGTTTCCATTCTCTAACAACAACAAACATTTTTTGAGTTTGATTGCTCGTTTCGATTTTACAAATGCGAGTAGGAAGACTGTTTGAAAATGTGAGAATGTGTTGAACAGCGTTTTAAGCGTACAAGTGCAGATCACTATTGGCTAATATCTTCCCCTAAACAAGGCGACCACGCTATCTTATTTCTAAATAACTCTTTAAAAAAATGTTCGATTTCAATAATTGAAACACCAAAAGATGCGAGATAACATTTGCTTTAAGTTAACTTTGCATCATTTTTTTTCGTTTTCAACTGTTTCGGAGCTATTCAGAAATTGGATATTGGCGAAAAAAAAAAAAATATTTTTTATGATAAAAAAAATATATTTGATGATAAAATATTTTTTTTTTCTAAATTCGTAAAAAACTTAAATCGACTATATTTCATATAGGAATAAAATAGCCATAAATGATGAAAATCGATGCACAAATGTTGATTTTATTCACAATTAAGTGCAGGTACCTACTTTGACAAACATTATGTAACACATTCAGATTGTTCAATGAGCCCTTGATTTTGAAAGTGGTATAAGTCAAAAAATTTTTAAAATCTAGTTTATCAGCTATTTTATATCAAATCCTAATAAAGTAACATAATCTGAAGTAATTCGCAGTATGCCATGAAAATTAAGTTGATAAATTGAGTTTATTTTTGGGTTGGTAAACAAAATACAATAACTGTATATTTTAATAGTGGTATAAGTCAGTCTGTTTTCAAAGTTTGGCAAAATAATTATTAGTAATTTTGTCATGTCTTCAGATAGCGGTTCAGTTATGATCAGGTAAGCCTCTTAATTTAAAAAAGCACTATTTATAATTAATTGTAGACATTATACGGCGAAGAAGAATAAGTTATTTAATAGAATTATGTAAAAAGAGAAACACATTTTTGGTACAACAAATTTCTCGGAGAGATTTCATTTCGACGAAATAACTGAGAGAATCAACGACTAATAGAAAGATAAACACCAATGGAGAAGCTGTATCTTGGCTAAAAATACAATGGATTAGATTTCTAGAAAATTCTCCATATAAAATATTTAATAAAACTTCTTTGGATGACAATTCCGAATTCAAAGTGTTAGATTTTTCAACCAAAAGATGAAGGCCAAGAATATACGAAAATATTGATTTGCTTCCACTATATAGAACCATTAGGCCAATAACAAAAGAAAAAAACCATTAGACCCATAAAAGAAGAAAAAAAGGTATGATGGATTTACCACCCTATTTTCCCGAATTTCCACAAGCTCTTTATTTTCCCTAAATACTAAAAAAATAAGTTACTTAATTACAATGTAAGGAGTTTGAATCAAATGGTAATTTGATTCAAAGGGTTTAAGTCATTTATTAAGTCATGCAGTTAATTTTGAAAACGGTATAACTCATTTCAACCTTTCAAAACCACTTATAAAAATGGTTATAAATTTAACAATCATAATAAGTACTTATTTGTTGGCATTATTTAATTGTCAAAATATTTTATTCCATAATACAAAAATATTGTTTAATCCTTTAAAATGCAAACCTCTTAATATCTCGAAACAAAAAATATATTACTTATACCACTTTCATAATCAAGGGCTCAAATATTTCAATATCAGTATTTTATTTCAATAAGAATATCTCAAAAACTAGACGCGATATAATCAATCTGTAAACAGATTTGGATTCAGCACATACAAGTCCATTAAAACCACATATGTTTCAAGCTCCTGACTTTTTTTGCCGACCAATTTTAAATATTTTAACAGTTTTGTTTTATTTAAATAAGAATATCTCGAAAACTGGACGTGATAAAAAAATCTGTGAACCGATTTGTATTTAGCACACCAAAGCCAATTAAAATCATATAACAAAGTTATTGCTCCCGACTTCGTTTTTTTTTTGCCGACCAGTGTTATCACAATAACTACATATCTAAATATTTTTGTTTTATTTAAGAATATCTCGAAAACTAGATGTGGTAGAAAAAATCTGTAATCAGATTTGGATTCAGCATATATAAAAGTCCATTAAAGTCACTTAACAAGGTTCCAACTGCCGACTTTTTTTTAAATTTTGTCCACCAGTGTTCTTTAGTTTAATTTTATTCTGAAACCATTTACAACCTTTAATTGGTAAAAATATTTTTCTCTTTGAGAGAGGAGGAAAGCTCTAGGGATAGTCCCTAGAAAATGCACCAACCACTTAACCCCATGTTTGCCAGAGGCTCTTGGGTAAAACCCAGTGTATGAAATTATTAGAATAGTGTTGGCAAAGTATTGAGTAGTGGGTACTGAGTATTTGATCCTTTATTTGAGTACTCAATACACAAAAATAGTTAGTCGATAATTTTGCTGTAGTATTTTTTCGATATAATGACCAGGGCAATAAATTTTCGTTACTAATATGTAAACGAAGCTATTGATGCCTATTAGGTAGCCAATTGAAAAGTATGGAGTAAAATCGAGAAATTGAAAGTTATAGAAAAAATGATATTACTAGATGGCAACGTTTTAATTTTAAAACAAATAATGGTAAAGCCTGGCTGAGCCGGTAGAAAAAGGCGTGAAGATCACCGTCACATGATCCAAGAGCTGCTGTTCAAAAAAGATGAAATAGTTGCAGCAGCTATTTTCGATGGTAGATCAACCATTGGCAATTCGCTTTCAGTAGATGTTTTGGAAGACTGCTAATGTAAAGCCAGTCACCCCCCCCCCTTCCCCCAACAAAAAAGGTTAGGGCATAAACTCAGGCAACTATTGCCCAAAAACAATTTATTCTGCGCTTTAAATATGACTTGCTAGCGTTACTTTTGAAACAATTTTATCACTACATATAGCTTAAGCAAGGTAGTGGTTCTTAATATTTCTAAAGCATTTGATAGAGTGTGGCATAATGCACTTCTGTCAAAACTTAGATGTTTGATGTCGGTGATAAGATCATTATCAGGGATGGCATGATGAGATTTCGTCAAAGGCGTTCAAAATTAATTCCTGGTACCTCGGCTCTATTCTTTCTCTTACTTTATTTTCCAAATGAACTTCTATATCAAACTTCCAACCCTAATATTCATTCAATTAGAACTACAGGGTGGAAAGAAGTCATATGGGTTTAACCATTTCACAAGTGCTTAGAAAGTGTAGAACCTAAAAAAATTAAGTTTGCTTGCTGCCCTTAACTACTCAATAGGATAACTTCCTTTACCCCGGAGGAGTATTTTTTTTTTTTAACTTCTAACATCTTGACTCCAATACTGCAATACTACGGCGTATATGGGAGCATCAGTCCCCGAGACTTAGACGGGACGTGAAACTGTTAAACAAGAACCATCGAGGTCTGACCAATGTCCAAAATGGTATAACTAAGGGAACCGATGGTCCTGCTGGGATTTTGGAAAATCTATGGAGGACCTTCGGGGAGTTTTTGGAACCTAAATCCAACGAAGGCCAGTGTGCTGTTGCACTTCAACAGAAATGAATGAAGAATGAAGAGAAAGCGCTGAAAAATCTAGAATCAGCTGTTTGTAGTATATTTTCTGAGAATAAGAGACTTTGCGTTAGCATAGTTCCCTATTATTATAAAAAATCAATTCTTTGTTTAACATAAGTCCTAATATTTCCTTAAAATTTTAAATTACCTAACACAATCCCCAGTTTATTACATTTATATGAACACCCAAATGAGTGCTGTTAATAATACGTTAACGTTAAGAAGATAAAAAAAATTTAATTTTAATATTACCAAATATTTTTTAACATTACTTTGAATTTATTGAGTTTTATTATAAAAAATTTTCTAAATATTGTATATCGCAAATATTTTCCAACAAACTTATACACACGGGGTACTGTGAAGCTAAACGAAAGCAGTAAAGATATTTAATATTACTGTAAGTTGCAAGTACATCATAGATACTACTTGTGCTTTATTTTTAGTTTTAGTTTTTGTTTTTCTTTTAAATTTATTAGAAGCATACAATTTTAACATTTAAGTTTAGTCGTGTTTGGTTTCGCCTTGCCAGTCTAGGATATTTTTTAATTATAAACTCTCTATAAATTACTTTAATCTATAGCTGTTTCATACACATACCACGAGATTTTATAACCTATACACATTAAACCATTATGACGCGATAAGTAGTTAAATGGCCTAAAGTATGGTTTTATAAATAATTTTCAGCAATTGTTTATGAAATGGGGAGATTCAATTACATTTCAATTACAATTAAAATTAAAGGTAATGCGTAATTGCATATTCTCAATTACATATTACAAGTAATTGTATTTTAAATCAAGGATTAAAGTCAATTAAAACTACTCGTAATTGAAATTTTTCAATTACACATTACATGTAATTGGATTTTTAAAATTTCAATTACAAATCATAAGTAATTATAATTGTAAGCACGCAATAATCATTACTTATTCAATTACATAATACGTGTAATGTGTTATAGAAAAAAAAATCAGTTACAATTACAAATAGTTCAAATTGCAAATTATTGCGTAATTGCATGAGCAATTAATTACAAACTGTAATTGACATCCCCTATATCCGGTAAACGCTAATAAATATTTGCCTAAAAGTTTATATATTAGACATATTAATTATTGAGTATAATGATAACTTTCCCTAACTGAAGTACCTTCAATTTAAAAGAATCCCAAGAAGTGAAGAAAATACTTTCCAAGTGCCTTCTAAAGGGTGGTTAAATTTTAAGGGCCGATGTTGACTTTGAATACAACACAAATTATTTATTTTTATTTTGATAATATTGATATGGCTCAACTATGTATGGAACAAAATACCGGCCAAATGGCCGATGTGACGTCGGCGGCACACCTCAATTCGATGCTCCGAATTTTCGATGACGCTGAGGCATAATTGAGGTTCTATGCCGTTAATATGCCGAATTATCTCATCCTTTAGCTCTTGAATTATTGCTGGCTTATCCACGTACACCTCTTCTTTCAAATAACCCCAAAGAATGAAGTCCAACGGTGTCAAATCACATGATCTTGGCGGCCAATTGACATTACCACCACGTGATATAACACGGCCAATGAATTTGTCGCGCAAAAGAGCCGTTGTTTCGTTAGCTGTGTGGCAAGTGGCACCGCCCTGTTGAAACCACATATCGTCCACATCCATATCTTTCAATTCGGGCCATAAAAAGTTCATTATCATCTTACGATAGCGAACACCTTTCACAGTAACTGCCTGACCGGCCTCATTTTGGAAAAAATACAGCCCGATGATGCCGCCAGCCCATAAACCGCACCAAACAATCACTCTTTATGCGAGCAATGATTTTGCGACAATCAGTCTTGGATTATCATTCGCCCAAATGCGGCAATTCTGCTTATTGACGAATCCACTGAGGTGAAAATGTGCCTCATCACTGAAGATGATTTTCTTCGAAAATTTTCAAAATAAGCCTGAATAATTTTAACGGGTTGCTAGATTGTGTATCTTTCCGTGGTTCGAATTCTTAGTCTGAAATTGAGAAAGGTCAAATTAAATGCACAAAAAACTTGATGTTTAGGTGTGGTTCACATTCAGCATCGGTGCTTAAAATATAAACACCCTATACTTTCCAAGTGCTTTCTACATGTCTGTAAGGGTTAATGATTATACTATGTTACGGTTGGCAGATCTGGCAAGTCTATTATCTTTATTCTATTATCATTAGTGATCAGTATGGTTTGCAAACTGTTCACATTTATTTCAAAAGCCCAGGTTTAGTTATCGCAATATTCTGTTCAGATATGAGTTTTATTTTTGGCGCAGTGCGTATGTCCCTTTTTAACGAAGAACTACGAAAGATCCACAGGTTTCAATACATCCTCAAAACATAACTGGTTGGTGCGTTTTAAAGTCTGGAGCTGCGATTACCAAATGTTTTAGTCCCCAATCGGATGGGATTTATTCCGAAAATAATTTTTTGCCGTTTGAAAGAAGATATTGATAATTCAAATTGTGTGTACATGTCGTCATTGGATCATATGAACAAAACAGCAACTCTTGGACGAATTGGAAGACACCATTGTGCTGACCATGCTAAGACGCTGCGCTATATGTGATTGAAAAATTAGCCGAAATTTAAATTTCCATAATTCGAGTTATAGGTAGATTTCAGTTGGGAAATTGTTATTCTTCGTTCTACCCAATTGAACGGAACGGAATTAAATATCTCTTCTCTTATTATATGAATTTGTTTAGTTAAATATCAGATGTTTTTTATCTCCATGAGAAGTCTCGATATCGATAACTAAGGTTTGACAGCTGAGAATATTAAGAAATGTGTTGAAATTTCTATTCAGTAACATCTATCAAGTCATCAGCAGTAGTCGTTAAAAGCCAGAACAAAGAAAAAAAATATCCACAAAGTCCACTGAACACTTAGTCCATTTTACGGTCAACATCACTATTTTGGCAGATTAGTGCAAAATTTGGATTCGTCGTCGTTCTTAACTTGATTACCATTTGTCCTTCGACTACTTGCAAAATTTTAAGGCTGTATCTTGGCTTTTGCGCCTCGAGCAATATTTGAAGCCATACGACCATCGTTCGCGTCGTATTTTTTGCTGATTAAGTTCATTTGAAATTGGCTGAAGATGAGGGATGAAGCTTATTTCTTGTTACGATAATAAGCAAACTTATGTTTGGAGCGAAGAACGTCCTCAAGCCATTAAGAAATCACCATTATATCAATTAAAATGTACTGCTTGGTGCGGTTGCTAGCTGCTACATCGGTCCTCATTTCTTTCGAAGCTGTTGTTGCGGTGAACGGCGAGAGCTATCGAGCCCTGAACACTGAATTTTTGGTTTCAAAATTAATCAGCTAAACATCAATGACATTTAGTACCAACAGGATAGCACAGCTTGTCACACAGCGTGTTAACCATCGATTTGTTGCAAAATCGATTTCGTGAAATCTTTAAAAGTCGTCTTGCTTTCTGGCCCCTTCGTTTATGTGATTTAACTGCTCTGGATTACTTTTTATGGGGCTAAGTTAAGTCATTGGGTTATGCTGATAAACCAACAACTCTTGAAGCTTTGGAAGCCACTATTGTTGCTATGGAAAAATTACTCAGAATTGGAGTGATCAAATGAGCTATGTAGCCGCGGCGGACATAGCCTAGAAATCATATTTTAAAATTAAATGCTTTGAAATCATCTACCAGATTATAATAAAAAAATAATCATTCTAATTTCTCATGGAACTAAAAAAAACACCCTCTAGATGATATTTACAACTAAACACTATTCAAAGTAGATAGATCCGAAGAGTACTGAAGAAGGATGAAGTCATCCGGACATTGCATTACATTCTGCTAGTGTCACCTTAGTTTTAGGAAAATAAACTATGAACCCTATAAAGAAGTTCGATAGTACCTAAGATCAGTTAACAATTCATTTGTATGTTCGACTAATAAATTTATCTATTAAATATTATGAGTTTTCCTTGAATTTTTCTATTTTGAGAGAATTGGGGGATTTTTTGGTAACATTTTCGGTTTTTAATTTTTTTAGAAAAATTAAAATTTTTTTGGGGGTTTTCTAGTGAAATATCGATTTTTGGTGAGTTTTGAATTTTTTTAACCTTTTAGTCAATTTTTCTATTATAGCAGAAAAATTAAATTCGAATGTCCATAAATATCCCGTCTTTCTTCCTTCTACCCATAAGCCGATTAATAAATTACGATTTCACTCGCTTTAATAGTTTTATTAGTTAAAGAAACCGCCTCTTCATGGGTTAATTGTAATTAATTGAAAATTTCTTTACATTTATATTTTTCTTATAGTTACATGTACATCGTATGTTGCAAAAACTGCTACACAACACTTTTGCTCTAGAAAACTTGTTTGTATTAGTTGTTGCTGTTGTTTTTGTTTTTAAACGGAAAAATATCTTTGGTGGTTAGTGACTTGAAAGGCGATACTTTTTAACTTGGATAAACTATTAATTCTCTTCTCGTCTTTACGTTTCGTTTCGTTTCCTTTCCTTTCTTTTTGTTTCAGCATCAGTAGTTCAGTTGCAAAGATCTTTGTTTGTTTGTTGCTGCTGCTTTACTTTTTATTTTATTAATTACAACATGCATTTGATATGTGTTGTAAATATTTTTAAGTAGATGGCATGTTTATGAAACCCAATTGGTTAGAAAAAGAGACTGCTAGTAATAATAAGAAATTATTTTAATGTAAAATAATTGACCTGAAAAGTATTTAGTAAGAAGAATTTATTATTATCGATATATAATTTCCTTTGGGCTTAACTTAAAAAAATTTTCCTTTAAACTAGGAGCGATTTATATTTTGAAAAATCGAAATTCACACATTTTAACTAAACTATTTAGTCAAAAATTACAGTGGAATTTAGAAATGTAAATACTGATGACTTAAACTCCTCTTTAAAGGGTCAAGACCATTACAGAACAAAAAGTTTTTAAATCAAAATTATAAATATATGTGGAGATTTCAACAGTGCCACCTGCCGTGCAAAATATTTTAATTGAAAATGGCTAGACTTTGTAGGAGATTAATATACTCGTATACTAACACAATACATCGAAATTTCGAAAAAAAAATTAAAAGAATTCTAAAAATCCAAAGAAAACTAAACTTTGCAAAAAAAAGATTTGTTCATCACAAAATATAAATATCAGATAAAATAAGAAATTCTCAAAAACATTAAAATTTCAATAAAAATGTACACCCATAAGTATAAAAATAAAACATATTTGAAATCTATTTTAAAACAAATTTTTCAAACAAAAGTTGTTCTAAAATATTTACATTTAAAATAAGTTTTATTTTTTATATACATATATGGGGTGAAAGTTTTTTATTTTTTTTTGTAAATATTTTTACTATAAGCTGAAGCAATGAACTTGAAGATTGAACTAAAAAAAAGAAATAAAACTAAAATATTAATAAATACAAATTTTTCCGAAAATCAAAATTAAAAATAAATACTTTATAAGCAAAAAAAAAATTTTTTTTAACTAAAATAAAAAAAATAAAAATCATACATTGACAAATCCAAAGAAAATAAAAAACAAAAGTAAATAATTCTTGCAAAAAAAAACCGACTTCCAAACAGATAGAAGGGCACTAATTCTAAACTTAAAATGTAAGAAGTAATCTGTAAGAATTATATTTAAACCAAATAAAAGATGCTTCAAAATTAGAGGGAAAAAAGTAAAGACTGTGAATCTCAAGCTTCTCCCTATTGCTGTTCAAAAGTTAAGCTATTTTCACCAGCATCCGTTTTTTAAGGAGACACCGAGCCTCTTTAAGCCTCTGTGTATAACGGTTTCAGGTTCCTTGTAAATTTCAGCTGTCTGTCGATAACAGTTCAAAAGTTTGGCCACATACATAGAATTACATTAACTATTGGGATATCCTTTTATTTCCAAATTAAAATTTTATTCTTTTTGTTATAGGGGACTTAGCAATACAGGTCTTTATAAATTTTAGCGATCTGTGTACAACTGTTCAAAAGTATGGCCAAATACATCAAATTAAAAGAACTATTGGAACACCCTGCAATTTAAAATTTTTAATTTTTATATATTTTATTATAACGATTATAGTAATCGATATTCTATCAAATTTTCAAGTTTTTGTCTATAACGGTTCAAAAGGTAGGCCCATATAGGTAAAATTATGTCACCTATGGGGACACCCTTTAAATTAAAAATTTTTTTTATTACTTTCTGTCGTTGGGAGCTATAGTGATACGCAACTTTTTAAAATTTACGGTTCTTAATACACGTAATAAACATGTATGTTGTATCGGGACACCCTTTAATTTTTAAAATAATGAACTGTTTTTAAAACGGGACCAAACTGTATATAACCTTTAAAATTATGAAAAAAAATTAAAATCGGTTCAGAAATGGATGAGTTCTGCATGCACATGCATAAAAAAACAGTCAAGTGCGAGTTAGTATCACACATGTAGGGTTGCGTACTATGTTTAGCACGTCTTTAAAAATTTAGGCTGTTAATTTGTTCATGTCTTATCATGCACCCTTTATTTTTAAAATTAAATTCAAATTCGTGAAAATTGCATCGCCATGGTAATACACTTTCTATAAAAATATTAGAAGCCTACCTATTGCGGTTCAAACAATAAGGTAATATACGTGAAAAATATATCACTGATGGATCATCTTTAGTAATTAGTAATTTTTACAGTGGCTGAAGTACAACATCTACTGTAAACAATTCAAGAGTCTACCTATTACGGTTCAAAAAATGAGGCTATTTAAGTAAAAATCATGTCTCTGTCGGAACACCCTTTAATTTTGTTATTTGTTATAACGGCCATGAAAATTCTTTTTCTATGAACATATCAAGATTTTACCTATTACGATTAAAAAAATAAGTCACTATACGTGAAAAACATGTCATTGTCGGTACACCCTTTAATTTTTATTATTTTTTTTTATAGTTTCCATATTAATAAACCTCCTATAAAAACTTCAAGAGTTTACTTATTATTAATTCAAAACTTAGGCCATATAAACGCAAAGCACGTCACTCTCGGAACACCCTTTAATTTTAAGGTTTAATTTTATATACTTGCTTAGAAAGTGAACATAGTATTAATTACTGTCTTCAAATTTTAAGTGGTTGCCTCCTATAGCTCAAGAAATAAAGATATAGAGACAAATGACACCTCACTTTCGGAACACCCGATAAGTTTTAGTATTTACTGCTATATAGTGGCCAGAGCTATACACCCTCTGTGAAAATTTCAAGCGTCTACCTATTATGGTTCAAAACTTAGGCCTTATACATGCAAATCACACCACTATCGGAGCACCCTTTAATTTTAGGTTTATTTTTTATACTTGTTTATATAGCGAACTAACTTTTAATTACTGTTTTTAAATCTTGAGTCTATGCCTCCTACAGTTCAAGAAATAAACACATATTCGTGAATAACACCTCTCTATCGGAACACCCTATAAGTTTTTATTTGGTTTACGGGGCTGCCTTAAATTTTTAGTTATTTTTTTTATACTAGATCAGAGTAGATATCAAGTGTCTGCATATAACGTTTTGAAGAGAAGGCCAAATTGCTCAAATTTGCGACCTCTAGGAAACATCTCTTTATTTTTATTATTGTTCAAATATAAGATCCGACCAAAGTCGTCTAACTATCGAAACAACCTTAAATTTTTGGTTTTATTTTTCTATTTGTTATAGAGGACAAATTATACATACTTTGTTCGGATTTAAAGTTTATTATTATTCCGTAAAAAAATAATGTCACTTTCGCATTTTGGATGGTCACTCTGGGACCATCATTTAATTTTTAGCAATTTTTATAACGACCGTGGCAACACATCTTCTTTTAAAAATTTCACAAGTCTACTAATTACGTCTGAACACCCTTTAACTTTTACTGCTTGTTGTAGTGGCCATTTTATACATTTTCTGTGAAAGTGTATTTCAAGACTCTACTACCTATTATGGTTTAAAAACTGTTCATATAGAGGACAGAGTTTGTCTGCCTCCTAAAATTCAAGAAATAAAGACATATATGCAAATAACACGTTACCCTCGGAACATCCTATACCAATTACGGTTCAAGAGATAGAAGGCGCTGACAGAAGGACAGACATTGTAGCAAAAACAATAGGGTTACGTTTTTACCTTTTTTGGTATGGAACCCTGAAAAAACAAATGTTTTGATATATGAGCATGAGCGTATAGGATCAGATTTCCTAAAGTCCAAAGCTAATTTTTATTGTAGAACAATATGTATATTGAACACATATGTGTGACTGTGGCTGCTATAGCCAAGATTCAGAATTTTTCATTTGTGAGCGTTGAAATTTCAACAATTATGAAATCTCGCATAAATGAGATTTTTTAAATTTTAATTTTTTTTCACGGTCACAAATGAACAACAAAAAAATTTTAAAAATTTCAAGTTGTTTATCCCCTGCTTGTTTTTTTTAAGACAACATAATCTGTGAAGCTTTTTGCTTGTCTGCCAGAAAACACCCAGAATCATTGGCAGGAATCGAACCCGCAACCCCCAGATTGATAAACTAGCGCTCTACCAATCAGTCTACCGAGGCACATTATCTAAAGGGGGATTCCCACAACTTCCAACCCCCTTCCAGAGTAGTCAACCTACATCTATTGCTATGAGGAAGGTCGTACCTGATTTGACTCAGTCAAATTTGTATAACACTGTTGTTACACATTTAATTCTTAAATTGCTTGAAACGATTATGATAGATAATTCTAAAACATATAAAACTGAATCGAAGTGGCATTTTCTATGAAGAAAAGCCCACATCGAATAATAACGAAACAGTATTAGTGTTTGCTCTTTAACGAAAATTTATCAAAAAGAAATAAAGATAGTTTGATGCGATAAATATGCAAATACCCATTACTTCTTTTAATTTTATTTTTCTTAAGGGATCCATAAAAAATGTTCAAAGTATTCTTAATACACTTCTCATCAAAAATAAAAAAATATTTGACTTAAAAACTAAAAACTAGAAAGAAAGAAAGCAAAGTCAGAGTATTTTTTATTTTCTTTGCGGTTAACCACAAGTCAGTTTTAAGTTTATTTTATACAAGAAAAATATGTTTAAAAAATACATAAAAATAACCCTCTTCAAGCAAACTCACATCCTGCATTCGTACAACAATCGTGAAAGGTATTTAGAATATCAAACTGAGCTAAACCTGCAACATCGATAGAGGTATAAACCACAAAAACAATAAACAAGGGTTGCAAATAAAATAATAAAAGAAGTAGAAAAATACCAAAAAATGTGTAGTATTCACTTTCCTAAACTCACTCATATCTGACAAGATATTTTAGCATAAATTGAATGTCTACACTCATACATACACACACACACAAAGTTTTCCACAATATAATATTTTGTAGTGCTAACGAAAGAGATAGAGATAATATTTGCAACACTTTTCCGCACACGCCTTGCATTAAGAATAAAATCTTTTAAATAAATTTTGTGGTTAACCACAAAATATAATTGGTTGATGAACAGCCTAAAGGAGAGAGGGAGAGAGAACACTAAAAGACAAAGAGCAAAAGTGAATTCAAACATATACAAGCATTAATTATAACTGTAATATACGAAAGAAAATGGAGTCTTAAAAACCAAAATAAGAAGATTTATTAGTAATAACAAGAAAAATATAAATTCTACATAAAGAAACACATAATTAATGCTAAAATATTAAAAGTAATAATTTTGTTACCTAAGAAAGCTTTTCTTAAAACTAAAACGCCATCTCTTGTAATTTTGCTACATAGCTGATGTAGTACCTTTTTTTCTTGTCTGCTCTTTTTTTTTTTTGCCTTGCTAAGAAAACTTGTTATTGCTTAAGAAACTTTTTTATAAGCACACGAAAAATTATCCCCAACAAAGTTAAACGTCCACCCTTTCTTTCTTTCCCTGCAATTTTTTTTCTGTGTGTCTTACACCCCCTCTAGAAAAAGTTCCTCAACCCCTAATTGCAAAAATAAAAATACATAACATCACCCCTTATAAGGCTGTATTGTAAGACAACAATAAATTTCCCTGTTTTTTTTTGCCTGCATTTTATAAAGAGGAGGAAACTGGAAGAAACTTTTTGACTTAACAACCTTTTTTATTTTTTTGTTAGCTGTTCTAAGAAATTTTTCTTAGATACAAGAAAGCTTTCTCTTATTTTTCTTTTCTTTTATTTATGCGTCCAAAAAAAATCTCTTTGCTACATTTTTTATTTCTCTTAATTTTTTTTTTTAATTTAGTAGAAAAAATTAAGTAGAGAGGGCGCCATATGTATTATTAGGCTTCTAAATCTATGCCTAAAATTTAATTTAAAATTTATAGAATAATAGCTGTGCCCACACACGTTGTGTGCATCCTGACAAAATTTTGTTAAAATTTTTTTTATAGTAATCAACACTAAATTTTAACCCCCATATTTATAAGTAAATTAAACTTATTTGAAATGTATTTTAGAACAACTTTTGTTTTTAAAAATTTCTTCTAAAATAGATTTCAAATACATTTAATTTTTATAATTATGGGACTCTTATGTATATACTGGATAAAATTCTAAAATGTATATACAAATCTAAAACTTATTGTAAAACTCTGCACAAGACAAACCGGCAATAATTTACTCATTATTTTAAAACAGTGCCATCTGTTGCGCAAAATTGCTTAAAATATACTGCTTTGGAAAATAAAAGATGCCTTAAAGTATGCAGTACCTTTAAATCGGAAATAAAATCGGAGTACTATTACTACTTTTTCTCCACTTTCTCATGGAAATAGGACATTTTTGCGGAAAAAAGGATCCTATCAGGATACTAAAGTACCTCCTGAGAACACAAAAAAAGAGAGACAGACAGACAGGAAATGAATTACTATTTTTAACCGATTTCAAAAAAAGAAGGAGGTTATCAATTCGTCTGTGTGTTGCTTTGTTTTTTTTTATATGTTTGTGCCTTCAGAACTCGGTCATTTCTGAACCGATGCACTATTAGAAAGGTTATGGCTACAGATTGGTCCCATTTTAAAAGAAGTTCGAAATTTTAAAAATTAACGGGTGTCCCCATACAACATACATGTTTTTTACGCGTATTATGAACTTTATAGGTCACCAATTTAAAATTAAAAAAAGTGCATATCACTGTAGCTCCCAATAACAAGAAGTAATTAAAAAATAAAATTAAAAATTAAAGGGTGACCCCATAGGTGATTTAATTTCACCTTTATTCTTCTATCTTGTGAACCGTTATAGACAAACACTTGAAAGTTGCACAGAATGTTCGTTACTATGTCTGTTATAATAAGTATATATATTTAAAATTAGAAATTAAAGGGTGTCCCATTAGTTGGTTTATTTTGATATATATATGGCCACACTTTTTAACCGTTAAAGACAGACAGTTGAAATTTACAAAGAACTTGTATTGCTAAGTCCGCTAAAATAACAAGTGTAAAATATGAATTTGGAAATTAAAGGGTGTCCCAATAGTTAATGTAAAAGTAATATATATGGCCAAACTTTCCAACTCTTATAGATAGACAGTTGAAATTTACAAAGAACCTATATTGCTTAGTCCGCTATTACAACAAGTATAATATTTGGATCTATAAATTAAAGGGTGTCCCCATTATTGATGTAATTTGATCATGATGTACTCATCTTTGGAACCGTTATAGACAAACACTTGAAAAATAGACAGAATGTTCACTACTATGTCTGGTATAACAACAGGTATAAATATTTAAAATTGGAAATTAAAGGGTGTCCCAACAGTTCATGTAATTTGATGTATATAGACACAAAGTTAAAATTTAAAAAGAATCTATATGACAAAGTCCTCTTTAAAAAGTATTTATATTAACATTTTAATTTAAAGGGTGTCCCAATAGGTGACGTCATTTGATATATATGACCCTATGTTTTAAACAGTTATTGATAAACACTTAACAATTAGACAGAATGTCCACTACTATATCTGTTATAATAAGTATAAATATTTAAAATTATAAATTACAGGGTGTCGCAATAGTTTATGTAATTTGATGTATATGACCAAACTTTTAAACCGTTACAGACAGACGGTTGAAATTTACAATGAACCTGTATTGCTACGACCGCTATAACTGGTATAAAATTTGAATTCGGAAATTACAAGTTGTCGCAATAGCTACCGTCTTAAAGAAACATGATTTTAAGTTTGTCTGTTTTGAAGTCGGTTTTTTTTGCAAGAATTATATTATATGTATAGATATCTATTTTTTTGCATGTCTCTGTTTAACAGAATATAAGACTTTAATTGATGTATATATTTAAATCAGCTGTTACTAAAAACATTTTTTTTTTTATTTCAGTTACATTTTAACCCAAAGCACAAAGCACACTGAGCATCTTGTCTCATTTGTAACTTGCTTTATGTTTTTGTTAACTTTAGATTTTTGGTAAAATAGGATTTTGATGGTATTTTCGGCTCATAACAATTTTCTACCTTTTTTCTTTTAATAATTTATATTATTTCCAATTCAATATATATATAATAAATATAATAAAACTGTAACATGACCTGTCTGTACTGAAGAGTTGCATGAACAAGCTTATCTAATGGATGTGCTCAGAAGTTCATGAGCAAGTGCTCATAATCGCACACAAACTAGCTTAATGAAAACATGCCTATTCATGTCATACTATTAGTGAGCAGACCTCTGTCCGTATCATAATCGTAATGAGCTGAGTAAAACGAACTTTCTATACTAGTGAGAGCCTTGTTTACTCGTCTCATGTTATTTTGTTGTATGTTATTTTGTTTATTAGTTGTGTAGAACTTTTGGAAAAGTCTAAGTGCGTTTTGCTTGCACTATTGGGGTTTTGTTGTTTTCTATTTCTTAAGCAATGAAGCCCTAGAGATGAACGTAATTAAAGTTTTGAAACGATTTGGAATTTTTTGTTACTACACTCGAACTGTGTTCTATTTTTACTCAAAGCATAAAACTACTTAAACTTGCATTTAGCTTGTTGCTTTTCGCGCTGTTTATTATTGTACACTCTCATCGTTACATGTGTGCCATGAACAGATGTGAATTCAATGAAATATTATAATGAGCTTTTTATGACTTGCGTTGCTGATCTGAACATGGAATATTTTTGGAAAAATTTGTTGCTGTTGTAGGTATTAATCGATGTGAAATACAAAACAACAATTTTTTTTAATTATTATCTGTCTGTTTGTGTTTGCATCACGCAAAAGCTATTGGATGAATTCCAGTAGAATTTTGTGGGAAGATTTCCCGTAAAAATACCACATTTACAAGAGATCAAATAATGAAAGTTTTCAGTTTGACTTATTAAATGTAATAAAAAACTTTAGTGCACTATTTACAGAAGTGCACTATTAATGACGTTTACATAAATGTTATTTTACCACGTCCTAAGTAATTACCCAGAGATTGATAACTATATATACAGCCATGTCACAGAGCTAAATTTCATTCGGAAGTGGAATTGATTCCGTACTTTGCTTCTCTAGAAAACGTAAAACGAAAAAAAAATTTCGGAATAAAACCCCTTGCAATTTGTTATGTGGAATTGATATTTTTAGCGTTTTTTAGCCGTTTAAACTATTCAGGACATCATTTTATTAAAATTCTTCGACGTATTTTATCAATTTACTGCTGTTATTAAAGATATTTCGGGCATTTTTGTCATGTTTTTTCTGATTTAACAACACAAATATTTTTTTGACTTTCAAAAAATTAAATAATTCAATCATTTCAGACATTTCGTTCGGAATTGAAATGATTCGTAGTTATCATTTCGGTCCGAATGGTTTTAGCTTCTATAGATTCCGTTCGGTTTTAGTAAATGGAAAAAATCAAAACCACTTTTTATGTATTACATATTGAAACATTAGAACGAATGTGATAAAACAAAAAATAGATGTTTTGAAAGATAATAAAAATGTAAGAAATACATTTTTCATTAGTTTGTAGTCAAGGCCCAGTTTTTCTGACCCAAGGTCCAATATTTTCTGCAAAAATTAATGAATAGACAGGTTTTGTAAAATCATTTATTTTCTGAACAGTTTTGCAACGTTGCTTTTTGAAGTATTTCGGATTTTTTTTTTATGGATTTTTGACCACTGTGCTTCGTAGAGTATTAAGGTATGGTCCAGAATAATATCCATTACTAATATAAAGATGTTCTGAATCGTTTAAATGGCTATAAATTGCTTAAAATATCAATTCCACATAGCAAATTTAAAGTGGTTTTATTCCGAAAAAATTTTTAGTTTTACGTTTTCTATAGTAGCAAAATACGGAATCAGTTCCACTTCCGAACGAAAATTAGCTCTGGAACATGGGTGATTATTTTCTATATTCATTCTTATGTTGGCACATTAAAAGTGGTTTTGTGTTTTTTTTTCGTTTTATTAACACTGAATCTATAGCAGCTAAAGCCATTCCGATCGGAATGGTAGCTACGGAATCATTTCAATTTCGAATGGAATTTGTGACATGCCTGATAAAGTAAAAATAAAAATCATATATTTATAGCTATGTTTTTTAAGCTTTAGGTCTCATAAATAATTTAATAATTTTTTTTAAATTCATTATATAGTTTCGCTTAAATTGACTACTACGGGGAAGCTAGTATCCATTTCATTAATTGCTCAATTTAGCATCAGCTCATCATTAGATGAGCTAAAGTTACTCTTAAGTGGAGAAATTTATTTGACTAAATAAGAATTAAGTCAAAACAATTTAACAACAAGTAACAAAGCTCAAACAAAACAATAATAACCAACAGTGAATTTATAGTTTCTTAGTTTAGGTATGGCAGGTTTATTCTAACTCTAGTTGTAGTTATAAGAAGTAATAACATTTATAAGAAAACGAAAAAATAAATAGGAGTTGCCAAAGTTTAATTTTTGCACGGGCACATGAATATCCATAGTAATAAATAAAACCAAAAAGACTATCTTAAACACTTTATATTGAATATTTTTTACAAAGCTATGTTCCTTCTTCTTTTGACTTTCTAAAAATCTTGCCAGTTGTCTTTAGAAACTTTTCAAAAATCTACTTTTTGAATTCCTAATTTTGTAAGATCATACCTTGGACCTACGCTCCAAGTTTATTTAATAAAGGACACTATCCTATTCACACGAAAGTTTTTATCTAACTGCGTGTGTTCGATTAAACATATAAATAATACGAATTTAAATATTTAATAAAAAAAAAGACAAGCGAACAATTGCAATTATTCTACTTTATTTCTAAAATATTATTTAAATTGAATATGCAGACATAAACCATGAAATCAATTGGTAGCCAAATTGCATAATGACTGAAAGGACTAAATGATAAAATAAATGAGTAAATGCATGACGACAATATACGATGTGGCACATCCAACTGTAAGCCTTAGCAGCAGTCTAAACAAAAAAAATCAAACAAAATAGAAAAATAAAATCGTGCATGTTTTCTATTTTTTATTTTCAACAGGAACAGGAAACAACTTCAGCAACATTTCACATTTGTATGCGTTGCTTTTAAACATTTTATTTTTAGCAAAAAAAAAAAAAACTAAACTAAACTAGAAAAAAAATTTATATAAAATCTATTTTATTTTAGAAACACATTTTTGTTAGACTGAATACAGTGAAGAAGAGAAAGAGAGAGAGAGCGGGTCAGGAAACAATGAATGAAATTAAATATGTGGTGGTCAGGGACAACTAAAATCATGCATATTCAATACGTGAACACATTCGCGCAATCATGTGTGTGTGTGTGTGTGTGTGCGTTAAATTTATGCTTTCTACCCTTTTATCTTGCAGGACTGAAATGTGCGTCTAAGCGTACATAAATATATATGTATATATATATGTATGTGTGATGGTGTATGTGTGCATTTATGTTTTATAAAACTCTGTGTCTATATGTATTCGTGCATTAAAATTAATTAGATTCAAGGGAGTTATTTTGCAACTCAAACCGCAAGAATTAATTGATTCAAATCAATATTCAACATAAAATTTGAATTTATCTTCACCCCCTTCGCACCTAAACGCTAATGCACACAAACATACACACATGCATATCAAAATGAGATATCCTAAATAAATTTATATGCTTTATTTCTATTATTTGTTTAAATGCGTGTATATTTGTAAGCGTCAGTTGGCTACTTGTGTGTGTGTGTGTGTGTGTGTGTGTGTGCATTTGTGTGGCGTGATATTTAAAACTAATACTAAAAGTTTTTTTTTTAATAGTTGGATTTGGTAGATTTTATTCTTTACATTTGTTTTATTTATTTAATGCAAATATTGAAAAATGATTCATTTTTGTTTTTTTTGTGTGAGTGGTGTATGTGTGTAAAGTACTTTTTCAATAAAACTATTTTATTTTTATAAAATTAAGCAATTTAAAACCTCCAATCTTAAAACAAATATTGCAATTCTTCTTGAAATTTTGAAACAGAAAATTGATTTGCTTGCAGCACGCATGGGAGGCATGTATACAAGTTCGTTTGAAAAAGAAAAATTCTTATTCTAACTGAAAGTAAAAATAGCTGTTTTAAATGTTGAAAAGGTTTGGTGAGCTTGGAGATTTTGTTTTGCTCACTGCTAATTAATTATTCGCTTTAAAAAAGTACATTAATTGGTCAAGTGCAAGATCAATTCTAATTAATCTTCATAGACCTGGCATTTTACATATCGCCATCCTTCTGAAACCAGTTTTTTGTAGTACTAATCCCTTTCAATTCTGGTACGCTCAGCGATGGCTGTAATATTCTTACCATTGCTATTTGTGAAGACATATCAACGGATGATTCCACCGGCCCATAAAGCGACCCAAGCGATTTTTCGGATGTAATTTTAAGGAGACCAAAGCAAGATTATAATTTTATTCAACAGTGAGGTTTGATCCTTAAATGTGAATAAGTATTTTTGTGTATGACCAAATCAAGCCAAATGTGACTTTAGCAGTTCCCTGATATCCTGATAACACAATAAGAGTTGTTGAAGAACACATGAAAAATTTTGTTGCACCAATTAAAGGTCTTAATTAGTTTTAAATATAAGTTTAATTCATTTTAATTGATTCAAATATATATTTGTTGAAAACAGTACAAAAAAGTGCTAATTAAAAAAATAATTGAATCAATAAATTATTCAATTAAATTTTGATCTGAAGCCAACTTAAACCATTAATTGGTGAAAATATTTTTTTTTTTGTGAATAAATAAGTGTTTATACGTTTCGAAGTCGTTTTTATACCCTTTCACTAATGGAATACAGCAATATCAAACCCTTCTATTAGAGGCTGTGGTCCAAAATCCGCGCCTAACTATATTTTTCACGTTGATTTTATTCTTTTTGGGTTGTAATTATTATCTTTTGCTTTTTTTTGGTTAAATAAATATTAGACCACGACCAGTAGATCGCATGGAGCGCATATAGATCTCGATGCGCATATAGACCCCCTGAGAGAGGCGATTTTTGTTTGCCTTTAGGTTGGTAGGGTTTTTCTGCTTTGAATTGTATTAAAGGCCTTTATAAAAAGCAATATACATAGAGGAAGCCGATAGACCCACAGGGTGCGCACTGGGATACGGGAGCAGCCAAAAGGCATATTTGAGGGTGGGAGTCTATATGATAAAATTTTTTTAAAGTATTTTTTACTGAACATTCTAACGAAGGAAGGTCCTAATTTTTACAAAAAATTTCAAAAAAAAAGAGAAAAAATTTTAAAAACTTTTTTACTAAAAATTGAAAATAAATTTAATTAAATAAATTTTTTCGAAAGAATCTCAATAAAATTTAGAAAAAAAAGTTTCAATAAAATTTCTACACAAAATTTTCAGAAAAATTTTACACAAAATTTTCAAAAAAAAAATTTTCACACAAAATTTTTAAAAAAAAATTTTAAATAAAATTTTCAATGACAATTTTTTGTGAAAATTATCTATAAAATTTTTCAAAAATTTTTGTTAAAAAAATTTTACAAAAAAAAATTACTATAAAATTTAAAAAAAAAAATTATAATTTTAATACAATAAATTAAAAAAAAAAGTTTAAAAAATATTTTAAAATAAATATTTAAATACAGTTTTTCAGAACATTTTCTATAACATTTTTTTTTGTAAAAATTTTCCAAAAAAATTTTTAAAAAAAATTTTACATAAAATTTTCAATGACAATTTTTTGTAAAAATTATCTATAAAATTTTTCAAAAATTTTTGTTAAAAAAATTTTACAAAAAAAAATTACTATAAAATTAAAAAAAAAATTATAATTTTAATACAATAAATTAAAGAAAAGTTTAAAAAATATTTTAAAATAAATATTTAAAAACTGTTTTTCAGAACATTTTCTATAACATTTTTTTTGTAAAAATTTTCCAAAAAAAATTTTCTATAAAAATTTTTCCAAAAAAAATTTTCTATAAAAATTTTTCCAAAAAAATTTTTCTATAAAAATTTTTCCTAAATAATTTTTCTATAAAAATTTTTCCTAAATAATTTTTCTATAAAAATTTTTCAAAAATAATTTTTCTATAAAAATTTTTCAAAAATAATTTTTCTATAAAAATTTTTCCAAAATAATTTTTCCAAAAAAATTTTTCTAAAATAATTTTTTCTATAAAAATTTTTCCGATATAATTTTTCTATAAAAATTTTTCCAAAGTAATTTCTCTATGAAAATTTTCCAAAATAATTATTCTATACAAATTTTTCCTAAATAATTTTTCTATAAAAATTTTTCCAAAATAATTTTTCTATAAAAATTTTTCCAAAATAATTTTTCTATAAAAATTTTTCCAAAATAATTTTTCTATAAAAATTTTTCCAAAATAATTTTTCTATAAAAATTTTTCCAAAATAATTTTTCTATAAAAATATTTCCAAATTTATTATTCTATCAAAATTTTTCCATAAAAATTTTTCCAAAATAAATTTTCTATAAAAATTTTTCCAAAAAACTTTCCATAAAAATTTTTCCAAAATAATTTTTCTATAAAAATTTTTCTATAATTTTTTTTTCAAAAAATTTTCTATAAATTTTTTTCAAAAAATTTTCTATAAATTATTTCCAAAAAATTTTCTATAAATTTTTTTCAAAAAATTTTCTATAAAATTTTTACAACAAATTTTCCATAAAATATTTACATAGTTAGGCAATTTTCAGGTGACAACATATACCGTATACGAAATATTGGTGATTAGTGAAAAAAGGGCGGTTCTTTTTTTTAAATTAAATTAATTTTGTACCTATGTCTCAAAAAATAAAATGAAGGATATAGAAGATTCGGCACGGGCGAATACAGGTCTTACTTGTTCAATGCAAGAACTATTATTTAATTTTAATCTATCCAAGATCCACCATGAGCCACTCTGTCAAACGATACCATTGTAATTTCTCTTAAATAGTAAATATTTGTAATTATATATTTCTAAGCGAGAAACGTTATCAGCTCTCCCGTCAATCATCTATTGCGGAGGCCGGACTGGGGATCGCGAAGTAAAATGTAGGCCGGAAGTTAGCGATACTTTCAATTAATTTGTAAAGTAATGCTTATTTTTAATCTAACATACAAAGTACAAAACTCCAGCCACAAACTTCATTTAGGGTGTTGATAATTTCCAATACCAACATAATTTAATTCAATTCAATTTTTCAGAAACGGAATACAACTACATATATTGGCCAAGCCGTGTAGAATAAAATAGAAATGTGCATGTGTTTGAATGTTAATTTAACTGCATACTTTCTGGCTGAGTTTTAAATATCAAAAATAATTATTCTATGGCCATCATGCCGAGGAAAACTATTGTCATGATTCAGTTTACACAAACACAACTTAGAATATCAATACATAAACGCATCATTGCACTTGCATTCACATTCACATCCCCATAAACACTTTCACACACACCTACAGATATATTGCTATGACCAATTTCAATACCAACGTTTTAATAAAATAAAATGAATTTTAATATTATTGATGCTGATAACGGTCGAACAGAAGAGAGGGTTTGTGCCAAAAAAATAAATCCTTTAAATCCTTTTTTTTTTGCTGTTGTATATAAAATGTTTAGCTAAACCGTTTATACAACTAAATCGAATTGGTATGTACAATAAAAATATTTCTATGTAGTTGTACGCAAATAAGATTGAATATGAATGTGAAGGGGGTTGGAAAACGTTTTGTGGTCAAATGAGTTGCAAATCATTTTAATTAAAATTTTAAATTTAGAAGTTTTCATAACAATATAGAATTATTATACATGTGTGTGTATTTATAATTGTATATGTGTGCATCGGTGTATTTGTGTGTTTAGAACATTTAAAAAAACATGAATAAAATAAAATTCATTTTGTAAAATATTAAAATTTTTTAGTTGCAAAATTGAAATAATTGTTGTATTTAGTGGCTCTAATGAAAATCTGACTCAACTAAAATAATTGCCATTTTAAGTTGAGCTGGATTTGTTGGTGGATGTTAAAGCAAATATTTGTTAGGATTAACAGAATAGTCTAGCTTTAATTTTTGCTGTAAAAAGAATATAAGTTTAAGTAATGATAATTTTGAAATGACATATTTTTATATCTTGAATCTCGTCTTACGTTCGCAATTTTTAAAAAATAAATTTTCGGGGTTGTGATGCCAATTGTTTTTTTACAACACCATCTGCAAAGATTTTTGGTTCTCTGTCAAAAATACGCTAGAGCCTTTAACGAGAATCAAGCCCGCAATCCCAGACTGATAGACTTGCGAACTAAACAGTTGCATGATGTGTGTGCTCATAAGCTCATGCGCTTGTGGTCTTACTCGAACTTGAACTAGCTTACTGAACACATGCCTACTCATACCATACAACTAGTGAGCAAACCTCTGCTCGTATCATAGACGCAATTTGCTGTTAGAGTAAAACCAACTTTGTGTGCTTTGTTTAGTAGTTGTCTAGAACTTTTGGATAAAGCACTAGTGGTTTTTTGTATTTCTTAAGAAAGGAAGACCTTAAAATGCACGTAAGTAATGTTTTTAAACAATTTTGTGTTCGTGTTTCACTTAAATCATAAAACTGCTTGAACTCGCCCAAGTTCATTCTAATAATGTTGAACATTTAATCATTCTCATTTAAACTTGCTTATGGAAACTCTGCAGGCTCATCGCATTTAGCTCGTTTGTCTTCGGTGTTTATTATTTTCTACTCATCGTTACTCTTATGCAATGAAGAGACATGAATACAATGAAATATTACAATGAGCGTCTTATGAGCTTCGTGTTTTGTGCTCATGCAGTTCTTTATTGCAAACTACCGATTAGTCTTTCCAGGCACTCAAATATAACAATAATTGCATTGTTTGCAGGAAGTCTTATAAAGCTTCTTACACATGCCCAGAAATGTGTATCACTTGACTTCACGAGTACTAACAGGAAAACACGCCAGGTGACCCTTGAAGATTTTAAAAGGGATTCAAGGAATTTCGTAAGACTTAGTGAGTCATTATAAGTGAGGTTTGGGTCAACACACAACAAATATCTAATGAGATAGGTTTTAAGAGACTTAATACCGCGTGATCCATTTCGAGGTTCCCTATTTTTATAAATTAAAAAAAAAAACAGAAAATTGAAATTTAATGGAGAATGTTTATTATCATTTGAAAGAACATTCTTTGGCATTTTTTTTTTGAAGATTATGTCTATCAAATGTTGGCCGTTGCTACGTAGCAGATGGTCTAGCCGTTGAGACCAATTTTCGATGACTCGTTCGAGCATTTCGACTGGTAACTGGCGAATGACACGCGTGATGTTTTCCTCCAAGGCCTGAATCGAAGCGTATTTGTCCGCATAAACTTTAGACTTTACATATCCCCACAGGAAAAAGTCTAACGATCTTGGTGGCACATCGACCGGCTAAAAACGTGAAATTATGTGCTCACCGAAATGTTCTTTCAATAAGTGGCGCCGTCTTGCTGAAACCAAATGTCGCCGAGATCACGAGCTTCATTTTTAGGCATCAAATAGTTGGTTATCATGACACGATAACGGTCGCCATTGAAGGTTACGTTCGCACCGGCATCATTTTAAAGAAATATGGCCCGATGATTCCACCGGCCCAAAAACCACACTAAACCGTTGTTTTTTCTGGATAAAGTGGCAGCCCTTAAATCTCTTCAGGTTGCTCTTCGTCCCAAATGTGACAATTTTGTTTGTTTACATACCAATTGAACTAGAAATAGGCCTCGCTAAACAAAATTTGCCTCGAAAACGTCGGATCTTCTTGGAACTTTTCAAGATCCCATAGAGCGAAGTGATTCAGGCGTAAGTCTTTCCATTATGAAATGCCAAGCAAAAATAATATGACAGCATGACACAACTAACACGTGATCTGTCAAAAAAGGGTATTGAAAAAAGTATCTCTATTTGAATCACCCATTTAGTAGAATATCACCAACTGAATTCTACAGATTTATAGACGGGATCAGGCAGACTTTAAGATAGGTGTGTAGGTATACGAGATCTGTGGCTATTTATAGGAAACAAACTTACGGATGTTGTATATACTTTTGTAGATGTGTAATGTGTTCTGGACCGAGATTCTAGAAGTTTTAAACGGTAATGAATCACTCTTGAGTACTTGACTAGAGGTACGAAAACCCTCACAGCATTTAATTGAAGCTGGTATGATGTAGTAAATAAACCTTAAGCTAATCTGGATACCGAGACGGTGTTTCATATCTATTATTATTATATTTATTATCTAAGCTAAATATTAGATATTTGTTTTCATTGTTATATTAAACTCAGACTAGGGTGATGCCAATTACAGTTTGTAATTAATTACACATGCAATTATGCAACTATAAGTAATCGGAAGTTTTCAATTACAATTACATTCAACTATTTGCAATTGCATTGAGATTGTTTCAATTAAACATTACATACAGTTTGTAATTGAAAAATTAAAATTCCAATTACTTGTAATTTGTAATTGTAAATTACCAATTACAAATTGTAATTTGTAATTGTAAATTACCAATTACAAATTACAAGTAATAGGAATTGTAATTTTTCCAATTACAAGTAATTGGTAATTTCCAATTACAAATTACAATTACAGATTATAATTACATGTAATATAAAATTTTAAGGAATATAATAGAATTTGGTTCAATTAAAAGTGATGATTATTGCCTAATTACAGTCACAATTACCTGTCATTTGTAATTGAAAATTTCCAATTACAATTATATTCCTTTCCGTCCTTTTTTTCATGGGTTGAAGAGCATTTTTTATGTAATTATCTAGACCAAGTGAAATCTCAAGGAACAAATGTGTATATCCTGTTTCTAAGGACATGAACTTTGTATGGCCATAAAAAATATATTTTTATAGTTTTTCATTTTAGCTATTTTATAATAAAAATTTCATTGACATTCGCAAAATTTTTAAATTGCTTGGGACGGAAAGGGATATGTAATCTGTAATTGAAAATTTTTAATTATAAATTACAGGTAGTTGTAATTTACCTTAGTCCCTTATTCAAATTACAATTACTATTTGAGAATATGCAATTACACATAACCTATTATTTTAAATATAATTAAAATGTAATTGAATCTATCGACGTCTGAATAAATTCAATAATCTCATTCTTGTTAGAACTAATAAGTTTTAGTTAGTTAGAGAGGGCTTTAAGGGCCATACGCTACTAGACTAGAAAAATAATTATAAATAAATCAGTCAAGTGCGAGTTAGTCACACACACGTAGGGTTCCGTACTATGTTTAGTACGCCTTTAAAAACTCAATTTACTAATTTTTTCATGTCTTATGGGGTACCCTTTTCTTTTTAAAATCAAAGTCATATTCGCGAAAACTGCATCGCTATTGGAACACACTTTAAATTTTAGGAATTGTTTTTATAACGGCCATGGTAATACACTTTCTACAAAAATATCAGGCCTACCTATTGCGGTTAAAAAAATAATGTAATATACGTGAAAAACATGCCACTGATGGATCACCCTTTAGTAATTAGTAATTGTTACAGTGTCCGAAGTACAACATCTACTGTAAACAATTCAAGAGTCTACCTATTATGGTTCAAAAAATAAGGCTATTTAAGTAAAAGTCATGTCTCTATGGGAACACCCTTTAATTTTCATTATTTGTTATAATTTCCTTAGTAATAAACCTCTTGTAAAAACTTCAAGAGTCTACTTATTATCGTTCAAAACTTAGGCCATATACACGCCGAGCACGTCAATCCCGGAACACCCTTTAATTTTAAGGTTTAATTTAATAGATAGCGAACTGCCTGCAAATTATAGCTCAAGAAATAAAAACATAACGGGAAATAACACCTAACTTTCGGAACACCCGATAAGTTTTATTATTTATTGCTATAGTGGCCACAGTTATACACCTTCTGTGAAAATTTCAAGCGTTTACCTATTATGGTTCAAAACTTAGGCCTTGTACATGCAAATCACTCCACTGTCGCAACACCTTTTAATTTTTAGGTTTATTTTTTTATACTTGTTTATATAGTGAACTAAGTTTTAATTACTGTTTTTAAATCTTGAGTCCATGCCTCCTACAGTTCAAGAAATAAACACATATTCGTGAATAACACCTCTCTATCGAAACACCCTATAAGTTTTAGTATTTGATGCTATTGCGGCAACAGCTATACATCATCTATGAAAATTTCAAGAGTCTACCTATTACGGTTCCAGAGATAAAAGGCGCTGACAGACGGACAGACGGACAGACATTGTAGCGAAAACAATAGGGTTACGTTTTTACACTTTGTGTACGGAACCCGAAAAAGGTTTGACTTTAGGTTCGTCATATAGTTTATGAGAGAAAGGGTCTAACATTATTGCCTGATGTACGCTGGAGGTGCTAAAAACAGATTGTGATGTGATAAATTCTTCTATGCACTTATACGAACAGGATAAATATATTCCTTAAATCTTGTTCATTACTTATTGTTTATTTCAATTCATTTAGTGTTACTCCATTTGTCTCATTAGTACTTATTATTTTATGAGTTTTTCAAACTTCTCAAGTGATGTTATTAATTTATTTTTCTTGTTTTTGTACTGTTTCATTTTTATTCAACAAAAAAAAAAAAAAAACTTTCGAGCAAATTAATGCTACAAATTATTAATCTCTTGTTTATGCCACTTTGTCAGTACTCGACTCGTAAGCTTAATTTAATTAAGCGGATATAAAAAAGTTTTATACTTATAAATTCGCACACATATGCAAACACTGTTACCTAAGTACATATACATAACATATATACATAAATAAATTTATTAATAGCTGTTTAAGCCCAGCAGTACGTGTTGCTAGTTCTACCTTGATGATTTCCTTTAGCCATTTAGACTTGCTGTTACTTAACAGTTTATTCTATTTCTTATTTGAATTGATATTTTATTATTTAAAGATAAATTTTAATTTGAACTTAACGAAAAAATATTTTTAAGTGCAAATTAGAACTGCTGGGTGTCGCTTGTATGTATTTAACTCATAAGTAGATACAAACAAAAAGTTTTTTTTTTTTAATATTATTCACTTATAATTTTGAAGCAGATATTATTACTATACATCATATTCGTGTAAACTATAACGATGATACTTTTTATCCTTTAATATGAGAAGATGGAAATAAAAAGGTTTATTTTTTCCTGGTGTTTATATTTTGTATATGAAAAGTGGTTTTGTGATGGTACACAGAAGAGAAAACTTGGAATATGATGTTGACAGTTGTGTTTTAATTAAAATTCTATAAATATAAAAGTATAGAAAGGGCTTATGATTGGCTAATAAAGAGACTAACTTCCTATAATATTTTTGTTTCTTTAAAAATTATTAGCAGATTTTGACATTTGAATTTTAATTATATATTTTTTATAAGAAGATTTTTTTCGTTTTTAATCAAATTTTTTTGGGCACAGAAAACAAATACTTTCATCAATTAAAGGATTTAATTGGTTTTAAATTAAAATTTAATTAAATAATTAATTGATTCAATGAATTGTTTAATTAGGAATTTTTTTTATTCTGTTTTAAACAAACACATATTTGAATCAATTAAAAAATTAATTGAACTTTATAAAAATTTTAATTGGTGAAAAAAAAAATGTTTCTGTGTGCTAATATCCCATACGCCCACGTTGCCTGCGATATCGCTTCCTGACAGCCTGCCTAAATTGTAGAGAATACGACTGGAATAGTGACAAGGATATTGTGGCTTAATATTCTTATATTTTAACCTCTATCCAACTATTATTAATGTAGGGATAGTATCGAAGCAGACCACTTCCATTATGGGTCCCTTTTCGACCCCCTTCCGTTCTCCATGATCAAGGAAACCGAAATGTAATTTACGGCAACCTACTTTCATTGAGTCACGTGCTACAACAATCTATCCATTTAACTTTAATAGCTTGAGAGAGTCAAATCTGTGCTCTAGCTTTCTTTTTTCTCGCCTACAGCTTCAATGAAACATCAACTAAATTCAAATCTTGTTCCATTTTTGACTCTTAAATAATAATAAATGTATATTTTCTAAATGTCTAATAATGTCTAGCTGGGTTACTCCATATTATAAAATTTCCTTCAAAAACAGTCATCATAAAACCTTGGTTCGCTTGCAAAATAATTCTATAATTTTATGGTCTCTACCAATTTCACTCTTCGTTTTAAATGGAAACCATTAAATATATCTTCCAATAGAGTGCTGGCAAAGTATTGAACAATGGGTACCGAGTATCGAGTATTTGATCATGTTCTTGAGTACTCAATATACAAAAGTAGTTAAGCAATACTTTTTCATTAGTATTTAGTAAGAAACAAATTTAGTATAATATATAACGACTACAAAGATAAATTTCCGATGCTACTTGCTAAAAAGAAGTATTGAGTACTATTGAGTACCTAAATGAAAAGTATTGAGTAGTATCGAGTAGTAGTAGAAATTGCCGCACTATTTCAATAGTAGTTCTTCTAACAACTGCAAGCGGTTATAAAACTTCGTGTAAAAAAATAATTTCTTGAAATCCTAATGCTAAAGCTTAAAAGTCTCCAACGGAATTTCACTCAGCTGTAGTCCAATGAATCAACCAGCTGTGGGTAAAAACAAATTAAACAGTCGGCGCGCCGTACAATAAGTCGATGTCTAATTATTAAACAAGAGTAGACCTGATCAATGTTCAGTTTTTAATGAAACTTATTCCTTGGAGTTGGAAAATTATGCTCTGGCAGTTATAACTTTATATAACGGGTGGCACACAGGTATTAGCATTAAAATTTCATATGCTGTAGATAGAAAATTAATTGACATCAAGTGATACACTTGTGAGGAACGGAGAATATTTTTGCTCTTCATTTCGCTGAGCGATTTTCCGTGCCAATTTTCGTACTGCCAGGCTTTTTGCAATCTCAAGTTTTTCACAAAAATATGGTCAACCATCAAGGAAGAAATCGCCAATTTTAAGCCAGATGTTTTTTGTTGAATGTTTGACCAGGACTCGGATGATGACTCCTTTTTTATGCAGATCATTGTGCCGGAATTAGGAAATTAGATTATGGGAAGGAGGATATAGGGAGCAGTATTTGTAAACGTTCGATATGAACTTCCGACATTGAAAGTGACAGGAGAGAGTTTATTCAACATTTCAACTAAAGAAAGAGAATTCTCCCTGTAATGTGCAGTACAGTTCACTGATCAATGGAAGAAAGGCCTGTTTATTGCAAAAATGAGCTGGTATCGGAAATATGTTTCCTCTTTCATTGGAGCACATACCATTATAGTAACTATAAAATAGTTAAATGGAACCCATATTGCACTGGCCAATCAATAGACGTCTCTCAACGAAAAGCTTGTTAAACGCATAAACTTGCTGGTATCAGCAACAGTTTCAGAGCACATTCCATTGTTGTAACGATAAAACAGTAAAGCAAAACCACATTGCATCGATGCTCTAGTAAATCAATAGAGTTGGCTACTCTGCTGTCACCAATTACTATCTTCGCCCTTTCCTGTACGCGGTTTGGTAGCCCTAAAACAGACTTTAATATGAGAATTGTATTCCATTTGAGGAAGGAATGATATTTATCGATTTAAAAAATTCGAGGCACTTGAGAAGTTCCTCAGAAACTTGCAAAATGTGTATAGTTTATTGAACATCACACTTTATGTTCAACCCAAGAACATCAAGAACTTTCGATTTCCTAATAAATATATCAACAATAACAACAGATGAATCATCATTTTGGAATAAACAACTGTGGGTAAGCAAACATCATTAAATCTTACGAGCAATAAAATCGACTCTATTCACACTACCAACTTCGGAAATTGTTACGAGATGGTGATAAAGCGATTCACGAGATCGTGATCGTGTATCACTTCCAACAGGCTTGGTCTATTACTGAATGAATACGAATGACAAATGCTGCTGTCATCTGCAATAGATTGGATAGGGTTGAAAGTTTGACCAAAACAGAAATTTAGAAAAATAAGCAATTGAGTAAAAAAAAAGTGAAATGAAACAGGCATAAATGAGCTTGTCAGATTGTTTTTTGACAATTGTAATTTTTTCTGCTTAATGTCATCAAATGTACATCTTTAAATACGCATCTTCAAGACAACAGAGATAATTTTTTTCGAACAAAAAGGACAATACATTAATTTTGTGCCTCGTGTTACATATACAATATAATTATTAAGGAGTCTAAAAATATTGCTTATATGCTCTAGCCGGCTAATTCTGTTTTATTAAAATAAACTTTTAAAGTTCTTAAAAATCTATACTTAAACAAAATATTCATGCAATATTTTTAATGGCGACCGCAGCAACAAAATCTAGTAGAATTCTTTTGTTAACAACACGTAAGCATTCGTAAAAACACGTTAAAAATTTTTAACATTTTCACACAAATAATGCAGTGATTTTTATATATTTTTATTATGGTCAAAATTATTTCAACCTCATGAACACAAGCGCATCCAGCGCACAGTGACTTTTAAAAGATTTTTTATTTCAACTTATAATTTTGGCTTTAAATGTGGGGAAGATTAACGCTTTGATTTGGTTAAGTGTGATAATTTTTTTTTCATATTTTATTAAATTAATAAATAATTACAAATATACAATTTTGTAATTTTTATTAATTTAAATTTATTTAATATATTGATGTTACAATAAAATTCACAGAAATTGATTAAAATATATATTTCTTTGAACCGAATAAAAAACAATTCCCCAAATAAACAAATAATTGAATCAATTAATTTTGTAATTAAATTTTAATCTAAAATAAATTAAAACCTTTATTTATTTATTTATTTAAGTCTAAAAAGGGAATAATCCTTTGCAAACTTATGAAAACTTAACACTTCAATAGTTAATGTAATTATAAATAAAAATAATACAATGATATGCAAAAAATTTTACAATATTAATTTAAGTTTTGTAAGATAACATTTTTAAAACTAGTTTTTGAGGCATTAAATTCCAAACTGCCATTATTTGACAATGTATTGAAATAATTTAGAGACCTAATTATTGGACTATTAAGCACGTAATTTCATTGATGTAATGCTACAAAAAATAACCTTCTATGTCGAATTGATAACCTAGAGGGAACATAAAATGTAATCTTTTTCAAGATTTCAGGGCAATCTATATTTCCATTTGTCAGGTATGTATATGTATAAAGCATAGACTGTACTTTACGTCTTTTTTTCAGCGAAATCATACCCAGATGTAAGCACCGGGACATATAAGAAGGAACAGGACACATTAAATTAAGATGAGGCAAAGCATAATGTATACATTTTTTCGGTTAATATCAAAAGCACAATGAGGACTCCAAATAGAAGCCCCATATTTTAATTTCGATCTAACATATGTAGAATATAAAAGTTTAATTGTATATGGATCAACAAAATCCAAACTATTTCTTTTTATAAACGCAAAAATCCAATGGAACTGTTAATCTTGTATAAGTTACATGAAAACATTTACTCAAATTTAATTTCAGATTATTATTATTATACCAATCATTCAAGCTGTCAAGATCAAGAATTTGCTGATATCATTCAAATTGGTTACACTAGAAAATATTTTAAGATCATCAGCATATAACAAAAAATTAGAAAATTTAAAACATTGAAAAATGTCATTGATAAAAGTATTAAAGAGCAAAGGACCCAAAACACTGCCTTGTGGAACTCCAGAAACTTGAGTATATTTAAACTATTGATGTACATCAACTCTTACAACACAAACCCTCTTACTCAGCTAAGAAGACAACCATTTATAAAAAGATGAGGTGATTCCAAGATTAAGTAACTTACTTAGCAAATATTAATTTTTGTGTTACAAATACTATTCTTAATTTATCGAGCACAGTAAGGAAGACTTGCATACGTTGTAGTGAAACACCCCGAGTATTTAGTGGAAATAGAACCCCAAACCTCAAATTTATAGCCTAGCACACCATCTACTAGCCTTTTTTATACTGTATGTATTTAATAAAAGGAGTTCATTGTTATGTGTGTTTTATTATAAAGGAATATAAAAGCATGTTATTTTTAGCGTTTCGTCCCCAAAGAAGGAAAACTTTACTTGTAGTTTTCGCGCCTTCTATCACTCAAACTGTAGGTATGTTGCATAAATGTGATGTTTAGTAGGATAGAGCTTTAACTTTAATATATACTTTTTAAAAAACGAACGCAGAAAAAAATATTTTCACCAATTAAAAGTTGAAATTGGTTTCAGATTAAATTTAAAATAATTAATTAATTTACATAAGTATTTGTTTAATTCGAAATTTTTTTGTTTTGTTTTAAACAAATATATATTTGAATCAATTAAAAAATTAATTGCACTTTAATTTAAAACTAATTAAAATTTTTATTTGGAGAACACATTTTTTCTCTGAACAAAACAATGGCAATTGCAAAGCTCTAGAAAAATGCAAGGTGCTAGGTTTGCAACTGTGAGGCTACACAGCGCCAACCCGCTTAACGTGAATGGTGTCCAGCATCAGAACTGAAGCTCAGATACTCCTCTGCTATGCTCCTGTGAAATTTTGGCTTAATCAGATTAGGCCTTTACAATTGGCTAAATTATTTTTAAAATATATTCTGCCCCACGGTGCTTTATATGAATGGGTCGATGGGAATATTGCTATCGATCCGTAATTCTAATTGCACTTTTAGGCAAGCAGTTACTGTATTTGAAGTAGAGATAATAGGTGCGACTCTGTTTACTAAGTCCCTGGGTACGGGAGATTCAGAGAATTTTTCAAGACCCCACTCTTTTCTGGTGTCTGGTTTGAGGTGGTCATATGGAAGTAGATTTAATAAATTCCTGTGTACGTTATTTTATTTTCAAATCACAAGCCTTAAAACTAGTTTTTTAATCTGGGGATCTTGGGATTTTTCAGATTCTCAGAATTTTTTGAGATCAGGAATTTTTTTTTGGATTTTGAGATCTTTTTGTTTTAAAAATTTTGTTCACAAGTCCGTTGGAGATTTTTTATGAGTTGCCTAGAATTTAATCAGTTAGAGAGTCTTACTGGAAGAGTTCGAATACTGGCTTAATATATTCGCTTGAGATGTATAAGGCCTGTCATGTGAACAAGGTATGTCTTTACCTTTTAACTGAAATCAAGTGAGCTCTTCGATCTTTTATTGTCAAAATACAACCAAATGTAGATCATATACGCGAGAACGGAGCCGGCAACACTCTCGAAATCATGTGGAAACTTTAGCGCAATAAAACTATCTCTAAAATTATTTATTTTTAAATGAGCTCAAGTTCACCTAAAAGGTCGAGTAAAATAAACAATAAATTAGATTCGAAATAAATTCCATTTTATGAATTTTAAAAATATTTTACAGTGTTTACATTCAAGTTAAAATCTCACTTTTTTACTTTTGTGGGTGAAAGAATTAAAAGAAAATTTGTTGCACCAATTAAAGGTTTTAATTACTTTTAATTTCAAATTCAATTAATTTTTTAATTGATTCAAATATATATTTGTTTAAAACAGTTAAAAAAATATTATAATTATAAAAATAATGGAATCAATTAATTATTTAATTAAATTTTAATTTGAAACCAATTAAAATCTTTAATTGATGAAAATATTTTTTTTTTTCGTAAAAGGATATAAAATGGATTTAAGTGCTTTAATTTGAATGTGGTTTTTGTTAATTTGTACTTAAAAACTATTTAATCAAACATGCACAGCATTGAAAGTCACTGTGCAACGAAACTGTTGATCTAAAAATGGAAATTGTATTGTGCGAAGAATCAAACAGACACACTTGTCGAAAAAAGTTACGTATGCAAACATTTTTGACGCTAGTTTTATGCTAAATATTCCTGATTTCGTTTCTCTTCTTTTTTTTTTTTCTTTTAACATTTCAACTGAAATAAAAGGGTTCGCTTAAAAAATTTTTACATAATGCCCACCACAAACAACATAGAAAATCTCAATGTGGCTTTTGGAAATATTTTTGTTTAAATAAAAAACAAATAATATGAATTTACAAACATAGCAAAAATGTGCCAGCATAAAATATAAAATGATATTTGATGATGAAGATTGGAGAATGGAAAATGGATGACCTTAAAGCCCCTCCCCAGTTTACAACTAAAGTGCATTTTGATTAAATTGTTTGCTTGCGTAAGCGTGTGCTTGTTTGTTTGTTTTAATAATTATTCTAATTTATTCTGTTTTTCCAAATTTTATCTAATTAAATTTTTTTCCAATAAATTTTACCTCTTTTTTGATAGTTTTCATAATCAAATTTTATTTGTAATTTATTGAAAATCTAATGACCATTCAACTGTTAAATTGGTAATTAGTTTTTGATGTTTTAATATATTTATTTCACTTTTGTTGTTGTTGTTTCAAATAATTTGAAATCCATAAAAACAGAAAATAAAAAAAAAACGTAATGCATATATTTGGAAATGCAGCTGTTCGTAAGTTTATATGTTTGTTTGTTTGCACTTTATAGAAGGCTACAAGAGTTAAATGTTCTCTATGAAATTCTGACAGCATCTTTCTCATTATCAGAAAGGACTTTCAATAAGTGCTATAGAACTGTAAGTAAAGAACTACATTGAAAGTAAAAGCAAAAAAATTGATTGGATTAGAGGGCGTGGTAGTTCCCCTGCAAAGAAAGTAGCAATCATCCAAAGGTATCTAGAAGGTAAATATTTTGGAACAAGATTGAAGCTGTACCGTCAGGATATTGCTGGACAAATGTTGCTTTCGTTAAATATAAGAAGGGCGACATGCATAACAGTTAGGAACCTACCATTATCATGAACTCTACACCTAAGCTTTATTGAAAATATATTTTTTTTTAAATTTCATATATTATAGTTAGTTAGTGTTAAATATAATCACTACACATATGCGTTTTTGCAATGCCGAAGCTTTTATTATATAATTCTTGCAAAAAAAACCGACTTCAAAACAGACAAACTTAAAAGCATGTTTCTTTAAGACGGTAACTATTGCGACACCCTGTAATTTCCGAATTCAAATTTTATACTAGTTATAGCGGTCGTAGCAATACAGGTTCATTGTAAAATTCAACCGTCTGTCTGTAACGGTTTAAAAGTTTGGTCATATACATCAAATTACATAAACTATTGCGACACCCTGTAATTTATAATTTAAAATAATTATACTTATTATAACAGATATAGTAATGGACATTCTGTCTAATTGTTAAGTGTTTATCAATAACTGTTTAAAAGATAGGGTCATATATATCAAATGACGTCACCCATTGGGACACCCTTTAAATTCAAATTTTAATATAAATACTTTTTAAAGAACACTTTCTAATACAGATTCTTTTTAAATTTTAACTTTGTGTCCATATACATCAAATTACATCAACTATTGGGACACCCTATAATTTCCAATTTTAAATATTTATACTTGTTTTTATTCGAGACATAGAAGTGAACATTTTGTCTATTTTTCAAGTGTTTGTCTATAACGGTTCCAAAGATGAGGACATAATGGTCAAATAACATCAATAATGGGGACACCCTTTAATTTATAGATCCAAGTTTTATACTTGTTTTAATAGCGGACTAAGCAATATAGGTTCTTTGTAAATTTCAACTGTCTATCTATAACAGTTGAAAAGTTTGGCCATATATATTACTTTTACATTAACTATTGGGACACCCTTTAATTTCCAAATTCATATTTTACACTTGTTATTTTAGCGGACTTAGCAATACAAGTTTTTTGTAAATTTCAACTGTCTGTCTACAACGGTTCAAAAGTTTGGCCATATATATATCAAAATAAACCAACTAATGGGACACCCTTTAATTTCTAATTTTAAGTATTTATACTTATTATAACAGACATAGTAACGAACATTCTGTGCAACTTTCAAGTGTTTGTCTATAACGGTTCAAAAGATAGGAGAATAAAGGTGAAATTAAGTCACCTATGGGGTCACCCTTTAATTTTTAATTTTATTTTTTAATTACTTTTTGTTGTTGGGAGCTACAGTGATACGCACTTTTTTTAATTTTAAATTGGTGACCTATAATGTTCATAATACACGTAAAAAACATGTATGTTGTATAGGGACACCCTTTAATTTTTAAAATTTTAAAATTCTTTTAAAATGGGACCAATCTGTAGCCATAACCTTTCTAATAGTGCAAAATTTTTAAAATCGGTTCAGAAATGACTGAGTTCTGCGGGCACAAACATAAAAAAAAAAGCAACATTCAGACGAATTGATAACCTCCTTCACTATCCAACACAATCCTACAATTTAATCACAGAAAAATCTTACAGAATTCTGTCCTACTTAAAAAATCGTTTCAAAATGGCGTTGTAGATGACACACTATCATACAAAACAAGATTTTGCAACTCTGATTGCATGGAAAAATACTATTTTATTATTTTTTTTTTCAAAAGATTATCAAATCGTACGACTTGTCAAAAAGTGTGTCACACACATACATTTCTAAGCCACACTATCATACTTTTTGAGCACACATGCATTTTTTGACAGATCGTACGACTGAGTGTGATAGTGAATCATGGCCTTAAGCAACATCATAAGAAAACTGTACACCTTCATATCCCATCTAAAATGGATGAAAACTGTCATAGCTAAACGTCTGTCAGTTAGATTGCTATCAATGAGCTTTATCGGGGTTAAAAATTGGCATACTAATGGAAGGGTTTGGTTGGAAACGGTGTACTAAATTTTATAGACACTTTTACTCGGAAACCTATTGTTGGCCCATTCGGATTTTCTTCCAATTTCGCCGAAAGGTCCCTAGATACTATATAGACATATTTAACTGTCATTAAGCCACCCTATTCTTATAATAAAGACCTATAACGACGATTAGGATTTTCCCGCCCAAACCTAAAAGCATGGTGATGATTGGATTGTCCAGTCTGGACCACATGGCCCCCGAAAGCTTGCAATTCTCTCTACCCCACCAGGAATTATCAGTTCTACTCAAAATGATTCTATTGAAGTCTTTATAGTATTAATTGAACAGTGGCTGCGCCGAACTCTCTCTCATTTTAAAGTTTATTATAAAACCCAAACTCGCTAGTTCATTGTCAATATAATTTCCCTCGAACTCGCAATCTTCCGGTACCCGCCATAACTTTTAATTTAACTTGCCAATCGTTGCATCCTACCTGATTTGAACTGATACTACGATTCTTAATAGCCTCTGACTTACGACGTAATTAACCACCTAGTCACCTTTAGTTTTCAGACACTAATTCCATAGCTTTAGAAACGTCATAAAACACATTGCATTCGTTTAAAGCATTATAAAATCTACAACTGCTCATACTCCATAAGCAAATACCATTTACTACTACTGAGAAACCAGTAGGTTCGATTTATTTCTTCGATCATTCCTGTAGAGCTAGAGATAATTACTGAAATCCTTCAAGGACCATGTGAACCAGACTGAACATTGTAAGGATCGATATAAGTCTCATTACGGATCATTAATTAGTTAGAGCAGGAACAAGTATATAAAAACTGGGCAATTGTAGGATCTGGGTATTTGTAGGATCTAAGATCTAGAAACTGTGGATTATTAGTTGCTATTGCTCGAATTGAAAAGGCCCAAGGCTCCGTTTCATGGTACAAAATGCAAGCTTGGTGATGCTGTAAGATTTATTATGAGCATTGGTTGGTTTAATCCGTTTTCATATTTAATCTACTACCAATTGCCGTTTTTATAGCAGAAATGGCGGCAAGGAGTCGGTTATGACTTTGTTTCCCTGTGACAGTCAGTTTGGGACCAACAAACCAAATGACTATCTTGACATTTAAAATCTTAATGCACATTGAAAGAAGTAGTTGTAGTAAGAAATTAAAATATGTTTCAAATGATATTGAAGACAATATGTTTTTTTAGTCTAAATCTGGACCACTTTCTGAATAAAGGTGGCACTCTGGCGTAAACGCATCTGAGAGCAACGCAATAACGTCTTCGCCCAAAGGGTCTACAATGTAAGAATTAATAGAAGATTGTGTGGAGAAATAAGAAATAAGAGGTTCTGAAAGCAAGAGGAAATACTGAAATAAAACATGCATTGTTTTTTCCGAGCCATTTGTCGGGTGTGACTTTCGCGTATATTTCTCAAGTCATTGTTACCAGATTCCAATGCTACTTCCGACAATACAATGGAGACAGAAAAGCATTATGGTTATAGGCACCTGCATCAATAAGTTTATATAAGTGTGCCTTTTATAACCATCATCCATAAGCAAAACTATGTCCTCTTCATTAAAATGTGGTATTGAATCAATGGGAGGAAGGCTCACATTTTTTTTTTTTCATTTTGTATGTTTTTCACGGTGAAGAAGCTACAATTATTGTTCCAGGCTTATAGTGACTTATTCCTGCGGCAAAATTCGCTTTCTTTCACTTTGCTCATTCAATTTTATCTAAGATTTCCTTATGGCAGAGATCTTTCATCACGAAAAATTGAAGAAATCTCGGCTGAAAGGTCTGAATGGCTCGAAGATTAAGGTGATAATTGAATTTAGTAGTATTTATCTTGCATACCAAATAATTACCAAAGGTTAGCGAAGCAAACGGGTAAAAGACAAGAAATACAAATAAATAAAATAAAATAGAATAATTAAATGACAAATATGAATTTTCATCTAATATTATCCAACTAATTAGTAATGCAATTATTATATTTTTAATAGTGACAAAACAAAAAAAAAACGAAAAAACTCAACAAATTTAATTAAAATTTTAAATATTATCATCAATTGATTTAAATATTTATGAAATGTATTTGCAAGTCTTGTGGTATAATAAAGTTATGGTTTATATTTACAACAGGACAGTTAATTAATGCAAGCTAGTGTAATCATTATAGCTATCGGTCCTGGCGAAGCATACAACTGAGATTCATTTATTACACGCCTTGGCATTTAAATATTTAAGTAGCGACTGTTTAGAAAATGAAATTGTAGAAATAAGAAGTTTAACAAGTTTAAGATCAAACAGAAAGCCACTAAGAAAACTGAAATTTTAGAAATTCAAAACATTAGCGACCATAAAAATTTGCACTTTTATATGAAAGAATGCAGTTAAACCGTGGTAAATGCCAAAAAAATATTCTACTTTATACTTTATACAAGGCTGAAATTTCTGCCATAAAAAGAGCGGCAAACTGGCCGCTCTGGTAAAGATATCCACTTCCGGACCGATACACAGTGCAACACGGAAAAAAATAACCATATACGGACACCACTACGTGATAAAAGACCAGAAAAAAGACCCCTGTCTCCGAGTTTTGCCCAAAGTTCACCAGGTTATTTTTATGAGCCCTCAAAGGTGTGGGGTCTCGATGTCATTTTTGCAAAAAATGATCATTTACTCAAGCTCATATTTTGCAAACCGTTTGAAATTTTGATATACTCTCTGAGGCAAAGTTGTAGCTCTTGTCATAAAGAACAAAACTTGTTAACATATCAAATCAAAAAAAACTTCATCTTCAAGGTCAAAATCGCAAAAAACTTTAAAAAATTAATTTTTTTTTACCTTTTTCCCCTGTTCAGGTCCATAGGTAGCAAACCGTTCAAAATTCAGGGAAACAACCAACTACAAAAATGAACCTAAGATCTCAGTAAACAACTTTCTAGAACATACGAACTTCCTAGGTCTGATTTTACCGTTTAATTACTGCTCCCTTCGACCAAAAAATGAAAACTTTGACCCACTGTAAAAAAAAACTCAGACGTGCTGGACCATAAGTTTGTTCTACAAAAATTATCTACTAAACATACGCTTTCAGAATTATGGAGTCGCTATTCTGTTGCAATCAAAATGTCTTAATTTGTTGGACAGTGAAATTATTCTAAACATCTGTAAGTGGTGTTTAAAATATATTAATAACAGTGTAATTCCACAAAGTAAAAATATAAATTTTATTTAATTGACTCCACCTGATGCACAATGTCGTTTAACATATTCCACTTTCAAACGTGCGCAAAGATATTAAAATATCCCAGTTTTAAACCGAAAATTTCAGTACCTTTAAAACGGAAATTGCGTACTTTCACTGCTTTTTCTCCACTTTCTCTTAGAAATGAGATCCTATATTGGAATCAGGATGCTCCTCACAAACTGTTTTTAAAATCCATGACTTACTATTGTATTATATGTATGTATATATAGTTATAGGTAGTACTGGATTATATCAGTTTATTTATAGGATATGGTAGGTAGTTTTTTATCTATCCCTCCTTATCACCACTAATAGTGACTCCTTTCCCTATTCGCTGTATTTTACCAGCACTTTCAACTTACTCTTTCCTTGGCACTCTCAACGTACTCTTTTGTTTTATTTCTGTGCCCTATTTATCTTCTTCGCCCAATTTAGCTAATCCTTAATGAACTAAAATATATAAATTATACTGCAGACATTAGTAAGTTGCAGCGACAAAAATTATGTTTAGAACCTCAAAGAATTATTAATTCTGAATTTTAAAAAAAAAATTGTGTATAAAAATTACCAAGCGGTTTCCACCAAATCTCTTTCTCTGCTCAATGTTATTTAATTTGCAAGGAAAAATATTCATCATCATAAACATTTTAATTCATATTAATTATCACATTTTTCCCTTTTTTTTTCCTTAAAGTACTTTATACTTTTGTTTCGAGTATGATCTCACAAAATATACTTCCGGTATCATAAACAACACGAGTTAAGTTAGAACGACATTAAAGTAAAAATATGCAAAGTAGTCATACCTGCGTAGTATTTAGCATTAAGAAATGTATACAAGATGTGTGTTTGTTAATGTTCTTAAAAATGTTTAATAAAATTTATTAAAGTGGTCTTGAGCTGCCTAATGACAAGTGTAGATTTCATTAACACATGTGGTCGCCAAGGGATTAAACATATGACACGTAACAATAAAACAACATGAAAGATATGTACGTTTTCACACTCTAGCATTCTGTTTCTTATTCTGCCAAAACTTTAAAAAAGAACAAGTAGTTAAAGAAAATATGTTTGAAATATATCTTACAAATTTCTTTACAAATATCTGTACAGTGTAGACACACATACGTTTAGTTTTTAAACTTTTTTGGGTTGTTTTAAAAACAAGAAAACAGTCTCAAGTGGTTACTAAGTAAAGGATATAATTCCTCATACCTTTGTTTTGTGTTTAAGTGCGTTACATTAAGAATAAGACATTTCGAAATAAAGGATTCATTACAAATATTATCAGGGTGGTAGGCAACAAAAATTAAAAATGTGTAATTAAATTTGCAAGACTTCCTTACTAAATAATAATTCTTGCAAAAAAAAAAAACCGACTACAAAACAAATATATGTGCATCAATTCTAAATTAAAAATTTAAAAGGAAGTAATCTGTAAGACATAGAACTCAAATCAAATACTTTTATACTAGTTGCTCTAACGGACATAGTAATATACGTTCTGTACATTCAAATGTCTATCCATAACGGTTCAGCAGTTAAAGCCATATATGACAAATTACGTCAGATATGAGGACACCCTTTATTTTTTTACATTTATTATTACTGACACAGCAATAAAAAGTAACGGTTCCAAAGATATGGCCATATAGGTTAAACAATATCACCTAGGGGATACCCTTTAATGTACAATTTTAAATTAAACACTTATTTTCAAGGACAGATTCTTTGTAAATTTCAAATGTATGTCTGAAACGGTTCAAAAGTTTGGCCATATGCATAAATTTACATCAACTATTGAGACACCCTTTAAAATTTTAAATATTTATAAATGTTATTATACGGGACATAGTAGTGGCGAGTCTCTCTAATTTTCAAGTGTTTGTCTATAACGGTTCAAAAGATAGGGCTAGATAGGTTAAATTGTATCAATTATGGGGACACCCTTTAGTTTTCAAATTTAAATTATATACTTGATGTTATAAAGGACTTAGATATACAGGTTCTTTGTAAATTTCAACCGTCTCTCTGTTACGGTTCAAAAGTTTTGCAATATACATCAAATTACATCAACTATTGGGACACCCTTTAAATTCCAATTATAAATATTTAATTTCTGATTATAAATATTGGACATTCTGTCCAATTTTCGAGTGATTGTCTACAATGGTGCAAATGGTTCATATATTTAAATTGACGTCACATATGGGGACACCCTTTAATTTTTAAGTTTATTTTTTTATTCATTTCTCTTATTGGCAGCTATAGTGATATGCAGTTTTTTAAAATTTTATAAGGGTGCTCTTTACGGTTCATAATACACCTAAAAAACACGTATGTTGTATGGGGACACCCTTTAATTTATAAAATTCTGAACTTCTTTTAAAATGGGACCAATCTGTAAGCATTTCCTTTATAATAAAGAAAAAATTTTTAAAATCGGTTCAAAAATGACTGAGTTATGCGGGCACAAACATAAAAAAAGCAATATTCAGACGAATTGATAACCTCCTTCTTTTTTTGAAGTCGGTTAAAAACGCCATAAAAAGTTCTGGGAGTTGTGATGGGTGTGATCACTGGCCATTGCAACATTAGAGCAGGAACCAGAAGATGGGTTCCCAGTACACAGGGACTTCTGTAGAATGTGCTGGACGAAGAGGAGTTTGAAATTGTAGGTCATGCTGTGAGACACTGTCCGGTATTATAAGGCCGCAGACTCAGATGGCTAGATGAAAGATTTTTCGATGAGCTCGACGATATCGCTCGGTGCAAACTAGAAGATCATCAAGGAAATCGGTTGGCAGAGTGTTAGTTAGTAGGATGAATACGAGTATAAGTCTCTCTTATTCCTTTTGTTTTAGATTTAGTTAGCTTAAGAGAATCACAAACGAATCTCCGGGTCTCCGAGTGAATGTGTCTTTTCTGGTAAAACCCTTCTTAATCTAACCTAACTTAAGGAAACAAAGGTAGTGAGTAAAGCCCTACAAATCTGCAGGGCCGGAAAGCTTTTATCAAACAGACAGCAATTGATAACGGCTGTCATTCCATATATGATCTGCATCTTAAAGGGCAGCCTGAAGTATCGGTATATTCCCTTGGAGTAGAGAGAAGTGACTGTGGTATTTATTAAACTATGGAACTGCATAGGATACAGGTCATTTAGTCTATCGTCGTTTTTGTTAAGAACACTGGAGAGACTGGTGGCTACGCATTTCAGGAGTCTTCTATCGCCAAATAAGGTCTACAGAGCACAACATGCATACTTAAGGGGAAGGTCGCTGGAGACGTACTGCACAATGTAGTCGGTATGATAGATGACACACTGTAGTCTTAGTAGTCTTTCTATATTAACAAAAGTGACGAGGATTGCGCTGCAAGGTAGAAAAATCTAGTCTTTGGATAAAGATTGTGACAAGGGGCTCACCGTAGTAGGTGTCATATTTCCACTTCAATGAAACCTTAGAGTAAGTAGAATCCTCTTTAGGATATACTAATAAAAATAATGTTTCAAATCTATATACAAAGAAAAATACTTAACTTAATCGTCTCAATGGGCTTCTCCTTTCTGGTTACTCGTAGATGATAGTAGTAAAAATAAGTAGATCATAAATGACTTTCAATAAATAGCTGTTAGATTCACCCAGTGGTCTTACTGAATCTACTGATGTAAATCTGTATCAAAATCTATTCAAGAGTTTCTCCAAATTCTTGAAGAAAAAAAAAACTGAATGTTAATACAGAAATATTTAGAGATGATAATATATGGAGATCAGTTCGTGTGATTTCGCAAAAGCGGCCAAGACATAATCATATCACTTAGAGAAAACTTTAAATAGATTTATTATGTACCGTCTCTGAGACGGTAAAGTTTATGGCCGGCCTTAGCGCCAATCATTGTTAGGCAATGAAAGACACTGTAAACCACTCAGCATATTTTCGCAACTACGGCTCTGTATCACATGTGAATCAAGTGATGTAAAAACTGATAGCTATCAAAAAGGGTTAAGTGAAAGGAGACCTCAAAAACATACAAAAATATTAAATGTTTTACTCGTTGTTCACTACACACCTACGCACATACACATGTACGAATATCTAATAGAATGTAAAAGAAATGCTCACCCTTTTCATTTGCATTGCATTGGTGTGAGCAACAAATAAAAAGTGAAAAATTTTCAAAAAGGCGAAAGTAATGTGTAGAATTTTTAATTAGGCATTTTATTTAAAGGTTGTCGAGATAAACAACTCCAAAGAAATACACGACTCCCTGCTACTTTTCAAAGGAATACACGGCCAATAAGAAAGAGGAAACATCTTTAGCTGCAGATGTATCATGTAGTAAATAGTTGTTGAACTCTGATGAAAATTTCAATGATGAGATAAAGTTTTATTTCATTTTTCCATCTAATGATTATGAGGAATGAGTGAGAGAGTGTTCGTTTGTTTGCAAGTTATAATCATTTGTTATGCGAAATATGTTTTAAGAATTTATATTTTCACAAGTCTAAAGGATTTTAATTAATCCTTTTTGTTAAAGTTTAACAGAAAGCAACAAAAATTTAGTTTCTTTTTTAATTTCTTTAACAAACAAAAATCCAAGTGTTTTTTTTTTTTTCTTGTTCAATAACTTTAATTTTTGTGGTTTTTCTTTTGGCCTTTCTCTTCTCCCACTTTATTCGAATTCATTTTATTTAGTGTTTTTTTATTTCAACTTCTATTGTCAATCGTGTGTTCGATTGTGTTCTTTCCTTTTCGATGTTCTATTATTTTCATTTCTTCTTTTCATTCGATTGTAACAATTATTGGAACTTTATCTATGGATATTTTTAACGTAATTGCTTGCCACAATGTGTTCTAGTTAATTGTGCAGAAAATTACTTTCCGTAGGTGATAGATACTTGCACGACTGGATGACTGTCAATTTGTTTTTTTTGTTTTTTTTTGTAATCTTTTTAAAGTGTATTTATTGTCAAGAGGACTAAAAGGTGCATAACTTTTATTTCGTTAGCATCTAATCTAATTTGAGTTGAAATTTAAACGAATTAATTATTTTAAGTAAGACTTTTTTTGTTTTAATCATTCGGACAAAAGAGTTGTTGTCAAATCAAAGCGTAGAGACTTAGCATATAGAGCATTTTTAGAACAAAGATCTGATGAAAGATGGACAATATATCGCAAATACCGAAATAAGGCTAAGACAGTCATAAGAAAACAAAAGAGACAATATTTTCATAATATGTTTTCTAATTGTTCTATGAAACAAATGTGGGGTGAAATTAGACATATGTGGGTATGATAGGTAATAATTGGGAGGAAATTGAAAACATTGATGTTGAAGGTTGTAATGACTTTTTTGTAATGTCAGGTCTAGACTATATAACAGAAATGTTATATGAAAGACAAGATTTAAGGGACAATCACCACGAATTTTCTTTTCAAACCGTAGGTGTTACTGATGTTTGGAGTGCAATGCATAGAATAAAATCTGGTGCTATAGGGCCACATGGAGTTTCCCTAAAATTCTTCAAATTAATTTTTCCGTTTTTCTTTCTCAAGGCATTTAGTACATGTTTACAATAACATTATTAAGTCGTCATGCTATTCTGATTGTTGGAAAATAGCAACGGTTGTTCCAATCCCAAAAGTGAGGGTGCTGTAGCTTAAGTGGTTAGCACGTTGACTACTAAGCAATGGTCACGAGTTCAAATCTCAGCCGTGGCAACATCAATTTTTCTGATATGTATGAATTTCTCTTTATAATAATGCATATCACAGCGCCCTCCTTCGCCGGTATTACCACATAGCACTAAATCGCCGGTGAAGTAAAATAATTATAAATTGGCTATGCTAGCTTCGAATTAATTCGCCTAAATAACATCAGAGGCGCTGCAATACTGTTCTAAAAACAATCATAACGTGCAATTGCAGTGTTGCCAGAATCGAAGCTTTACTATCACTAACCATCTGTCTTATCTACTACTATCCCTTTCCAAAGGAAGTACCACAGTTAATGTAGGCATTAACTGCCTGAGTGGTACTTCTCTTTTTAAAAAAAAAACATCCATCTGATTTTAGACCCATTAGCATTTTTCCCGTTTGTTCAAAAAATATTAGAGATCTTAATTAGTGATCAAATTCATGAAAACTTAAATTTTAATCACCGTATTTTAGATTTTCAGTCAGGTTTTCCGAAGCACCACAATACTACTACTCTTTTGACAAACTTAGTTAATGAAATTCATAACAAGGTTGATAGTAAAAATATTTCAGTATTAGTCAGTTTGGACTTGAGTAGAGCATTTGATTCAATTTGTCATGAACTTTTACTAAATAAACTTTATGCTTTATTCTCATTTTCTCGAAACGCTTGCTCACTAATTAGGTCTTGTTTATGTAACCGAAGACAATTGAAAATTTCAACACAAATTGAAAATTTCAACAATTACAGAGGTAGTTCGAGGTGTCCCACAAGGATCGGTATTAGGTCCCTTGTTTTTCAATATGTACATTAATGATATTTTTGAGCATTTACCTAGCACTGGTAGTCATCTATATGCAGATGATCTTCAGCTACTTTTCTCATCTACACGCAAAGAAAAAACATGGTTATTGTATGGTCACGGCAACCACACTATGTTCTCTGTAACAATAGATGTTTGCTGTGAACAAATTATAGTTATTTAGAACAATACTTTGGTCACGATAAACAAGTTTTTTGTTAACAGTTTATCATTCAATGGTTATACGCACCAAAAAAAGCAACATGGTTGATTTGAAACATATTAAAATTCAAACCACAACCAAATTATTTTTAATATTTAAAAATTATAAACATAATATATTATTATTAAACATAGTATGTTAAGTTTGACTAAAAATAAACAAATAATGTTTGGTTTTAAAAATACATATTTTGGTTTTGACATTTTTGCAGTTCAGAAATATGTGTGTAAGCTATCGGTTCATCTAAAACCGTAAAAACATTAAATTCATATTTTTTTGTCAACAAATAAATTAGTTTTTTATTATAAATGATAGTTTTAAATTAATAATATCAAACATATAAAAAGGTAAGCAGAAAATATCAAAATATGTATGTAAGTCTAAAAGGAAATATTCGTTTATTTGTTTTTTGTTATTTATAAATATATTCATACGTTGTCACATATAACCATTTACATGTTTGAAATTATAACGAGTGATTTTTTAAGAGCTTGAGAACTTTAAAAAAAAAAAAAAACGCATAAAATTTGCAAAATCTCATCGGTTCTTTATTTGAAACGTTAGATTGGTCCATGACATTTACTTTTTGAAGATAATTTCATTTAAATGTTGACCGCGGCTGCGTCAACTCGGCTGGTCCATTCGGAAAGTCCAATTTTGGGCAACTTTTTCGAGCATTTCGGCCGGAATAGCCCGAATTTCTTCGGAAATGTTGTCTTCCAAAGCTGGAATAGTTGCTGGCTTATTTCTGTAGACCTTAGACTTGACGTAGCCCCACAAAAAATAGTCTAAAGGCGTCAAATCGCATGATCTTGGTGGCCAACTTACCGGTCCATTTCTTGAGATGAATTGTTCTCCGAAGTTTTCCCTCAAAATGGCCATAGAATCGCGAGCTGTGTGGCATGTAGCGCCATCTTGTTGAAACCACATGTCAACCAAGTTCAGTTGTTCCATTTTTGGCAACAAAAAGTTTGTTAGCATCGAACGATAGCGATCGCCATTCACCGTAACGTTGCGTCCAACAGCATCTTTGAAAAAATACGGTCCAATGATTCCACCAGCGTACAAACCACACCAAACAGTGCATTTTTCGGGATGCATGGGCAGTTCTTGAACGGCTTCTGGTTGCTCTTCACTCCAAATGCGGCAATTTTGCTTATTTACGTAGCCATTCAACCAGAAATGAGCCTCATCGCTGAACAAAATTTGTCGATTTGTCGACATTTCGAACCGAACACTGATTTTGGTAATAAAATTCAATGATTTGCAAGCGTTGCTCGTTAGTAAGTCTATTCATGATGAAATGTCAAAGCATACTGAGCATCTTTCTCTTTGGCACCATGTCTGAAATCTCACGTGATCTGTCAAATACTAATGCATGAAAATCCTAACCTCAAAAAAATCACCCATTATTATAGTATGTTTGTATTATAAACATAACTACGGTTATATTTTACAATGTTATTTTTATGTTCCAACGACAACAATATTATTTTTATATATAACCATATAACTCAACCATAACATATTGTTCTTAGATTATGGTTACCTCAACCATGTTTTTTCTTTGCGTGTAGGGTTGATAATGTTAGTTCTTTTATATCTAATATTCCAAAAATGGTGTAAGCAAAATGTTATTGTAATAAATATAAGGAAATCTAAAGCTATTGCCTTCAATGAAATTAATATTTTCTTGCCACGAATTCGCATCAATAATGAGGAACTAGAATATTTTCATTTTTTTAAAACTCTTGGAATTTTCATTGACAATAAACTTAATTTTGACTTTCATTTAAACTATGTGTTTTCCCGATTATCATGTGGATTACGCAAGCTATATAATATTAGTTGTTCGTTACAGATATCTATCCGAAAATATGTGGCCCATCATACGCTTATGCCAATATTGCTTTATGGTCTTGAAATATATACTGGGACTACCGACAATAATATAACGCGATTAAAAAGATATTTTAATCGAATTGTAAGGTATGTATATAAACTTAGAGCACGTGATCATGTAACTGCTTATGTTATAAACTTCTTAGGGTGCACATTTGAACACTTTTTAAAAGTTACAACAATGATGTTATTCTATAAAGTTGTTAAAAACCAAACCATATGTTATCTAGATTTGAATTCGGATGTTCCTCTAGATCGCATATTTTGTTATGCCCTCGTTTTAACTCAATGGTGATGCAACGTTCTTTTGTAGTTAGAGTCTGCCGTTTTTGGAACTCATTTTTACCGTACTCTGATAGACATTTCGCTCATTCTCTCAACGTATTTAAAACTAAGATAATGTCAATTGTTTAAATTTCTAAAAACTTTTGGTGATGGTGGAGATATATTATCTTCTACTCATTGGTTTTTAACAGAAAACTATTCGTATTTCATGAAATAAAACGGAGATATAATGTTAGTTTATAAGCAATAATATTGAATTAATTGGATATGTATTATAAATTAGATTTAACAATATAACTGAATTATTTGTAAGTGTCATAAACAATTACTCTGTAATCATTTTGATCACTATTTGGCTTACAGATTATGATTAAAAATAAATTGAAATTGAAATCTGCAATTTTTTTTTTCATTTGCAGTAAAACTGGTTACACATTTTTAAATGGAAATAATTATTGAAATTGTTTTTCAATTGTAGTTGTATTGCAATGAAATATGGTAGGCATCGATTTTTTCTTTTGTTAAGATCAAGAGGTATTCTTGCCAGATAGCAGCAAAGAAGTATTCAGTAATTTATTAAAAACTTGAAAATCATAAAGGTCTAAAGGTGCCACTAGTAAAGGCACCTAAAGAAGCTTTAAACGCATGCAAATCCGCTGACCCGTAACAACCTTAATGATCGTCGGTACGATCGACTAAGAAGGAGAAATATTATTGCTCTTCGCAAAACATCAGAAAGGTGACCCAAGTGACTTAACCGAGGCATATTATTATTATATATTTTTAATTTATTACCCTTAATTTTACTTTTAGTCCTAAGAAGATATCTATCTATACATATAATAAAATTAAATATAATAAAAATAAAATTAATATCCGCCTGTCTGCTTTTCGTTTGTGTTTGCATCACGTAAAAACTACTGGATGGATTTTAACAAAAGTTTGTGAAGAGGTACCTTAGTATCCTGATCCCAATATAGGATACGTTTTTTTTCGCAAAAATATCTTATTCCCAAGAGAAAATGGAGAAAAAGCAGCGAAAAACGCAATTTCCGGTTTAAAGGTACTGAAAATTTTGGTTTAAAACTGGGATATTTTCAACATGGTATTTTTCAACACGATTACATATTCAACACACCTTTTTATTTATTTTTATATTACTATTACTCAACAGATGGCGCCAGTTGAATACAATTTGTATTTTTACTTTGTAGAATTACATTGTTATTAAAATATTTTAAACACCTCTTACAGAGCTTTAAAATAATTTTTAAGAATTTTAGAATTTTTTTATAAATTTTAAAATTTTATCCAAGGATGCGTACCTTTATATAAAGAAATACATAAACCATAACTGAAGCACTATAAAAGTAAGATTCATACAATTTGTGTGGAATGCTTTCAAAACCAAATCGAGTAAAATATTGTCAAGACGCCCACGACGTGGCGGGCATAGCTAGTAATAAATAAAATGCGAATTGATCATGAGGTTGCTTTATCAACCCAGCCGATTGTTTAAAGAATGTCAAAAATTTATTTGTGCTAGGCCGTGAGGAATAGAAATCATAGTTTGATTTAAGGCAGGCAGTGTTGCGAAACGTAATGTGGCGTTGTTGTAGATTATTTTTTTACGGCAACTTATTCTACCAATTAAGAGTTCTTAAATTTGGTGTCATAAAGTAGCCCTGGGTTGTGGAAAAACGTGAGTGCGTCATTGTCGTTATCACTTAAAGTCAATCTAGTCGTCGCTGTTGCTTGGCTTTCGAGTGGTTATCCTCGAGTAGCTGTTCTGCGGTACTGTACGAAGCTTCAGATCGTGCTGTATACTTTGAAGAAAGCTAAGGATCTCATACCCGAATATCTGTACTGCGGTACTGTTATTGGTGGTCGCTTTAAACAGTCCGTATAATCGTTTTGGTTATCGTGTATAACCTAGTAATTTTTATTCCATAAGTCGCATAATGGTGAAGCACAATTTTTAACTCATTTCTTCGCTAGAGGAGCACCACTCAACTTAGATTTGAGGAGAAACATTGCAACCTTACTCTTTTCATCTGTCATGTTAAACTTAAATTCGGAATTTCTTAGAAAGTGACTCGATTGATTGCTTTTGCAATAAACTGTTGTATTAGAAGGTTCGACGTCTTGTTAGCACTAAGTGTCATTAATGTTTAGTTAATTAAGTTTTGAAAACAAAAATTCAGTCAGCGTTCACCGTTCACCGTATCGGCAGGCAGCACTTTGTTCACTCCGAATAAAATAAGGACAGCATGTAAACCGCAACCAACAGTCAATTTTGAAGGATGTAATGGTGACGTGTCAACCTCTTGAAGATTGTCGTTGCTCCAAACACAAATTTGCTTATAGCGAAAGCATTTAACCAGAAACGAGCTTCATTACTACACACAACTCTTAATTAAAAATTTTTATCTTCGACTGGTTCTAAATAAGCCTAATCAGCAAAAATGCGTTACATACGATGGTCGTTTGTATTCAATTATTAAACGAGTTGCACTTTATAGGAACGAAAGGCAAGATCTTCCTTAAAAATTTCCACGTAGTCGAAGGACAAAGACAACAAGTTGAGAACGACGTCGAACGTATGTATATTTCGGCAGCATCTTCATTACTTCGTGTTACACCAGCAATATCGTCAGCAGTAGGTACATTTCTTAATAAATCTTTACAATTTAGAACATTACTGAAGAGAAATGGCAACACAGTTTAACATTCTCATCTGCTCAACCAAAGTTATCGATATCGATAGTTTCCATGCAGCTAAAAAAACATTTGGTTGTCTCGACTGTGTTTCGTTGAACTGAAGCAGCAATGCTTAGTACTAATCCTGCTTATCGGTGCATAATTACGATGATCTGCCGTCTTGCTTAACCTGCTACGGTCGTTGGCAAAATCATATTGTTAATTTGACCAATTAAAATTTAAAAATTTTTTAAGAGTAAATAACACATCTATACGTTACTTTAATTTTAGGTAAATAAATTTAGGGATTCATCAAAATTTTTTTGTCATTTTTTTTTTGACACTACCTGTGAAGCATTTGAGGTGTCTGCAGAAAACATCCAGAGTTTTTTGGCAGGATTCGAATTAGCGCGCTACCAAGCGCCAAATAGCCTTTTTCTTTATTTTATTTTTATTTGATTCTCATTCATTTTACACTCCATCCCTTACCTTTCTCTCTTAAACTTGAAATAAAAGACTTCGAATGTAATGTTTTTTTTTTTGGCGAATATTTATACATAAATTTTGTTTGTATAGATATATTTCATTTATTTTCTCACATCATATTCAAGTTGATAATAAAGATTTGTTTTCTGTTCTATATTTGAATCATAATTTTATTTATTTAAAATCATTTTACTTTTGCTTTTTTTTTTTTTTAATCTGCTTTTTTAGACACTACAAATAATAAATCTTAAAGATTTTTAGCATTAACTATTTCACGATTGTAATTTTAATTTCAATTTGAATTAAAATTTTTATTTTTATTAGTTTTTCTATTAAATTGTTATTTTAAGTATTATTTTTTTGCAAAGTTTATTGTTTAAAATTTAAAGATTATTTTAAAAATTGTGAAAAGTTTTCTTATTCTTTTTTATGCTAAAGTAATGTCTAAAGTAAAATACTTTTTCTATTTTAATATTGACTAGATTTTTTTGGGGTGTAGGTTGGCTTTTTTTATTTAATGAAATAGTTTTTGTTTTTTTAATAACCCCTTTTAATATTTACAAAATATTTTGAATTTTTTTTAATTAATATCTTTTTTACTACATTTAAACGACATTTATTTTTCAATATTTACTAGAAGGTATAACTTTGCTTCCGCTGTTTATCTCTTAATGTGGGTATTTTGCGTGGTAGCTAGTTTTAGAATATCATTGATGTCATGCAATTTATTTAGGCAAAATAAAAGGAAATGTTTAACACTTAACCATTTGTGTGTATTATTAAGTTATTAGCTTAGTTTTACAGGGACCCAGGTAATACTTTTATGTTTTCCTAAGCAATAGTAAAATGTTTAACAATTTAATAGAATTTCCTCTTACTCAAGAAGAAACAATTCTTGAATTTTTGAAGATTTTATCTATTAAATCTGCTACTAAGAATACATTTAAATAATATTTGAAATACATTTGTTGCCTTTTTCCACTTTTCCTTTGAGTCCGAATTTTAAGAACTGACATTACCCGTTGCAATCTTTATAAAAGGATATATCGGGTGGTCAAAGGGCCCATGTTGAATGTGACCAAACCTAAACGTTAAGTTTTTATCTGCATTTAATTTGACATTTCTCAATTTCAGACTAACTCAGTATGAATCATGGAAAGAGCACAATCGAGCAGCGCGTCAAAATTATTCAGGCTTATTTTGAAAATTTCCGAAGAAAATCATCTTCAGTGATGAGGCACATTTTCACCTCAGTGGATTTGTCAATATGCAGAATTGCCGAATTTGGTCGAATGATAATTCAAGAGTGATTGTCGAAATACCAATGCACCGACAAAGACTGACTGTCTGGTGCTGGCGGCTTCATCGGGTCGTATTTTTTCCAAAATGAGGCTGGTCAGGCAGTTACTGTGAATGGTGTTCGTTATCGTAAGATGATAATGAACTTTGTATGGCTCGAATTGGAAGATATGGATGTGGAAGATATGTGGTTTCAACAGGACGGTGCTACTTGCCACACAGCCTACGAAACAATGGCTCTTTTGCGCGACTAATTCAATGGCCGTGTTATCTCACGTAGTCACGATGTCAATTGGCCGCCAAGATCATGTGATTTGACACCGTTGGACTTCTTTGTTTGGGGTTATTTGAAAGAAAAGGTGTACGTCGATAAGCCAGCAACAATTCAAGAGCTAAAGGATAAGATAATTCGGCACATTAACGGCAAAGAACCTCAATTATGCCTCAGCGTAATCGAAAAATTGGAGCATCAGATGGAGGTGTACCGCCGACGACGTGGCGACCATTTGGCCGATATTTTGTTCCATACATAATTGAACCATACCAATATTATTTTCCTAAATAATTTATGTTTTATATTTTAAAATCAACATCGGCCCTTAGAAATTTAATCACGCTTTATTTATGCTATAATTTTTACTATTTCAAATATTATTGAAATCATTTTCGTCATATAAATATTAATAAATTTTAGTAAAATACCCTCTTGCAATTTTTGTATGAGGACCTATCTGTAGTTCAAACTTAATTAAAATTGATTCAGTCGCATAAACATGCACTTTTATATCCCTCTCCCTCGTTAGGGTTCAAGTTTTGAAAGCATTCATAAAATCTGTTCATGAAAATCTGTTTAGCCGTACAGGAGTTCCCGATATTAAAACAGGCATACCTACCTTCAAAATTTATTGAAATATGTATGCTCAGCTGTATATACATATGTATATAAATTTTCATTCCCTTTCTTTTCTCTCCTAGTTGTAAAAGCAGATGTAGTCTCCTTGACCTTCTAAATACAGGCGTATCTATGTTTTAAATTTTATTCAAATTGGTTTAGCCGGGTAAAAATGGCAGCTTTTTCTCCCATCTGGGTTCTAGTTGCGAAAACAGACAATGTCTTTTCGACTTTCCAGACAAGGATCTGTCTATGCTTTTCTCTCTCCTAGGTCTAGATTAGAGAGAAGACGTAGCCTCTTTAAGTTTCTAGACATTGTCGCTTAGATCATCCTGAAAAAGGTTATACATAAATATGTACATACATAAATATATACATATATATGTTTAATTTGCCCGGTTCACCCATTTTCTCTCACATGTGTCCAGTCATGTCCCCTTAGACTTCCCGATATGACTATAATTTTATAAAAATTGGTTCAGCTGTATTCAAATTTTTATGAATAAAACTCGCTTTCCCCTCTTCTACCCTCTGCGACTAAATTTTTAAAGCAGACATAACCTGTTGGAACTTCTAGATACCGATCTTCAAATCAAGATACGGATTTTTAATTTTTTTTCAGCAGTAATAAGACCGTTTTGCCCGTTTTTTTAACCGTAGGGTCCTAGTTTTGTAAACAGAAATTGTCTATTTCACCTTCGTAATAAAGATTTATTTATGTTTCAAATTTCAACAAAATCAAAGAGACTTACTTCAATTGTCAGATAACAAGAGAATTTGCATTATAAGCAGTAGATTTAATATTTCTGCTTAAATCTGAACATATATTTTCGGTAAGCCCGCTTGAAATAAAGAACGTTGGTGGAATAATTTTATCGCTTTAGAGATTATTCCATCAAGGACTGGCAAAGTGTTGGCAAATAAATGGTTTTCGAAGACAGAGAACTACATTCTGATGAATGACGTTTTTACTTGGACACAAATGATTAAAAGCAAAAATGCAATAAATCTGTATTTGATTTATGACTAGGGATGTCAAACCCTGAAAGTCTATAATCGGTTTTTCATAAACCTATGAATTTCAAAGAAAACGCAGAAGCAAATTTCTATACCAAAGATTTGATAGTTATTAGTATAAATACAAAATTTTCATTATATTTATAAAATTACTTAACAAAAATAAAAAATCAAAATTAATTGCACATTTATTACCATAGAATATGGAAGATCTAAATTCATTTACTTATTTACAAAAAATTACAGGTTTTAGTTTGTTTTTTTTTAGAAAGTAAATGCTTTTAGAAAAGGACTTTAAGGATTAAACTTAAAACATGTATTCTTCTGCTAATTAGGAACTTAGATGCGCTCTGTTTCAAGTGATTTTGCAAAGATTTTTCTTATTGAAATTTGTGGGTTTTTTTTATATGTAAAAATTTAACATTTAATTTAACAATTATACGATGAATTAGTTCTTCATTTCAGTTTTAGTCACTATTGAACATTTTTCTTCTTACATTTAAATTGAAATTAAAAAAAAAAATTAACTAAAATTGCAGGTTTTCTTTTTATTCCAATATTCAACTAGCTTTAGTTTTATACAACTATTTACAAAATCACTTCTCTCTCTCTATCTCTCTCTCTCTCTCTTTTACCAGTGCTTGCTCTCTGTGCCTACAGCAGTATTCTCTTCCGCCGTGTTCTCGTAACACTAAAGGACAGCCGAGCCGCACCAAAGCACCTGACCTCAATATGGCCGCCAAACACTACCCCCGTTATCAGCTGGATTATGATGACCACGATGAGCAGCCAAAGCTGTCAACTGACGATTTGTATTGCCATCTTCTATATTTCTTACCGAGGCACCACAATTTCCTATCAAGGTCAAGTCACCAGGATGTGTTACCCCACCACCTGACATAATGTTGTGTTGTTGTCTAACGCCCACATTACTGATATGATCCATAACACTTTGCAACTCGCCGTGTACTGTAGAATTCGGTGAAGTATGGGAGGGCAGGGCATGAGAATGGAAACCATGCGATTGATTGGCGGCGGTATAAAGTTGTGAGTATAATAAACTGGCTGGTAGGACAGGATATAGAGAGCCATTGCAGCCAGCACCGGCTGCACCAGCATGACCACCGCCCACACCAACACCTGTTCCTGCGGCTGCTCCATAAGCTGCTGGGTTTTGTGTTTGATTAACAATGCTGCTGAAATTCTGATTCGCCCCCACTAAAGAATTATTGGCTGAACCGTTTGAATTACTGTTCGTGGCCCCAGCATTACCATTTGTACCTCCCAAATTTGGAGTGTTGGTAGAGAGTAAATCCTCTTGCACCGGAGATTCAGCTTGAGAAGAATCACTTAAACTGCGAGGACCATTTTGACTTGAATGCACATTGTAATCGTTGTTGGAATTGTGATAACGCGGCACCAATATCGAATTCGTACCCGCCACTGCACCACCATTTACCGTCGATGAAATTGCCGTCTGACCTGTAGAGCCTAATAAACTGTGATGTGTCATTTGACCGGTAGTTGAACCCACTAGATTACTTAAATGCTGATCCAAATCGGAGGCCGTTGAATCGGGTAACACTAGATTTTTGATTTTTAAAAAAATAATTTATTTTTCTTAAGTTTTTTTTTGTTTTTTCAGTAACACTTACTTGGCACACAATCTCTATTGGAAGCTCCTGTAAAATCTTGATTATTCGGCTGCTCATTCGATGAACAGGAAAAACCCAAAGCTGGATTATTAAATTGAGCGGATGTCGGTGTTGTACATGATGATAAGCCACTGCTGGCTAAATAGGGTGAATAGGCAGTAGCTGAACCATAACCCCAATGTGTATTGCTGGCACCTAAGTTAATCAAATTGTGACACATTTATTATTTTTTTATATTTTTTTTTTAAACTTAAAAAATCTTAAAATTATAATTAAAAACTGAAAGTGTTTTTTAGTGAAACATGCACATGCCAAGCGTAAAAAGTAAAAACAGTATAACACTAGTATAGATACTAATAAATAGAAATTTTTGTGAAAGTGTAGTTGTAAATGTATTGTTAGGACGAAATATTACATATGTAAGACTCTTTTTTAGTCACCATAAGGCCTCTTTTTATATTCCAATTAGATTTTCGAATTTTTACGACGAAATTACAAATAGTTAATTTTTTTGCCACGTTAAAAAATTGAATTTTTAGCATCTCGGCAAAAGTAAATATATCTCTTGTCGCACTCAAAAGTTTCCACCATCTTGGACGCCTTTCCATTTTTAGATACAGGACTTCCTTCGAACTGCTGTGAATTTCAATGAAAAAGAAGCCAGAATAGCACTGGGTAATGGCCTAATGCGAACGAAGGTCTTACATTGGCTGAATTCACTGAACCTGAAAAAGTGGAAAGAGGCTACAACATGTAATTCGAAATATTCAACAATTTTATTCTCGTCTCAGTTTGCGTTTTGTATTTTAAGGGAGGCACTGCTGTGGTACTTTTTTCCTATCATATATTTATTTTTTCTTACATTTATTTTAGACCGTATGCATCCCTGTGTTTCTTTGTCAGATATCGAAGTCCGGACATGCTATCAACCAGTATAGTAGTGGTCATCAGCATATTTTATGTTACTAAGGAATATACCATTATACCAATATACCTTTTCGAGCGATTCTAGATTATTGTTATATACTTTCTATCAGGTTCTCGCTGGTCCCGGTTTCTGTTGGATGATGTCATTATAAGGTCTTAATGCATTGGATGTCTTTCCGGTCTATATCGATAGATTTAAGAATTATTATCAATTTATCATTCTGCTCCATATGAAAGGCCTTTGCATAATCTACAAAGCATAAGAAAATATGCTTTTGCGCCTTTGGTCATTCCTGAACCAGTGTGTTTAAGGAGAAAAGAGCCTCGCGAATATTCACAGATCCTTTCGCAATTCGAGAAGTGAATTATTTTATGGAATATTTTGTCCGCTTGGCTCATTAGGCTTATTAGTGACATGACAGTTTTTTAGCAGGCTTTTGAAATACAAAGTAATGGGCTTTCCAATAAGGACAGGATAAAAATAGATTCAAATGAATAAACCAAGCTTTATGTGAGGTTTTAAAAGAAATATTTTTTTATTTGAAAGACCCTTAAGTGTGGAGCATGACATTTTCAAATGTTCGCCACCGAAAGCAAACTTATATTATAAATATATTGAGTGTCTATAAGAAGAGAACTAGCCATGATCAAGATGCTAGATATTAAATTCTTGTACATATGTATTAGTAAAGGGGCCTAGACAAAATCTAAAATATTGATGTCAGATTGGTTTATGTATTAGGGATTACAGTTTGTATGCGTGACACCGATGATCAAAATTTTTTGATTTTTCATTTTGTGTTATTTCGTGCGTATAATGTTTGACAGGTTTTCATAGTATGTATTGGGTATTTTGCAATGACTATAATAAGACTCATATTATTTATTATAAATCTCTATAAATTCTTTGACAAATTGTTTAGGGTTTAATTTCTGAATTCTTAGAGTGGAAAGCATGAAATATAAAAAATTATTAATTTTCCGGGAACGCTGCGATATTTGTCCAACTTTATTACAAAATTTAAAATTTTATTTATATTTTAAATTTATCTAAAGGACATTTATGACTACAATATTGTCTATAAACTATAAATTGGCAAAAAAATCCATGTACAAACATAATGATGAATCATTTGAAATATGTGTCCTAATAATATAATAAAACTTAAGAGGCTACAAAAACTAACATAACTGACCGTCAATAAAATAAATGTGGGCCGCTAATTATGGCAATATGGCGTGTCGCGTTTATATTTAGCTATAGTGTAAATGAATGACAATCATTATGCGGGTTTTGGCTACTGATGGCTGGACATAACAATGCTGATGGAAGCTATGGTAGAGAAGAAAATGTTCGTTTGTCTGACTGCCTATTTAAAAGTAAACATAACAAATATTTGTGTACAAAAGTTTATGGGGTGATCTTTTAAAGTTTTCATTTTCTGACAGGTATTTAGCTGTCATAGAAATTTATTTTGAAATTCATGCTGGAGTTTTGAGAACTCTGTATCGCTTTATTCTGTTCAATGATAAGGCAAATTGTTGGGTCAAGGAGCATGCCAGTAAGCAAAGCAATCGAGTTATGGGTTATGAAAATTTAAAAGAGATGCTTAAGGATATTGCTGGCAGTTTCTACTACTACTTCAATTGGGTAATCAATGGTACTCTATACTTATATAATAGCAACAGAAATTTATCATCGTTGTCGTCAAATATTCTAATCAACCGTAAAAGTATCACTTGACTACTTTTACGTGTTGAATACTCACAAAAATAATCAAATACTCGGTAACTGGTACCCAATGCTCAATTGGTGCACTACAACGAAAAATCAATATTTGGTGTACTTTATGAACCGGTGGGATCGTTGGTCCATACCTTTCTTTAAAACTGATTACAGCGAGGACTTTAACATCACGAAAACTGTATAAAGTCATGATTACACTGGTTAAGTGTAATCAAGACGTACATATATTTCGTGCTGATTCTGAATATGTGCCAAGATTCTTTCTATTACGTCTAGCTACTTGAGAACAGCTGACAGCTGTATGTGGATTTAGCGACACGACCAATCCCTCAAGTACTCGAAAATGTGAGAATGATGGATTAAAAAAATAGAAACCATGTACATCTCATGGACCTCAATGCAGGATCTAGTGCGAAAATAAAATTTGTTTAAAAAGCAGAATCACTATAGGTTGGAAATTGAAAAATACAAAAATTTCTATGTACCGCCATGACTAATTTAAAATAATTTTTTCTCACAAAGCCAACCTTAATTTTTAGCATCGATGTCCTTTTTCAGTCGATCCATAAATGTTCTTTTTTCATCTCTACATAAAAAATTAGAAATTTTTAAAAATTTCGTGCAAAATGGTGCTACTTTTACTTATTTCGAAATTCCCTTAATCAGTGAGACAAATATCAAAGAAGCAATATCTATTGGGTCTCAGATAAGGCAAGTGCTAAAGGATTTGGAATTTCAACAACAGAAAAAAATCGCGAGAAACGCATTGCAAAATGTTCACTTAAATTTTCTAGGAAATATCATAGCTGAAAATTCTAATGATGTAGTAAAATAATATAAACACTCTGCTTAAATCCTAATCAAAAAATGGGCTGTGTTATCTTTGAAAATTCCATTGCATGATGTACATCTGGATTTTTTTCATTAAACAGCGATAAACACGGTAAATATTTTCAGCAGAATATTTTCTACATGAAAAGAACAGTACCAAGGAAAGCTTAGCAATATAACATGTTTTCTGCTGCACACTGAATCGGGATTTGCCGGATGCTAAATATGTGAAAAAATCCTAAGTAACTACCCATTTTTCAAATAATTTTAATTTAAGATTTATTATACTCCCGTAATCTCCAATTAATCTGGTTATCCTAAGAAAACTAAACGTTATCTGAGCCCAGATTCATGAATATATCTAGGGCAGAATTAAATTTTGTTTGTTTACCTTGTTATCCATTACAACTTACTTTTTATTTATTTTTTTATATTTTTTATTTTACTATTTTATTATTTACTAGCTGTGCCCGCCACTTCGTCATCTTCTTTGCAATGTTTTGTTCGATTTTGTTAAGCAAAATACATTTTATATAGGGAAAACACACCATCATAAAAGTGCGCGTATAATGCATATTCTTAGAAATTTTTCGATGTTTTTTTTTGAACAATCAGATGTAAATCCTTACAGACTGTTTTAACGGTATTTTACAACATACTTGTAATTTTTTAAGTCATGGCAAAATAACCATATACGGACGCCACTACGTGATAAAAGAACACAAAAAAAAGACCCCTGTCTCCCAGTTTTGCCCAAAGACCTCCAGGTTTTTTTATGGGCCCTCAAAGATGTGGGGCCTCGATGTCATTTTTGGTAAAAAATTATCATTTACTCAAGCTCACATTTTGCAAACCGTTTGAAATTTTGATATACTCTCTGAGGCAAAGTTGTAGCTCTTGTCATAAAGAACAAAAATTGTGAACATATAAAATCAAAAAAAACTCATCTTCAAGGTCAAAATCGCAAAAAACTTTAAAAAATTCATTTTATTTTACCTTTTTTCCCCTGATCAGGTCCATAGGTAGCAAATTGTTCAAAATTTAAGGAAACAATCAACTACAAAAATGAACCTAAGATCTCAATAAACAACTTTCTAGAACATATGAACTTCCTAGGAATGATTCTTAACACCGTTTAGGTAGCGCTTAGGTAGCCGCAAAAGTGAAAAATTTCCCGAAAATTTTTTAATTTCATTTGTTTTTTCTTTACTTTAACATTGAGATACTATAAAGCTTTCTCCCTGAGTTGTAATCAAAATAACAGAAATTGTTTTTGAACAGACTCAGTTTTATTACTATGCACTGTGGGTCCTAAAAAACGAACATGAAAACAACGCTTAGAACATCCTACTTACTTATAACAAATATTTTAACACTAATAGCATAGTTATCCTTTTTATTAAGACAATTTGTTTTTGAAGACATTTAATCTCATTTGATCTCAGTAAATAATTTTTTGATTGAAAATCCAACACCTTTAAAAAACACCCTTTTCCACGGATTTACATCAGTTTAAGTGCATGTAAATATGTGCTCGTACATTAATTTATTATATTATTTTATCAAACTAATTGAATGGAAAGGCTGTAGTGCTTACATTGGAGCCTAGTTATGGGGACTGAAAATGTCATAAAATCGCATGTTTTGTAGCGAACATTTTACTCTCTCGAATTCATCTAAAACACACATGTTGTATTGAATTCATTAGATAATACCGGTTGTCTGCTTATTCTGATTATGTTTGTATTAAAGTTTATTTTTTTTTTTGTGATGCTATACCAATCTATGCTGCGTATAAAATTAAAAAAAAAAAAAAATACACGACACTTTTGCTGTTGTCCCCCATGACATTGTCAATGTTTTCAATTTTTTTTTTTTTTTAAATAAAATTTATTACAAATTCTGTTTGTGCAAGAGTGTATGTGTTCAAGTAGACATTTGTTGCGATATATTGAAACGTGTGTAGATTTGAAATTAATAAAAAAAATATAAAATTTAGGTGGAAGAATATGCCTGCTATTTTACATCAATGCCGCAGATTGCAGAAAAAATTTAATTAATTTTTTTATTGATTCAATTAAATACTTAATTAAGAAAGAATATCATGAAATTCGAATTAAATAAATAGTTAAATTAATAAAATATTTAATTAAATTTGTATCTAAAACTAATTAAAACTTTTAGTTGATGCAAAATAAATATGTATATGAGGCTATTTAAGTTAAAAAAAAAATATTTAAGTAGCATCCCCCGTTCCAGTTTCTATTTCTATTATCCTTTTCACTTTGCCTTGCTTTTGCATACAAAAATTACTTTAAAGTAAATTTTTTAGTGTAGAAACTATTATAGATGACGTATTTCTTTGAAGTTATGACTTGAAATATTAAAGGTTTTATTGAAATCGGTTTTAAACTAATATTGCAGCTTCATTTTCAAGTCGCCCTCGCATTAACAACAATTTACTTATGTGTAAATGTTTTTTTTTTTTTGTAAATAATACAGGCCTGAATGTTGGTTGCAATAAACGTTGTTGTTATAAACACAAAATCATACACATACAAACGTTTGCATATTATATATACATATATGCATGTATATAATAATTAGGCTTAATTAATAGACCATTCAAAAATTATTAATTAGTTTTTATAGGCGCGCACGGTACCAGTTTAAATGGTGAATATTGATTTTGTGGTGGCTTTATTAATGCTATTGGCTTAAACATTTTCTGCCTCCTTTAATTATGTGGCTTCATTACCACTACAATAATAACAACAACAACTAAATATTACAAAAAAAAAAAAATAAATTTTTCATACAAACACTCATACGCATTTACATTTATGACTGCATGTTATTATCCTGTGCCTGTGCATGTATATGGGTATGTGTACATATGTGTCGGCCCATGTTTAAGAGTTTTGTATTTTGATCATTCCAGTATTGAGCCACTGTTTGTTAAATACAAACTGTGATTTTTTGTTTGTTAATTTTGTCATAAAAACTATTTTATTTTTTAATGCAAAACTTTGTATGATTTTTTTTCTAAGTAGGAATGATTTCATATGTATGTATGTATGTATGTATATGGCTGTTATTTAAAATTGTGAAATTATTAAAATATTTGTTTATATTTTTTTTATTTTTTTATGTTGTCAGTAATTAAGTCATGCGGGTTTAGCTTAATAAAATATTTAAATAAATAATAAATAACAATTTTGATTTTTAATTTTATATAGTGGTGGTGTATTCAATGCACAAGGCTATAGAAATGAAAAGACACGTCGTCAGGAATATGTACACATACAATGAAATTAACGCACATACCGTTGTAGAAACGAAAAAACAGGGAAATACAACCTAAATTCCTATAGGCAGTCCATAGTGTTGAACACCCTACTGCCACTAATGAGTCTGTACTTGCTCGAGTAGATCCAAAATAGATTTTGGTGAGACAGCTCATACATGAGAGTCGTCGTGGTCATTAGATCCTAAAAGATATAATTTAAGATTAAAACTAATTTTGAATTTTCAATCCCCTATAATTCCCATTTGAAACCCCAATAAATTACCATCGGCATGACAGGCAGACATACAAAACGGTTAGAATATTTCCCAGTATTCATTGTAACGAATAATAAGATAAGTTCATTGTATGGGTTTCATAACAATGCAATGACCTGAGAGGAAGTTACTGAATATTCTTCTTAGGTTACTTTTACTTAAGGACATGCGTAAGCTTCAAGCGATTTTAGTCATACATCCTCATGGGCAGCTTCGGATATCTGATCTTCTTGATCTTTCGGATTTTATTTAATTTAAGACCACCAAATGATTGAAGTCTAAACATGGAGGTTCTTGTTTCTCTTATGGCTAGCCTGTAAGCCATTTTATTGAATTCTATCCCATCGTGCCCGGGATCTCAGCAGAGAGAAATCCTCTAGGTGTTTGTTAACTAATCCAGTCTTATACCGCTAGTTTGGCTGGAAGTGAGCTCATATACCCTAACTTCCAGTAATCCTCTTCCCCTTGTAGTACTACTAAATGTAGTAATATTGAATTGACCAATTCTTTCAATGGCATGAATCTACTTTTTAAATATTCGTGGTCCTAACACCACCAACCGATTTATTTCGGCGTTATCAATGTGTCCCTGTACCTATTATTGGTATCATATCTTATGGCAAACTATGCTGAATTTTTCTAACACATCCTTTTATTAGCAAGAACAGTAGAAAATTTTTTATCAAAATTATTCCTTATTATTAATTTGTCTACCACCTCAATTTGTCTACCACCTCAGTGGCTGGCATTTTAATGACATTATGTTTGGCCTTTATTAGGATAGGCAGCAATAGATAACCTGTCAACTGATTTCTATATATCTTCCCCAGACGTATATGCTGGGCTTTTGCATCCTCCTTTTTAAAGACATATTGCAAGCGGGAAATATGCCTCAATAATGAAAATAAAACCTGATCATAACAATTCTCGAAAAGGCGACCAGAGAGGGGAATTGCGCTAACCCTAGCTGTTAGTAAAATTTTCAACAAATATTTGTAAAATCGCATCATAACCCCCATAGACCAGCAACTTCGAAAAGAGCAAGCTGATTTCCACCCTAACAGGTCCTGTAACGACCACATTGACAGCCTTAGACTAATCGTGGAACAATGCAACGAGTTAACCTAGTCTCTGTACATAATCTACATCGACTTCGAGACAGCTTTCCATTCCATTGACCGAAAAAGCATTTTGACGGTTATGAAAAGCAAGGGGATCCCAGAGAAAATAATCTGCCTTATCAAAAGCCAATATGATGACTCTTACGCAAGAGTTATTACGGTAACACTAGCGAGCCTTTTAGGACAACCATCGGTATGCTGTCGCCTCTGATTTTCACTTAAATGATAATTTAAAAAATGTAACAGCAATAAGGAGGGGGATCGTCTGGCGAGTGCATCAGCATTTAGAAGACCTAGAGTACGCTAAGGATATCGTTCTATTAAACAGCAGAAAAGACCACATGCAGTCTAAAATCGACGACAACATATCAACCACTACCACGGTAGGCCTAAGAGTCGACATAAACAAGACGAAATTGCTCTCAGTTGAATGCACACAAACGGGCGTTTTTAATATAAACGGTACTCTGATTGAAAACGTTAAAAAATGCTGTTATCTGGGTAGGGTCATCACAAGGAGGCACTATAGAAGACGTAGAAAACCGCATAGTTAAGGCCACAATTACCTTCCATTAACATAAAAACATGTGGAAATCCAGCTTCATTTAAACGTCTTTAAGGCATGCGTCAAATCAGTACTACTCTACGTCTTCGAAACATGACTCGTTACTAACGAAATTAAAGGGAAAATACAATATTTTACAAACCGATGCCTGAGAAATACACTGAGAATATGCTGGCCACGAACAATCAGCGAAATGAAGAATTTCTGGAACTAACAAAAGAGCAAATATAAATAATCAAATAAAACAGGAAAAATACTACTGGTTCGGACATCCTTCGAAAACCGTTTTATGAAATATGCCATGGCATGCTGGAATAAAATCCGCAAGCTACACGCAGGCATGGCTGATCAAAAAGCACCTACAGGCGCACTCTAATCGGTGCAACAGGCAAAACTTTTATCGAACTACGACGCCCTATAGGTTGTAACAGATAAGAATATAGATTGTATGTAAACAGTCTATTTTGCTGATGGAATATGACAATGAACAAATTTATCAGGATCGTAATTGTTGATATAGGAAGAAGCTATGTGTTCTACAGGGATGATAGCTCCTTCTGGCCGACACAACAGTCCCTACTACAGCGATTTTATAGCATAACGTTTGAAAGCCACCTTTTTCAGGATCGCCTGTGGTAAAACTCAATGTCTTTATAGCGCTCGTTATACAGGTAAATAATATCCTCTGTAATTTATGCAGATAATATCCTGTACTAGATAGCACGCTTGGGGCTCTCTTTAATATTTAATTTTATTTTTTTTTGTAAGCATTCGCGGCCTTCTAGTGTTCTTAAAATGAGCTTAACCTTTTATATTATACTTCTTTTCAAGCAATTTTTCATCAGAGTACAAAAATAAACAAACCGCAACGTATGCTTTCGTTTTGCTTTGTCTTTTGCAGTGATAAAAACACAAATAAAAGAGGGACAAGTAAAACGATTATGATTTCTGGTTGTAAAAACAAACTCCACATTCATTTCAACGTGCTTAGGTAGAAAAGAACTTAATGAGAACAAAAACAAAAAAAAACGTTTTGATATAAAACCTTTCGCAAACGATGGGTAAATGATTTGGTCATTATCGAAAAGAATATCTCAAAATGGGATATAACTTGTTTATTTAGATTAAATGGAATAGAAAAAATCAAAATAAAAAGCAATACAAGAAAATAAATACTAAACAAAAAATCAGTCATTCAAAAAACATATTTCTGATTTTGTGTTGTTCGTAATTGTACGATTGTGATGTAGCAAGTAGATGAATGAAGAGCCAATTGTTTTTTTGTTTAAATCGAAAAGTATTTCTTTTAATATTCTTTAATAATTCTCATGTACAAAACGATTGAAAAAACAATCTGTTCATTTTGTATCTTTGCATGAAACGTTTGCGAAAAGAAACTGTCATACTCTTATTACTCGGCCTAGCAGTGGGACTTGTGTTTTGCGATAATGTGTTTTGCAATATTGAAACAGCTCTTAAAATTAATTCTGAATGGACAATATCGGATCATAATTTAATAAATATAATAATTGATTCTGTAACTAACACAACAGATTTCATAGACGTAACTCGTTATCATTGTGATTATGAACTTGTTAAAGAAAATCTAAGTCGGCATTATCTATCGCAAGCTTTACTGATAATCCCAATGTGGACACTACCTACTTAATAGAATCTATAATAAATGCTGTTACTAATTCAACAATTATAACCAGAACAAGAAAAGATTTAAAACTCGAGTTAACACCATGGGTCAATGGCAATTTACAATCTCTTAACGAGTACAAAGAAAAGTTGTTAAAAAAAGAAGAAAAGAAAAAAATAAAATTGATTTAAATGACCGTATTAAAAGAATCAGTAAAATGTTAAAAATAGCATTTAAAAAGTGTATGACAAATTATTATCATGACAATTTAAACAATATCCGTGATAATCCACGAAAATGTTGGAAATTCATGAATAAAACGCTTGGAAGAACTTCAAGGTCTGGCATTACTGTGAAGAACGACGAAAATCAAATAATTGAAAATGATAACGACAAAGCTGAATTTTTAAATCAACAATTCCTGAAATCTTTAAGATACAATCGCAATCAGTTTGTTTTTCGTCATATTAATGAAAATGAAGTTTATGATTTACTTACGCATTTAGATATAAATAAAAGTCCAGGTAGTGATGGAATAACGTCAAAGTGTTTATTTGAATGTAAAGAACTTATAACACCGATATTAACTAAAATTTTTAATTCATATATTAATCATTCAATATATCCCGACAACCTCAAAATACACAAGATTATTCCTATCCCGAAGGAAGTTCATGGAAATACTGCAGATCAATTTCGACCTGTTGCAGTTTTATTCGTTATTGATAAAATATTTGAAAAGATTTTGTATAATCAAATATCTGTTTTTTTATACAACGGTGATTTAATATACCAATATGGCTTTCGAAAGGGTTGTGGTACGGATGAAGCAGTGGTGAATGTTGTAAATTATATTTGTGATGGTTTGGATAGAGGCTTTAGTGGAGTTGGTGCTATTTTTTATGATTTTTCTAAAGCATTCGATCTTGTAAATCATTCAATTCTGGCTGAAAAACTAAACTTTTATGGTATAAGAGGAAGAGAATTGGAATTTTTTAAAAGTTATTTGGAAAATCGCAAGCAGTATGTCCAAATCAATGAAAGTATAAGTTCAATGGCTACTGTTAGACATGGAGTTCCTCAAGGGAGTGTGCTGGGTCCACTACTGTTTAATATTTATGTTAATGATATTAATAACCTGGAATTGTACGGAAAAATTGTAATGTATGCTGATGACTTATGTCTACTTTATCCCTTTAAGGAAAATTTAGTTTTTAAAACATTTGGAGAAAGAGATGCATCACTAATCGCAGAGTTTGCAAGAATAAATAAATTAGTGTTGAATCACAATAAAACAAAACTCGTACATTTTAGACCTCAACCTAGCAGGTTTTCTGGGGAAGATCCATTATTTATAGATGGAAAGGAAATTACTGAAGCAGATTCAATAAAATGTTTGGGAATTATCTTGCAAAATAATTTAACCTGGCAAAATCATATCAAATATGTTCGGTCAAAGATATCCCCTGCAGTTGGCGTTTTATTTAAACTTAGATATAATCTTGATGAAAAAACTAAATATTTAATTTTTCAAGCTCTTATTAAGAGTCATCTTAATTATCTTACGATTGTATATGGATTTAAAAGAAATGCTGATCTTAAAAGCTTACAAATTCTACAAAATAAATCGCTAAAAGCTGTATTTAATCTACCGCCATTATACCCTACGTTGCTGCTTTATAAGGATATTGCTAAAAATGTTTTACCAATATATGGTATTTACAAATTGCAGTTACTGATATATATTTATGAAACCATACATGAAATTGGACATCACACCATCAGTTTTTCTATCAACCAAATGGTCTTTAATACAAGAAATAATTCAAATTTAAGAGTTCGTAGATGTTGTCTAGAAATCACAAAACAAAGAATAGAGTACACTGGTAGTTTGGAATACAATAACTTGCCTCAATTTCTAAAAAATTGCTCATCAATATCGTTCTTTAAGAAAAAACTAAAAGATTTTTATATTAATAATATTGAAATGCTTTTGATGTAATAATATTTGTTATTTTTATTACTGTTGCTTTTTTTAATTTTTAAATAAGTTATATAACATACTTAATTTGTAATCTGTTGCCATCGTAGTCTCAATAATGCCCTAGAGGCGCTGAGACCATATTGTAATGAATGATTATAATTTTGAATTAATAAATTAAATTAAAAAAAAAAAAAAGCTTTGCTTGTTTTCATACTCTGGTGAATTACAATATCTGCAAAAAGGCAGTCGGTATTATTTTAGCTTAAAGCCTGGTTCTTTGTTCAAATTTTCATGCCAAATGCTGTCAAACTACATACATAAAAAATTTTTATGAAAAAGTTATAAAAAGATGTTGCAGAAGTAGTACTCTGTTTTTACTGTGTAAAAACATTGAAATGTTTCTGGCAACATTTTGTCGCAGCTGTGAAATAAAGCAAATGGGCGTTATTTTATGTAAAATTTTTTCAACAACAGCTTTTGCAAACATTTAAAAAACAATAAAATCGTAAAATTCTTTAAAATCTCGAGATAGACACCACATTTTAAATGTCAAATTTTCGTTGTGAAATAATATATGTTGCTCAACATTTTTCATAAATTCGAACAGAGTACTAAGCTTAAGCAATTGAAATTTGTGAAGAAAATAAAAGTTATTTTGAAGAAAATTCGAAATATTTAGAAATGTGATAACTATTCACTATAATATATTTTCAACGAATTTTCAATCTTTATTTCGATATCTTTAAAAAGATTATGATGTTTAATACAAAAACTTTTTGTGAGACAACAACTTTTTAAACTGCACTACTTTTTTGCAGCAGACAACATAAAACAAGGTGCAGTAAATTTATTAGCTGCTGCCAGAGGAGGGAGAGCGAATGCAGCCAACATGCAGCAGAAGCACCAACTGTAATTGCAGCAATATACATTTAATTTATTTAATTTATACCACTGATGTTTATGACATTAATTTAATGCCTTTTTCCAGAAAACACATAATTCAATTTATTTATTTTATTAATGTTTGGTTGCAAAAGAAATATCAAAAATACAAAATTACAAATAAAAAAAAAATCGCAAAAATATACATATAAACGACAATCATAAAAATATGAACATAAACCTCATCGAAGTCAGCCAAATACAACTGTAAGGTAATTTATTTACAAATAAATTATTTATTATTGTAGGAAAAAATATTTATATTTATATTCATTTTAATTTTAATAATGATAATCGTATAAAAAGACGGAGTAGTTTATATAAATGGTGAATATTTTTTAATTTGATTTTATTTGAAAAATTGACTAAATGTTTTTTTTTTTTTTTTTGGCCTCCAACAACAAAGAAGGCCACTAATTTAAAGCATTCGTTGCGGATAAAAAAAATATTATGATCACAGTGATTATTTATTTATTTATTATAGAGAGTTTATGTGGTATACTTTTTAACAAAATATTAATTTTAATTATTTTAATGAATTAAAAACAATTGTAGAAATGAGGTAAATTTAAACAGTGTAAAATCACGATGTCCGAAGAAGTCGCTATATCAAACCAAGATATACCAATTTATAAATTACCATAATATGCTGCACAATTAAAAGAAGTCCAAGAAGAAATAATTTCTAATCAATGTGAAGAGATTTTCTACCATCATCCATCTTTGCCTCAAACATAAGAGTCATGCTATGTTCGGCTTTATTACAACTATAAGAGCTATTCGTAACTGAATGCACTTCCAGTAGTTTGGCTTACCCCTCCTCGTGGTGGCGGCCGGTACCAGACCTAGTCAGGTCTTGTCTGTGCCTATGGAGCTGCTCTGTGTGAAGTGGACATCTTTTCTTTATTACTGGAAATTTTATGATTTCTAATTTTTATTAAATCAATAGAACCGTGACATGGCAGCAATAGGCTAGAAATCATCTCAAGAACTATAGTAGTTAGTCTCTGGGACAATTCAGGGTTTTACTGCCCAGAACTGATTGGTATTGAGTCAAAGGCACACCTAAGCTAATAGCCTCTTGGCAGAAAGTCTAGAGAGTTGCTTAGATATAATCGAGGTACCTTAAGCTGGGTAACTGAGAAACCCCAGGTATAATCTGGCGAAGGTAAAAATCTAAGAAAGCAATATTTACAAACTATGGCTGGAAGAGACTGAGACGCCGGAGCAGATTATGTGTGAATTCCCAGCACCTAGATAGCACACTGTGTAATTATTTTAAGTCATGGCAAAATAACCATATACGGACACCACTATGTCATAAAAGACCAAAAAAAAAAGACTCCTGTCTCCCAGTTTTGCCCAAAGTCCTCCAGGTTATTTTTTAAGGGCCCTCAAAGATGTGGGGCCTCGTTGTCATTTTTGCAAAAAAATGATCATTAACTAAGCTCATATTTTGCAAACCGTTTGGAATTTTGATATACTCTCTGAAGCAAAGTTGTAGCTCTTGTCATAAAGAACAATTGTTAACATATAAAATCAAAAAAACTTCAACCTCAAGGTCAAAATCGCAAAAAACTTTAAAAAATTCAATTTTTTTTACCTTTTTTCCCCTGTTCAGGTCCATAGGTAGCAAACCGTTCAAAATTCAAGGAAACAATCAACTACAAAAATGAACCTAAGATCTCAATAAACAACTTTCTAGAACATATGAAGAATGATTCTTAACCCCGTTAAGGTAGGCCTTAGGTAGCCGGGAAATTTTTCACTTTTATGTAGCTTAGGACAACCGGCAGATATATATTATGGGGTACCTTAGCCAAAGTCAAATATTTGAAGTTACGAGAAAATCTATTATGATGGAGTAGTTTGAGATTAAACCAGTCAAGAGTAAGGGGCAAGTGACAGCACAAGACTCACAGAAATTAGGTTAAATAAATATTATCGTAGAGGTACCAATTAAAATGGAGAAATGAAGCGGGCCAAACGGGATTCATTAAGTTAGTGTTCTGCATCGGTATACAAATATAAGGAAATTTGAGTCTTTTTTGAATATTATGCCAGTAATGACGAAGAATGGTAAAGTGAAGGCAGACAAATATAGGCACACATTAAAACCAAAAAACGTGGATAGATATCAAGCAAAAACATTGGTTAGTTTTTGCGGCAGTTTACAGCCATTGATAAAGTACGGGTCCATAGTTTCAAACCTGACCTTTAAGATTATCCACAGTTCCTGCCTTGACAAGCTAACCTGATGAAAGCCTATCCAACTGTTTATTAAATTTCCATTCAGCGAAGTATTTGATAGCCGTCTCTATACTCCATCGTTCTATTTTTGGATTTGTTGAAGCCTGTTTCATACGATTTTTGTTTAAACTGCAGCCCCAAATTACTTTCTAGGGGGGACCAGATGAGTAATATTTCTCAAGCACTAGACATGCTTTTTCTTATCCCTCAATGAAAGTAATCGTTAATAATCGCGGATTTCCAAGACAACATGGAAGTCAGGAAAGGCTGAAGGAACAATTAAAGAAGGCAAATGCAGTTCATTTAACAAGAAAGAACTGCAAGCGGTGAACAATATAAGTGATAAAATTATATCTGAAAAAGGCCAAAATCAGTTCGAAAGGTTTACCTCTCCACCATTAAAAGATAGAACTTTTATAAAAACTCTAATGAAGATAGGTTTTCCTATAGTCTTAGGGAAGAGGGGTTAAAACTTAAATATTAATGTAAGAAGTGATCAAAGCTTCTTTTTAAGCAATTTTCGGTTAAAAAAAATTATATTTAATTCTAAATTTCTATCATTAAATTAAGATTTTACCTGTTGCTTGATGGTTTTACTTATCGGTTGCTTGAAAATGACAAAAATGAGATCGACTTTAGTGATATCACAGGTACCTTAAATAGATTTTTGCACTTCCTGCACAACTGGCTTTATATCAAAGACCAACCAAGAAAAGAGGTTCTTATTTTACATTTTTCAGTAGAAAGAAAATTGGGTTCGCTATAAAGAGTAAAGTTGAAATTCAAAATGAAAGGCAGTCAGCGAGTATGTAGTGTACATCCTTCGCAGAAACTTAATCTATTTTTCGGAACAAAAGTGGCGGATATACTCTTCTAAGTTCTCAATCCTTTCTAGTTTATCTGAATAGAGCCGGAGCTACATATTCCCAAAGTAAAATAATGTAATTCCTTTAAATCACATCAAAGAGATTCTCTCTCTCTGTGTGACATGTGGCTACCATCCTGCTGAAACCACATGTTGTTGTCTGCAGCTTTCTGACGATCGCGGAATCAAAATACTTTGAAAATAACTCAGCCATTTGCAACGGGCTAGGCGGAATAATCCGGAGTATCCGAGCTTAAGTTGTGAAGCTGAGTAGAATACGCTTGCCAGAAGTGGCGCTATCTGGTCCGATATTTGGGTGCCTCGCACATTCATATTTTTTATAGCTTGTCCTTTCTTTAAATTTTATCTGATTTTTTAAAATTACACATGGCTTTAAAGGTTTAGTTAATACCTTCAAAATGGTGCCTGATTTTGAAGATATTGAAGAAATTGCAACCTGTGAAATAATTCGTAGGTACGAGGTACCTAACTTTGAGACCATATAGCGCCACTCTGGGGAAGGGTATGATACTTAGTTTCATACCTTAAGCTCAGATACTCCTCTGCTATGCTCCTGACAAATTTTGTTTCAATCGGTCTCGCTCTTTACCTATGGCTGAGATATTTCCAAAATATGGAAATATCTCAAATGATCATTTTTTTTGCAAAAATGACATCGAGGTCCCACATCTTTGAGGGCCCATAAAAAAAAAACCTGGAGGACTTTGGGCAAAACTGGGAGACAGGGGTCTTTTTTTGTTGGTCTTTTATCACGTAGTGGTGTCCGTATATGGTTATTTTGCCATGACTTAAAAAATTACACAGTGTGTTATTAACACTTGTATTGATTAACGTCTTACGGCCTGGCTACTTATCTAGTGGATTGAATTTTAAATCGCTTTAAAAGATGACCAATTTTTACGTTTGATTTAGATGTATCACCCCATAGAAGAAACACAAAAAATCCTTAACACTAATAAAAACATTTACATATGTTTTAGTATAAATATGTATGGAATGAATAATCAAATGTGCCTGCATATGTATGTGTGTGAAAGTACTTTGTAAAAACAAAAAAACAACCAACCAACCAACAAACTAATCGTTTTTGTGTGGATTTTTGTGCGGCTTTTTGAGGTTCGATTTTGTGGTGTCTGACAGTGGTATTAATTTTTTAACCAGCTGTTTTTTCACAGCAATTTTCAATAGAAAAACCAAATTTTATACACTTAACTATTATTAAAATTGTGATTTTTTTCTTCTGTTTTTGTTATTATAAACAATAAACCATAATAGCTATTGAAAAAAAAAAAACATTTAACTAAAATTAACTTGTATTTAAAAGCACAAAAACAAAAAGAAAATGTATTTTATTATATTTATAAATTAATATAAAAATAAAATATTCATGCTACAATTAATTGATATTAGGTGAATTTGAAATAAATGAAAATCATACTTACTTTGACAATTGCCAATTGGTGGCATACGAAAGCCGGACAGTGGATCCGTGGAAAAATGAAAAGGTCTTTGGCCGAAGGCAAAATGAAACTGTTGCTGTTGTCCTAAAATTGATAACACTGAATGTTTTGAATGTTTTTTAATAATCTGCTCTTAATTAAAGGTTTTTTGTTTGTATTTTGTGTGTGTGTGTGTTTGTGTGTCAAGGTGTATTTAACTGTACTTTGCAATTACTAATATTTTGCATTGCATCCGTCCGTTCATATCTTTATAAGTGAATGGATCACTTGCAGGGCCGCCCCGAGGTTAATAGGTGCCCGGGCCGAGATTGTGATCTGGCCCCCTACACATTTATTTAATTGTTCTAAATAAACTTATATTTCGCATATAATTTATTTTATTTTTTTATTTTTTACTTACATTTACAAAAATATTATGTAGTAAAAATATAAAAATATAAGAGATAGAATTTTTTTTTTTAATTATAATTCGGATCAGGAAGTCAATGAAATGTAAATAAAAAAAAGTTTCAATAATTATAGAGGTATTATAGAGGTATTGCCAAATTAAGTGCTATTCCAAAATTATTTGAAAAACTAATTACTGATTTTCTCTGTCATCATACTGCATCGTTATTATCACCTCATCAACATGGTTTTAGAAAGGGTTGCTCAACCACAACTAATATTCTTCATTTAACAAATTTAATAAATAGTGCATTTACACAAAAGAAACAAACTGATGCTGCTTATACAGACTTTAGTAAAGCGTTTGACAAAGTAAACCATCAACTTTTTCTAACCAAATTGGATTTGTTAGGCGTAACCCAAAGAAGTTTAACCTGGATAAAATCATATTTAATGCGCAGAAAGCAAACAGTTCGATTCAACAATAGTACTTCTAAATACATATATGTTTCATCCGGTGTACCACAAAGCAGTCATCTTGGACCACTTTTATTTTCGCTGTTTATAAACGATCTGCCTACCGTTATTAACTACACAAATATATTAATGTACGCTGACGATGTGAAAATTTTTTACTCTTTTAATCGCTTTATTGATCACGTTCATCTTCAGAATGATCTTAATGGAGCTGAATTTAAAAAAATGTAAATGCATGCGTTTTTCCAGAAATAATTACATTTCCGCAAACTATTCTTTGGGAGGCCATCAACTGGAGTTGGTTGATTCATTTATTGAGCTTGGAATATTACCGTTCGTTTCTCATATTACTATGGCTGCAAACAAAGCTAGAAGTACTCTTGCCTTCATAAAACGTTGGGCTAAAGAGTTTTCTGATCCATACATTACGAAGCAACTCTACATGTCTCTAGTTCGACCAATTTTAGAATATGGATCAGTTATATGGGATCCTTATTATAACATTCACAATGCTCGTATTGAATCTGTGCAAAAGCAATTCTTATTGTTCTGTTTACGTGGTTTTCATTGGAATTATACTACAAATTTCCCTTCTTATTCAAGTAGATTAGCATTAATAAAACTGCCTACTCTTAAAAGTCGTCGTACAATGTTAAGTGTTTCTTTCATGTTGAACCTTATCAATGGTAATATTAGCTGTGATTTCCTATTAAGTTCTGTTAACTTTAATATTCCTTGTCGTAATACACGTCATTATTATCCTATTTTTATTAAATTGTGTAGAGCTAATTATTCTTTTGCTGACGAAGTTATGTCGTACATATAATTGTTTGTTTCAATTTATCGATTTTTCTTTAAATATAAATGTAATAAAGCATAAAATTATCGTATTTCTTAATTCATAATTAACTCATTTATTCCATTAATTTTAAGAATTATTGTAACTAGTCTATAAGGATTATATTCTATTGACTAATAATAAATAAATAATAAATAAAAATCTGGAATGGTAAACATTAAAGTTTTATTTTTTCCCCATTTTCTGCACAACGAAGCTTCCACAAAGATGTATTTTTTTGGATAATAATTATCAGCCTTTAATGGCAAGGACCCTTTAAAAATTAACTTATTCTTTTCGTTTTTATTTTTGAATTCTGGCCAAGAGGATGGATCCCAATTTATTAAGCCAACAGTTTTAGGAGAAGAAATAAATATCGTTTTGTCAGCTTCATTCTCATTAATATCTTCGTCATTAGAATCTGAATCTGGTATTACTAGTATTTCAACTTCATTAAGTGTACTCACGTTCACTGATGACAGGCGAAGAACGAGAAGGAGCAAAATAGGAAGTAAGCTTTAGGACCTTGTTAAAAAGCACATCAGTCGTTGCCTCCTCTTCTCTTCTCTTACTAATTGAGTCTTTGTGCTCCAGACAGTTTTCTAAACATGATGGTAAAAAATTATTCAGTTCGTACTAATCCTACTGAATGTTTATGGTAATTGGTAATTGGTAATTTCATATATTCCCACTTTTTTGTGGGCAATGAAAGAACCAATACTAACTTTTCAATAGATAGCCGTTTTTAATTCGCACACTCGCCGGCGTCATTGCACGGTTCATCTTTCGCCCTTAGACAAGTTGGCGCCCCCTTCACCGTGGCCCTTCGCCCTGCCCTTGGGGCGACTCTGATCACTTGTAACTTATTAATCTTGTACATTCTTCAAGATTCTGCCTATTGTAGTTACCTCGAAACGCGATGATAAATATTTAATTTGTATAGAAAAAATCCAAAAATAGGATCAGACACAAACTGTAAAAATTTCAGGCAGATAGAATAGTCCACTTGTTTAGTCAGTTCATAGAAAAAAAAAAACACATTCAATAAACAGTAATAAACTATTAAAGACTTTAATTGGTTTCAGATTAAAATTGAATTAAATAATTAATTGATTCAATTATTTGTTAAATTAGAAAATGTTGTTGTTTTGTTTTAAACATATATATATTTGAATCAATTAAACAATTAATTGAACTTTAACTTCAAACTAATTAAAATCTTTAACTAGCGCAACAACTTTTGTTTTGTGTTGTAGCAGAATTTTCGAGAATGACTTATACAGAAGCCTTCATAAAACACCACAAAACATAATTGGCGCATAAAAACGGGTACACAAATAAATGTATGGAAGAAACAAATAGGGTAAACGGTTATCGGATTCTATCTCTCTACTGCATGTTTATAATAATAAAATATCCTTTTCCAAAAATACTTTTATCAAGTCAAAAATAAATTTAAATAAATAAATAAATTTATTTGTACAAAATTTATATTTTTTTTAATTTTTTGTATTTCAGCTTTCATTGCTCATTGTCGCTTGCAAAAATAGAAACTAGCTTAGTTTAATTATAGCCACAATGATGGTCGTGTAGCCATGTACACGCAGAGAAAATATGGCGATGGTATGGTATGTTCTTGGTAGCAATATATGGTTGCGATAAACTACTTATAGTTGTCTCAATTATTACTATGCTCAAGACAAACAAGTTTTTTTTACTATTTGATCATTGCACCCAAAGATGCAACATGGTTGGTTTCTAACCCCAACCAAAGTTTTATTAGTATTCCAAAATAATATTGTAATTATAACCGTAATATAAAGGATGGTTAAATTTTAAGGGCCGATGTTGATTTTGAATAAGAAATTGAGGAAATGATTGTCATTTCCTTTTATTTTGATAATATTGATATGGTTCAATTATGTATGGAACAAAATACCGGCCAAATGACCCCCGCGACTTCGGCGGCACACCATCATCCGAAGCTCCAAAATTTCGATGACGCTGACGCGTAATTGAGGTTTTATGACATTAATGTGCCGAAGTATCTCATCCTGATCAAGGGGTTTTAGTTCTTGAGTCAATTGCACCTTGTAAGCATGTAAATGCAAGTCTTTATGCATAATGTTTATCAGCGACGAGCGTGTGAAGTGTAATTGTTGTGCACGATTGCAAGTTAAGGTGGACGGCTCTTCAGCCACACTATCGCAAACAGCAGCAATATTTTCTGCAGTAAAAGCTGTACGAGCATGCACTTGTGTTTTTACTCCTAAAGACCCGGTTTGCTCAAATTTTTGCACGATTTTTCCAATTGTACGCACATTTGGACGATTAAGTTGACCGAAAAAATCACCATGTTTTTTCTCTGCCTGTAGATATGAATTTTATTTTTCTCAGGTTGTAGTCGGTCGCCTACTGTTGCCTATGTGTTTAATGCTTTAGACTTAGATAATGATATCTGTACATATAATTAAACATTAAGTTTTTACTTTCGGTCTTTCTTTCTTCTTTGTGTTCGGATCAAGTAAAAACTACTGGATGAATTTTAACAAAATTTTTTGAGGAGGTTACCATCAGTAACATAAACTGATAAAAGTGTGATAAATATGGGAATACTCATATTTAAAAGCACATAGCTTTGAATGTAAAAATGATGTTGAGGTGAATTTTTTTTTTGTTTGATAGGAAATTGCATCAATTATAATCATATATATAAAAAAAATTAATTATTACAACAAAATTTTAAAATTTGTTGCTTATATCTGAAAATTTTGAAAAACTATGGTAAAAACGGGCAAATTTAAGGGAAGGAAAATTTTTAAATATACAATAAAATTTTTATAAATTAAGCAAATCAAATAAAATTCTCTGTGTATGTGTTGTTGATTAAGTAAAATGAAATGGTAAAAAAGCTACAATTTTATTTAAAAGGGAGTTCCACAATTCCCAAAATAAGAACCAAAAATCCAAAAATTGGGATTTTTTTACTCTTTTGCCCATAAAGCCTACATATGGACTAGGGCTCATTAAATATTTTCAGAAACAATTTAAGGCATATATAGCTTTATTAGTGCGGTCTTCTTTTTTCGATCCCAGCTTTGGCATTTTAGAATATATAGGCTAAAGTCAAAATTTCGATGTAAAATAGGTCATATTGTGGGACCTCCATCTTCTACAAGGATGATCAATATTATATGAAATTTGTTTAAACGTACACACAGCTTAGCTTACACAAAAATTTAAAATTTTTATATATTCCCTAAAAAAATTTCTATGAAAAAAATACGTTAATGGCTTTTTATGGGCTAAAGTACACAAAAATACAATAATTTTGGATTTTTTAAATTGAAAATCGTCTAGTTTTTAACTCAGTAAATATAAAATCTTCAAATTTATTAAAAGTATTAAGAATTCGGCTCGCTAAATACGGTAAAAAATTATAAAAAAAATTTGGTTAAAATTGTAGCCAATATTTTGAAAAAACTGGACCAGGGTAGTGAAAAATCATAAATTGTATTTCTTAAAATGCTTATAACTCAATCATTTTAAATTGATTTAGATTTAGATACCATTTTGTAGGTATTGACAAGACCTTTAAGACCATGTGTAATTTAAAAAAATCAGAATAAAACTGAAGAAATGGCAAGCTGTAAAAGAATTTTCAGGTGTGAGGTTCCCAACTTTGAGACCACATTGCGCCACCCCTGGAGGGTGTATGGTACCCATCTTTAAGATTTAAGTTCAAATACTCCTCTGCTATGCTCATGTCAAATTTTGGATTAATCAGCCAAGCCGTTTATAAATTACTAGGTTATTTCCAAAATATTTTGATTCTGCCCCACTGTGCATTGTTATTAAAATATTTTCAAACACCCTTTACACACATCTTTGCAATAATTTTTTGAATTTTAGAATATTATATAAATTTTAGAATTTTATCTAGGGATGGTTACCTTTTTAAAGTAAATACGTAAGAGTCTTAAAAATTGGTGTGGATTACTTTCAAAGCAAAATCGAAAAAATATTGTCAGGACACTCACATCGTGTGTGGTCACAGCTAATTTACAACAACTTCTTGTTTCTTAATAAAAAGTAGCTCATAAAAGAATTCAAGCCTGACTTGAAAATTATATCTTTAAATAACAAAAAACTGTTAGTTCTTGAAATGATTTACAAAAGGCTTATGGTAGAAATAAGTCTTTAAAACTTTTGTCATTGAATTGAAAATAGCGTGGACTGTTTGCTGCCTAACTCAATACCACTTTCACATTTCCTCCCTTCTTTATTCGTAATTCTTCATTAAAACATAATAACCCTCTGCGTATTTCTAAAACAATAAAAAACTTTAAAAGTTCTGAAATATTAAAACTAAAAAAATACTCTTCCTCGTTGTTCACTATTTGATCCTATTAAAAGGGAAAAACTACTAAAGTTTAGAAATTAAAAGAGAAGATGATAAAAACGGATGTTGCTTAATGTATATTTCTGTATGTGTGTGTATCTGTTTGTATGTTCGTACATATACAAATGATATAAATCATTTTGTGGAATAAGTAAAATGAATAAAACAATTGCGTTTTATTGTAACTTAAGGACAATAAGGATATAAATAGGTGTGTGAGTACGAAAGGATTATATTGTTTTATTTTATTTTAAGTTAATATAAGATGTGTATGTGCGTTTGAAAACTTTTTCCTATAGTGCTGCTTTACACGTCCATAGTTTTTTTTTATTTTTCTTTTTTTAATATTTTATTTTTCTTTCCATTTTGCACAAAAGAAATCCAGGCTTAACATATGCAAAATGTAATATATTTGCATCTTTATAAATATTTTAAAAGGCAAATGGACTTTTGAGTCCCTGTAATGAAAGATTTCATTACTACTGCTACTACTACTACAACTATCACAAGTGCAGTTGTTACAAGTTGTTCTTATAGATATATCCATTGCCATTGCCATTTCTGGTACTGAAAAGTTTTAGTTGTTTTATTGCTGTTTGCTTTTTTAACCCTTTTTATTGTAATGTTATTTAGCATTAATGAATATTCTTAAAAGATGAATGGTTTTCTATATGTATGGAAATGTGTTAAATGGAACGACGGGTTATACAAACCAAACAAGGACAGAACAATAACATTTTCTATTCTATGGTCATAAACTATCTTTGGCTGTTAGTTGTTAGACTTGCTAAGGGAAGGGAGGCTAAACAAAAGATTTACAATTTCCGAAATTTTATAATTTAAATTAGAAATAGGAAAAGCCTACACCCTTTTGCTTTCTCTAAATTTGACACACATTTAGGTGACTGCAAAATACACCACTGATTGGATCGTTAATCGTTTTTTAGGGATCTTGTTTTTTTAATTTCATAAATGCTTCCATAAAACTGCAGCACTACACAAAGCAAGAGATAACAGCGATAATAGCTACACAGAAAAAATAATTACACCAATTAAAGGTTTCAACTATTTTCAGAATAACGTTTAATTAAAAAATAAATTGATTAATACTTATTTTATTAGAATATTTTTTTGTTCTGATTTAAAGAAATATATAAAAAATTGAATCAATTTAAATAATAATCGAACTTCTAATAAAAAATATTTATAATCTTTAATTGATGCAAAATTTTTTTCGGCGTAGTGTCAACAATTTTGGACACCAGCTGTTAAAGCCATTAGATTCTTCGTTCGTAGCTAGAAGGACACTGCCTTTCCCAATAATGCTTCCTATTTAAATGGGATAAAATTTTACACAAATAACAGAAAGGAGTTGAATATACTGAAAAGAATTAAAATTATCTATGTCACACCCCCAGGGTATTAGCGGAAATATTTTCACGCTTCTGTAAGTGACATTTACCATGTATTTGAAGTATTGAATTTAAAAGCATTATTTCTTGTTTATAATTTATTGTATCTTTAATGTATTTGAACTAACAAAAAGTACTCATATCTTAAGTGTAAACGACATACAAAATATATCAAATTAAGTCCAATAAGTGCTACACCAAAACCAAAATGATCGTCCAACAGAAGCAATATCCCTGATTCTCAGTGGAATTTAACCATGATCATTTACAGGTCAGAGGTAATGATGCGTTTCAAGATATACAGAAATAAAATCTTTGAATCAATTAAAGGTTTTAAGTAGGTTTGAATTAAAGTTCAATTAATTGTTTAATTAATTCTATTATATATTTGTTTAAAACAGAACAAGAATATTTTTCCAAATAAATAAATAATTGAATCAATTAATTATTTATTTAAACTTTAATCTGAAAAAAATTGGTGCAAATATTTTTTTCTGTGTACTTTAAACGCGTTGCAGCATGCTTTGCTATTTTTGTTTTAACTAGTATCACATTTACTTCCTTGTAAATGTTATAGTTTTATACATACCGGGGAGCGAAAGTAATTACTCTCTTAATTTTATTTCACAGCCTTTGAACATTTTCAAAATTGGAAGCTGAATCAGTTCGCATATAAGTGGATTCTATAACACTACATTGTTTTGACGATGGACTCATACAAGATTAACGTCAGTACCTGCCCAGTTGGCCCTTAATCTCACGGTGGTTTTACCACCGAGTGAAACTTAGGCGTAGACTAGCGCCCCCATTGTGTAGTATAACAACACTTTACGATTGCCACCAATCGCAATTTGTGTGTGATACAGTCACAATGAGTAGCAAATTATATAATATGGCAAGCCTTATCCAAGGCAAGCCAAGATCTATATTAGGGGTTTGGAGACTATCCAAACTCCGTCTGTTGAGAGTGCAACAGCACACATGACCAACCGTGCACCATACCTACATAAATCGATCTTAAACCACAACCACCACGTGTACCACCGAAGGGGACCTCACCAATAACCGGTCACAGAGAGGATAGGCTCTCTGTGGGGCCACCGATTCCCGTGGTACCAGTCCTTTGGGTACTGGTCGGGCCTTGAAGAGGACCCGCAATTTTTATCGCAGACCTTTTCTTCCAGATTTAGGCTCTAGGAACCCTAGCGTCTGGTGTCCCTATTTTCCCCGAGTGAACCGTGTCAAAGCATTTGCCATTCCTGCAGTGACAATTGGAACCCCCGGGGGTACAGAAGAGGTTTTAAATATAACCTGATGGTAGAGTTTTTTCTAAAATAATTCTAATTATGCTTCATCTTAGTCATTAAGAAAAACCCTGAATCACGCCAAAATCAATAACATGAGGTATAGTTTTGCGAACCTTTCGGAGTCAATACCCCTTAATCATATATGTGATGTTGTGATCCCAAGGTGCTATGAAATAGGCAACTAGTGATTTGTAAAAGTCGGTGTTCTTACTCCCTCATACTGGAAGGTTAATAAATTTAAGAAATAACTAAATTTTGCCAAATTCTTGAAAGCAGATTTTTTTGTGCTTGAAGATAATGCTCACAAAAATATCGCATTAAAGATTTGAATTTGAATTGTGCTTTTAACCAGGGAAGTCTTTAGTCATATGAAGCATTTAAGAAAGAACTCGAGGAGTATTATACAATTTATTTTTAGTTTATACAACGAGAACCAGCTACATATAATAAAAAAGCAATAGATTCAAAGAATTCTAAATTAATACTGACCAATCGAGCATATTTCCTAAGTAAACCATTCGTCGTTGTTTGCACAATTCATCATTCAAAGCTATCTTACATTAAAAGAAGTGCCTCAATGTATCCGTTAATGTCTTCGACTTCGAGACAATTAATGTTTCTCTATACAAGTTTCAACTTAACATTTTATTCTGACTAAACAGTTGTATGAGGAAGCTCATCTAATGGGTATGATCATAAGCTCATGAGCAAGTGGAGCGAACATAAACTAGCTATTAGTAATAGTGAGAAAACCTTTGTTCGTATTATAAACGTAATGAGCTGACCGAGTAAAAGGTGCTATCTACCATGATAACTCGTCTCATGTGTGTTCTGTTTTATAGTTGTGTATTACTTTTGCATAAGGCTTCATGCGTTTTGATTGCACTAGTGGTTTACTTTTGTCTATTTTCTCTTTCTTAAGAAATGAAGACCTTTAAATGAAAGTAAATAAATTTGTTAAAAAATCCAGCTGTTTGATTGTATACTCAAACTGTGTTCGTGTTTCACTCAAAGCATAAAACTAGTTGAACTTACCCAAGTTCATTTGTATTATGTTCAACATTTACTCATACTTATCTAAGCTTGCTTATGGAAACACCGAAAGCTCATCGCATTCAGCTCCTTGGTCTTAGCTCTTTATTAGTGTAAACTTATCGTTACTCTTTTGCTAGGAACAGACATGAATTCAATAAAATATTATAATGAGCATCTTATGAACTTCGTTCTTCGTGCTCATTCAGTGCTTTAATTCTGACACTTAGTTTTGGTTAATATTATTGTTTTGGTTATATTTTAAAATTTTTTTTGTGGCGTTACTTCCCTTTTAGATTTGAATATTTAAATTCCAGTGTGAGTTATTTTGTGTAAATTTATTACAAAATCTAATGAATTGTCTTGCATTTTAGGATGTTTAACTAAAATTAAATCTTATTTTTCCCTTTTTTGTTAAAGATTTATTTGTTTTATTGTCAGTATGTGTGAATGTAATTTTTGTATGTTTTATTATTGTGTATTTTTACTTTTGAATGGTATGAGCTACTTACTGGTTTTTGAACGTGGTTCCCGGGGTCCATCGACGGTAACTTTGATGGCTTTATTGTACGTGGCAATATGGGGCGGATTTGTTGATACTGTAATTGTCAATGTAAAGCTTTTCCCTGTAAAAAGAAATAAATAAAATAGATATTTATTACAAATATCGCAAAGAGTCTGCTGGAGGCAATTAAAATATTAGACTTTAAATCTATTAAAAAACATCTACCTTTAGAAATTCGTAAAAATCTGTAATCGTGTACATTCGTAAACATAAGTATAAATGTATATAAATACATCCTTATTTTTCAACTTATTACGAATGTAAATAAAAAATTTGTAAGGACAAAGGCCGCTGCAGCCAGTTTCTATAATTGTAATTATTAATTTGTAAATTTATTTACTTTTAATAAATAAAAAATAAATAAATATAAATATAATTGGATAATTTTAAAAATATATTTTGTTGAACTATCTCTATCCACTTGTCTAAAACAACCTTAGGTGTCCAAAATAGACGTTAGACTTCAATTAAATAGAAAAGAAGGTTTTTTTGCTTTAAATTTGTTATAATAATTTTTTTATTAAATTATAAGCCAGAGATTCTGGGTATAGATGGAATAGCAAATCGGTCAGGTAGGGAACCTTTTATCGAAATTTTTTAAATAATTTGTTATAAATATGAAAACTAAATTTTGTTGATGTGGCGTTAAATTTTCTACTTTAATTAGACTTCAGAAATCTCCATGAAAATAAATCCCAAAGTGTTTATTTACATTCTCTACAGATCATGGGAATGGTCTGAAGAGTTTTTAGGTGATCAATTTCACCTAAAAACTCTGTCATCATGTCGCCGTATCACGCAGCAGCAGAAACAGTCACTGCCTAACCAAAATCCTTTGCGAAAAATTATAGTCTAAACAATTAAACTGGAAGTCGGTGTTCTGCAACTTCCTCTTTAGAACCTTGCACTGAAGCTACTACTACTGGAACTGGACTTCATGAAGTTCAAGAATGTGAAAAAATCGTTCCGGTAGCAGCAGCAGGATATCATCTAGATACTCTATCAATAGGTTTGAAATCATCTCTACGAAATATTATTATTATCTTAGCCTTAACGTATATAAATCGGATCCTGTACCCTTCATAAATAGACATAAGTTACATAACTTTTCAGTAACCTTTTCAAAACATTCCCATTTTTTTGACGGAGCAAAGCATTAAGGATTTATCCTGGGCTTTGGCATTTTGTCTTCCATTCTTTTGTGAAAAAGGCTTCAATTAAGCCCAGAAACGTTCATTTTCATGGGATGTTCTATAGGGCGTTCGTATGGTTCGAGCTGCGTAAATCGACTTATAGAGGTACAATTAACTGAATACTACTGTGCAGTTCAGTTTTAAAATAATGGGCGAGATTCATACTTCGTCACAAAAGTAACTTTAACTACATTGCACTGGCTTCCTGCTGACGTAATGTCCAAAAAAATTGGCTATGAACTTCATAATAAAACATTGGCTTTTGGGATAAACTTTTGAAATCCTAAGTAATTACGATTTTTCCCATGCCTGATAGAAGTCGGGTTCGCCGAATATGATGATGCGTTTCAGTGATGTATCCGCTGTTTAGAAGGATTGAGTTAGATAAGTTGGTAGAGGGCATTCTGCATTGTTTGGTTTAAAGGATAGTTTTGTCTGCAGACTCAATACTACTTAAGCGATAGCCAGGCAGCTATAAATTCTTTATTGAGAGGGTAGATTCATGGTTAAGATTAACGTCGGCACCTAGCCGTGTTGGCCTTATCTGACGCTGTTCTTACCACCTTTAAATGCCTTTGTGCCATCATCGCACAATATCGCATAGTGTACAATACGTAAGCTATGAGTAGCAATTTATAGCCTGGACTCATGAACATCAAACTTCTTCTGTTGAGAGTGCAACACCACACTTGATCAACCAGCACCAATTGCAAACCACAGCCATAATGTGAACCCTACAAAGGGGACCTCACCAACAAGCTGGCACAAAGAGGAGTGACCCTCTGGGGGGCCACCGGATCCCGTGGTACTAGTATTTTGGACACTAATAAAACAGACCTGTTCTTCCAGATTCAGGCTCTAGGAACCCTGGCGTCTGGTGCCCTTTCCCCGCGAGCACATTGTCAGAGGGGAGATATTCCACTCTCGTACTATTTTGTATACAGGGGCACTCACGGTTGCTCAAAAATAATTTTGCAGACAAACTAAATAGTTCTAGAAGCTGTCTTCGGGATGGAAAGATAGAGTATGTAGTCTCCTGGACGATTTTATGGCATCTATCGTTCCATTATAAATGGAGGAGCTCTGTAAATCTGCTGAGAATTTACCGGTTACCGATAGATCCTGTTAGAGAACAAAATCTCACGTGAAATAAGTGCTTTAAAAAAAGTTAGCATAAGCAAGAAGAAAGCACTTCATCTGCATTTGCCAAGGCTCTTATTGGCAGTTCGAGGCTGTGAGACCTAGCAAATCGGACTGTGACAGTAGTTGATTAAATTAAATTATCCAAGCTTCCACCATCGGTTTAGCACTTAATATGGGTTTCCAGGATCCCCGGGGTACTCCTTCATCTATTTATTTCACAGCTATTTTCAATACACAATCTGACGACCTGCGAAGCTTAAGATAACATATTTTGTGCTTTGAAATCCCCTCAGCCTTAAATAAACATCAAAAAATGTCACCGATAATCACATGTGGGTTCTCTGGAAACAAAATTTAAGAATTTCGACGATTTGATAGAATTTTTTTTCATTAAAAATCGTCTTTAGGATGATCTTGCTAAAAAATCTGCCTGTCATTATGTTTTAAAAATAGATTAATCAATTAGGGGTTACCAACACTTGAGGCACAGATGTAGTCGAGATTTGCGTCGATACCTGGCTCTTACTCGACGGGTGGTCTTACCACCGATTGAAATAAAGACGTAGACTGTGTAGTAACGGCGCACCCTACGATAACGTGCCCTGTGTAAGAGGCACGATATACGAATTTTTAGGTGTGTCGCACAGTCAGAGTGAGTATCAATTTTTAGATGCAAGCCATGGACCCATGTTCTAACCTCTTGCTTAGGCGTTGGAGACTATCCAAATCCTTCTGTTAAGAATGCAACAGCACATTTTGATCCACAATGCACCTACCCTGCATACATCGATCTTAAACCACAACCACCACGTGTACCCCCGAAGGGGCCTCACCAATAACCTGTCACAGAGACGAGAGGGTTTCTGTGGGGCTACCGAATCCCGTGGTACCAGTCCTTTGGGAACTGGTCGGGCCTCGAAGAGAACCCGTGTTATAAAACAACAGACCTTTTCTTCCAGATTTGGGCTCCAGGAACCCTAGCGTCTCGTGCCCCTATTATTTTCCCCGTAAGCCTAGCGTCAAGGCATTTGAGAATGTACTGCAATGACAATTGGTACCCCCGGGGGGAACTTAAGGCACAAAAAAAAATTTATTCTTTAAGGTTTATTTTTCACTATAACTGTTTTCGCGGTGTCTAAAAAAATGGGGAGTGTTAAACATTAAAAAGAATGTGTTGCAAAAACAAACAGCCAAACAAAACAACAGAAACAAAATACACCACAACCCACACTAAATGATGCACAAAAATGTTTGTGGCCTCTGTGCTGATAATTGTTAAAGGATTCGTATTCTGTATACAGCTGCCTACAGCTCTAGTGGCATGAGGAGGTAGAAAGCATCAACACATACGAGTATATGTAGTTCAGCACTAGTTTAGTATAGTTAATTGCTCTGTATGAAAATACCCCGAGGAAAAGGAACGTAATAGATAACCAACACAAAATTTTTCATTGAATTTGCTGTTTGTTTAACACATTGAAAATAGGCAAGGGCTGAGAATACGAACATACAAATAAAATTGAATTGATTCCTGTTATTCTAAACAAACGAACAGTTTTTTTCACTATTTTAAATTTGAAGCCATCATCAAACTCTAACCATTCACGAAAAAAGCTGCAGAAAACTCAGATTTTTTTGTTAAACAATTGAATTGATTGTACGCCTAAAACTATACACTTGTTTTTAGACCGTCCATAGAAACGATTTAAATGTTATATGATCGTGTTTGTATGTGAAAGGAAGGCGCATGAGTTAACCACCCGAATACTCGTAAACTACAAAGCATTTTGTGTTAAACATCTATAGTTTATACCACTGCCTCTCCTATTCAATTCGCATTTATTTGTCTGGAGATATAAAGCAGTATATGACGACCAGTGAGAGTGTGTGTGCCAGTATTTTAACAAAAAATTGCTTTATTTGAATAAACGCGTTGCTGCGGTTTTCTACTACCGAATATTCAAACATAAACAATAGTCTAAAATAGAAAATCAAAAAATATCTCCGTTTACAATATGAATCAAATAGACAGAAATCTAACTATTCGATTCAAAATAATCTGATTTTTTTTTTGCTCTCTGCAGTTATATATCGTTCGTTTCATGGTGTTGCTCATATCCTTTGGTTGGTTTTAGTCCTCATGATATGGTCATCGTTTGACATCATGTTCTATTCTGGCATCATCAGCCGTGGCATGTTTTGTGTGATTTCTACATGATGACATTTATTACGTGGCACTTTTTTCGTTCCTTTATATTTTTTGGGTGTTTGATTTTGGAGGTGTCCAGGTGTTTAAAAGAGTCGATCATTAAATAAAATAAAGAGTCAAGATATAAAGCTTCTTCACTATCAATATCCGTACTTGGTAGGCGCTAGATTCATACCGAAGTTTGTTTGACATCCAGACATATAACAGTAACACTTTTCCTGTCTGTATGTCTTTCTGTCTGTGTTCGCATCACGTAAAATCTACCAGATGGATTTTAACAAAATTTTATGTGGAGGTGCCTTAGTATCGTGATTGATATAAGATACTTTTTTTCGCCAAAAATTTCTTGTTCTCAAGAGAAAGTGGCGAAAAAGCAGTGAAAGTACGTCGATTTTTTGTTTACCAATTTAAAGGTATTGCATACTTTAAGGGTTCTTTTATTTTTGCAATCGGGATATTTTAAACACGGTTGCGTAACAGATGGCGTTGTTTTAAAACAATAGCAAAATATAACTTCAAAGTGGGATATTTTATACACGGTTGCGCAACAGATGGCGCTGTTTAAAAAATATAGTAAAATATGAACTATTTACTGCCAATAGCCAATTAAATAAAAGTTATTTATATTTTTACTTTGTGGAATTACATTGTTGTGAAAATATTTTAAACATCTTTTACACAGCTTTACAATAACACTGTCCAACAGCATTTTTGGAACAGAATAGCGACCCTTTAATTCTGAAAGGGTATGTTGAGTAGATAATTTTTGTAGAACAAACTTATGGTCCAGCATGTCTGAGTTTTTTTTACAGTGGGTCAAAGTTTTCATTTTTTGGTCGAAGGGAGCATTATACTATATGAAAAAAATGCTGTAAGTTAATGTCTGAGAGAATTCTTATGGTCAGAGTTATATTGTGGAATTGTATGAGGTTTATTTTTGTGGAGGATCTTAACCCTCTAACTGGTTAATTTGACCCTTATTTTCGATAAAATCAAAAAATATGCTTTAAAAAAGGACAAAAAAAAAAACTCAGACGTGCTGGACTATAAGTTTGTTCTACAAAAATGATCAACTCAACATACCCTTTCAGAATTATGGAGTCGCTATTCTGTTCCTTTCAAAAAGTCTTAATTTGTTGGTCAGTGTAATTTTTAGAATTTTATATAAATTTTAGAATTTTATCCAGGCATGGGTACCTTTGTATAAAGTAAATACATAAGAGTCTTAAAATTTTGTGTGGATTAATTTCAAATCAAAATCGAACAAAATATTGTCAGGACGCGCACAACGTGTGTGGACACAGCTAACCTTTGAATATGATGGTGAAACAATGATACTAAGCAGGGCGTATATACACGAGATCTGACAAACTGAGAACTGCTGGACTCGATAATCAATAAATTTAGGGAAATTTTACCTGTAGCCTTTAAGGACTGAATAGGCCTTAGTGTCTGTTTTTTTAGATGGTTGTGCAAGCCTACGTAATTAACCAAATACGAGACTGCTCTAATCCAGACTATATAAACAGCGCACTAGCAGCCTAGTAATGCAGAAGTTTTTGTAATAACGAAAAGAAGAGAACGGCTTATATCTTCTAGGATACCGCTCCCCTAATAGCTTCACCACACCGATGACTGATTAAGTATATTCAAGGGAAGTTTGATTTCTTTTATCAACAAACCAATACAGTGGATAAACGTATTATGCGAAAGCAACCGTCATTATAAATTCACGCTAATTTTTAACTCAATACGAAAATAAACAAAACGATCTGAAACGAAACGTTTGCTTTCGTTTTGTTTTGTCCTTAGCAAACCAAAAACAAAATAGAAATAAAAAGAACGATTGTGCCTTCCAATTTAGTTGGGGATGTTTTTGGTCGTAAACACAAACAACTTCATTTAAACATACTAAGGCAAAACAGAAAACAATGAGAACATAATAAAAAAGTTTGAGAAAAAACCTTTCGAAAACGTTTGCTAAATAATTTGGGCGCTCTTATTTGTGAAATACAGCTTGTAAGATTTTACACTTTTATTGGTTGCTTGTTTAGACCTCAAAAGTATAAAAAATATAAAATTAAAATAAAATAAAAAGCAATTCAAGAAAATATATCATAAACAAACATTTGAAAGCAATTGAAATCGAACCAACAAAATCAATCATTCAAAATAATACGTTTTTGCGATATACGATATATCAAAGCAATCAGACCAAATTGTTTTGTTTAGGACCTTTGTTCTTCAAAAAGTAATTGTTTCAGTTTTGCTCGTTTACAGAACGAATATTAGAATCTGAAAAGTTTGTATCGCCGCAGAAAACGTTTGCGAAACGTTTTGTTTAATTTCATACACTGGTTTTACCCATCTTCTTTCGATTTATTGATCTATAACCTAACCTAACCTAACCTAACAAAAATTTGATTTTTTGAAGACTTCTTTCGAAATTAAATAAGGGGTTTTTAAGGTTAAGAAAGTAAATCTACACCAGTCAGCATACAAAATTATTTACAATAAAATATTTGAAAAAAAAAATCATATATTGTACCAAATTATTAAGTAAACTAAGTAAATATGAACTTAACGACAGACCCAGTGAAAGACGGAATTTATACCTTGATTTAAGACATGTTTTTTTTGTTCAGGTTAGAGAGTATTGTGAATTTGGAATGTTTCCAAATCATCGTATAAATTCTACAATGTAATTTTTTTCACTAATGAAAATAACCAAAAATTTATTAAAATATTTTACTATATTTTGTTCACTTTACTCTTTTAAGTATGTGCTTGCGAAGGGTACTGCATCATTCACTTTAACGATTTATGTATTTCAGCATCAGTTTGTCTTTTCGTTTTTTTCTCGCTTTTTTCAAGCGGGTGTTTACAATTACACAATGATTGAAATTTTGTTGACGACACTGTGTGGCCTCTTTCAATTGAGGCTTTGGTTTTGTGGTCTTGCCACACAAAAAAAAAAATTAAAATAAAAAATAACGCTTTAACTATATAAAAATTGTTATACGAATAAAAAGGGTTAAGAGTATTTAACAATTTTGTTTAGAAAATGTCGTTTTTTTAAGAAATTTAGAGTTATTAAGTAAAGTAGATAATATTGCTATAGATAATATTTATAAAACCTTCTTAAAATGTAGAACATGAAATGTATGAAAAATTTTTTCTAAAATAAATTTCAAATATATTTTATTTATTACGAATATAGTCATAAAGATAAAATATATTTAAATATATATTTTTTGAATAAAACATCTCAAGAAGTTGGTATTTTTTGTCTCAATAATAAAATTATTTTTTTTAAAGAAAACTAACACTCAGGCAATTATGCCTAACAATTAAATTGGGAATGCTGTGGTGTAGAGATAAGACAGGCGGTGATATAAAGGAAAAAGGCCTCGCTTTTGCAGAGTTTGAAGTGTAAACACCTCTTAATCATGAATATCTAAAAGTCTTTAAGCAAAAGCTACACATTAATAGTTGCCATTTAAATGTCGAATAAAACCTTTTAAAAACTAAACATTGCCAGTCTATTTATTGTGCTCAAGTTGGAAAGTATAAAGATAAGGACGATACACTTGAGACGTGAAGACCTGTCTCCTCTTTGTGTTATATAAGAAGTGGTCCATTTCGAGGTTACCTAATTTTTTAAAGAAAACAAAAAAAAAACACAGAAAATTTAAATTTAATGGAGAATGTTTATTATCATTTGAAAGAACATTATTTGGCATTTATTTTTTTAAAGATTATGTCTATCAAATGTTGGCCGTTGCTACGTCGCAAATGGTCCATCCTTTGAGTCCAAATTTCGATGACTCGTTCGAGCATTTCGACTGGTAACTGGCGAATGACACGCGTGATGTTTTCCTCCAAGGCCTGAATCGAAGCGGGTTTGTCCGCATAAACTTTAGACTTTACGTATTCCCACAGTAATAAGTGTAACGGTGTGATATCACATGATCTTGGTGGTCAATCGACTGGCCCAAAACGTGAAATTATTTGCTCACCGAAATGTTCTCTCAATAAATCCATTGACTGATGCGATGTGTGGGAAGTGGCGCCGTCGTCTTACTGAAACCAAATGTCGTCGAGATCACGAGCTTCAATTTCAGGCATCAAATAGTCGGTTATCATGGCATGATAACGTTCCCCATTGACAGTGACGTTCGCACAGGCATCATTTTTAAAGAAATATGGACCGATGATTCCACTGGCCCACAAACCACACCAATCGGTTGTTTTTTCTGGATGAAGTGGCAGCTCTTGAATCTCCTCAGGTTGCTCTTCATCCTAAATGCGGCAATTTTGTTTGTTTACATACCCATTGAGCCAGAAATTTGCCTAATCGCTAAACAAAATTTGCCTCGAAAACGTCGGATCTCCTTGGAACTTTTCAAGAGCCCATAAAGCGAAGCGATTCAGGCGTAAGTCTTTCCATTATGAAATCCCAAACAATACTAAACAAAAATAACATGACAGCATGACACGACTCACACGTGATCTGTCAAAAAACGGCTATTGAAAAAAGTATCTCTACTTTAATCACCCTTTAGAAAAGAAAAACTGTTACGTTTAGTTCCTGGTAGAGTTCCTGAGTGCTTGCCCCAGTTATTCGGCGGTATTTTATTCGTTTTCACATAAATTTTTGTGACAAATGTCACGCCAACAGATTAGAGTATCCGGAGCAATCGTCAGGAAATTTATCGTGGCCTGCACCGAAATGCTAGGTGTTTTTCTATTATTTGTTATAAAATAAAATCAGATTTTTATATTTTAAAATCCTATTAAATAACATTAAATTTAATTTTAATTAAAGCCATTTAAAGCAATCATTTATTTTTATAAACCCTTTTACTATCACCGAAAAAAAAATAAAAATTGCAGACAATTGTTTTAATTCAAAAGAAGTTTCTAAAACAAAAGGGAAATAATTCCTTCTACAATTTTCAAAAAAGATAAATAAAGATTTATATTTTGTCCTTAAAAACTGTTAAAAGACTCACACATGACAACATCTATCTACGACACATGTAATTCTATGGCAAACGTATGTAGATGATTAACGATTTTTTGTTCATTAAATAGAAAAACAAAGACACAGCTAAATTTCCAAGGTAATTTCAATTTAAATTTTAATTAAAACACTTGTATTTGAGTCTGTGACAAATTTAAAAAAAAAAAAGAAAAGCAAAGAAAACAAGTTAATTAAATCTTAAATGTAAAATGTTTAAAACTGAGACAAAAGCTTTTTATTTCGAAAACAGTTAAAAGTATTCTTTGCCTCAGCTAAAAGTTGTTCCTTTTTCTGTTGAATAAATAACCGCCAAATAAATATTTACTTGAAGATTTTTTGGAAGTTTAACTTTCTTACGTTTTGTTGAAATATTTTTTGTTTATAAGGAGTTTTCGAAAGAGTTTCTAAGGTTTTTTTTATACTTTTTTTTTGTAAAAGCAAGTGTAAAGGATTTTATGTTTTCTATTTCTTGGTGTCAGTTTTTTATTCCCTTTTTCATTTTAACGCCTTTATATGTTTACTAAGTGATTATGAGGGTGCTATTTGTCTTTCTGCAAATAAAAAAAATTTAACTTCAAATTAATTCTTTTTTTTTAAGGGTAAACCAAAAGCTGGTGTACCATTGGTTATTAAGTTCTGGGTAACAAGAGGTTAAAGTGTTTAATACGAAGTCAGTCCCATAATCACTAGTCTTAGTAGGAAAAAACTGGGGTGACCTACACTTAACTTTACCATACCCAATGGAAACAAATATTTTTATGAATATATTACATAAAGAATAAAAGTTCAAAGTATATTCGAATCGAAAAATTGATTACTTTTGGTTTGGGGTGTTAACTAAACTACCCCTTGGCCCTTCGCGATTATGCTCAAAATTTATTCATCTCCGTAAACTAAAGGCACATACTTCATTTTGATATGCCATACGGTATGACCTATACAGCGTTTACAAAATTTGGGAGTAAGTAAACTACCCCTTCCCGATTATGCCCAAAATTTACACAACTCTTCATCTCCGTATACCAAAGACACATACTTAATATCGTTTTAATATGTAATACCGTATCACCAGTAGAGTGTTGGGGGTAAGAAAACTACCCCTTGCCCTCTTCCGATTATGCCCAAAAACTATACAGCTCTTCATCTCTGCAAACTAAAGGCACATACTTAATTTCATTTTGATATGTCAAACGGTATGACCTATAGAGCGTTTACAAAATTTGGGAGTAAGTAAATTACCCCTTTCCCCTTCCCTATTATGCCCAAAACTTACACAACTCTTCACCTCCGTATACCAAAGATACATACTTAATATCGTTTTAATATGTCATACCGTATGACCAGTAGAGCGTTGGGGGTAAGAAAACTACCCCTTGCCCTCTTCCGATTATGCCCAAAAACTATACAGCTGTTCATCTCTGCAAACTAAAGGCAGATGCTTAATTTCATTTTGATATGTCAAACGGTATGACCTATAGAGCGTTTACAAAATTTGGGAGTAATTAAACTACCCCTTTCCCCTTCCCTATTATGCCCAAAATTTACACAACTCTTCACCTCCATATACCAAAGGCACATACTAAATATCGTTTTAATATATTATACCGTATGACCAGTAGAGAGTTGGGGGGTAAGAAAACTACCCCTTGCCCTCTTCCGATTATGCCCAAAAACTATACAGCTCGTCATCTCCATATACCAAAGGCACATACAACTAAATTTTATTTTGATATGTCAAACGGTATGACCTGTACAAACTCCACAAAAATAGTGAAATACACAAACACCCACCCACCCACAGACATCATCGCGAAAATAGTCAAAATGGATTCAGAAGACCTCAAAACATATAAATCCGTCAAAATCGTGACCTCGATTTTTTTCATGATTACTATACTTTACCTTATACATTTTGAAAGAGAAACAATTCCAATGTCTTTTGAAAAGTTTTTCATTCAGTCCGACAACGATCATGTCATTCAGCGACAATCGATACAAATATCCTTTACGTATCCATCTGGATGATCATAGGCATCAATATAAGATTTTAGTTTATTATTTTTTATTAAAGCAGACCACTAACTTCATGGGTCCCTTTTCGATTATCTTTGTTTCTCAATGATTTCTGGTATCCGATTGGAAATTTACGAATACCTTTCATTAAGTGTTGTGCTGTCACTAGCCTTTTACTTTTACTCTCGATTGCAGTGATTTCAGATTGGCGACTGATACATGTCGACATACATCCTCATCACAGAGTCTATGGTATTTACTAACAATTGCTTATGGCTTGGACTCCACTGCATCTCCATATAATATGTGTCTGCCGTGTTCCAAGTCTTTTTATGTTAGCCTTTTTCCAAACACAGTCTTCAAATATTATCAGATAATACTTGAGATTCCGTGACCTGTATTAATGCAGTTAACCACTTGTAGGCACCCAGATTATGTCAAAATTCCTTCTTGGTCTTCCTGACAACTTGTAGAGAAAATTTTCCAAAGTCTTTAGTGGAAATCGAACACACAACCCCGTACTTTTTTTTTTTTTTTTTAAGACAACACTACTTCTGTGAAGCTTATTGCTTGTCTGCAGAAAACACTCAGAGTCTTTGGCGGGAATCGAACCCGCAACCATCAGACCAATAGACCAGCGCGCTAGCAATCTGTCCATCGAGGCACTCATAGACTAGCTACTAGTCCACCAACGTACCCTAAGATTTGAGTTTACTTCTTCACAACTTTTAAAATTTGTTAAGTAAAAATAATAGTCTAACACACTGTGTAGTTTTTTAAGTCATGGCAAAATAACCATATAAGGACAACCACTACGTCATAAAAGACCAAAAAAAAGACCCCTGTCTCCCAGTTTTGCCCAAAGTCCTCCAGGTTTTTTTTTATGGGCCCTCAATGATGTGGTGATATACTCTCTAAGGCAAAGTTGTAGGTCTTGTCATAAGGAACAAAAATTGTGAACATATAAAATCAAAAAAACTTCATCTTCAAGGTCAAAATCACAAAGAACTTTAAAGAATTAAATTTTTTACCTTTTTTCCCCTGTTCAGGTCCATAGGTAGCAAACCGTTCAAAATTCAAGGAAACAATCAACTACAAAAATGAACCTAAGATCTCAATAAACAACTTTCTAGAACATATGAACTTCCTAGGAATGATTCTTAACACCGTTTATATGTTTGAAAATAGAGCAAAAAAGAAATATAAAAAATTAAAGGGTATCCCCCTAGAGAAGTGATTTTTCTGTTAAGTTTTTTAAAGTTTGAATTTCTTAGTTTTGATCCCAAGTAGAAAACTTCCTAAATGCTTTCTGTAAAATAATTTAAAGTGAAAAGTTCAATTAACTTTATATTATTCAGTAAAATTAAATTACTTGTGTGTTCTGTTACATTTATATATGCTTTTCCTTATAAGTTGTTCATATTTGTGTGTGAAAAAGATTTTGCCATCTTAAAGAGCTTTTTTTCAAATCCCAAAATCAACAGTATTAATTGCACAAATATTCATAAGCATTTGATTAATAATATGAAATGTTTATCTGTCATATTTTCCTTGTTGCATGGGAAATTGTTTGTACTTAAACAGTAGGTGTCACATTGCACAAGCAAACACTTGGCTACACCTACACCTACACCTACACCTACACTACAACTCCATGAGTGATAAAATAAGGGTAAATCTACGGTAAATAATAAATACATGTCATCGATATGAATACAAATGATATTTTAGGGGGTTTAACATTGATGTGTTTGCCTAAATGTTTAATTTCTATTTGTCTTTGAATTCGCTTTAGAAATTATATTTGTTTGTAAACCAAAAAAATGAGAAAGAGATGGAGATGCTGCAAGCCGGCAGAAAAATTATGTTGACAAATCGTTAAATAAATACAAAAGTTTACTTACTTATTCATACTCAGGCCATTTAAATGTCAAATATATATAAATTGTTTTACACTTTTAGAGTAAACACCCTACACATTGATCTGTCTTTGATATTTAAAGCTAAAACGCTATCAGCATGATTTTCTTTAAGATACTTTTTTTTTGGCAAAATAGCATACGTTGTTTAATTTTTCTCATTTATTTACAGGAGAGTGAGGAAAAATATTTAAACTGTTTGCTAGTTTTGCGGTTAGCAAAGACTTTGCAAGATATAATTTATAAACAAATTTTTATACTATTTTCAATAAAATTTTAAAACATCCTTTTTTAGAGTTTAACACCTTAGCGTATGAGTAATTGGAATTTATTTGAATTCAAAAAAATAAATGTGAGCAATTTAATCTTAAATTATGGAATACTAATTTATTTAAAAAATGCATGTAAAGATTTTAGTAGCTAAGCAGCTACTTGCGTTGACCAAATAAATAGTAAGACTAAATGATTATATTTATTCAAAGGGAAATTTTTTCCCCCTTGCTTCACAAAGCATCTTCATATTTCTTGAATTGTCTCGGTTGTTTTCAAATCTTTCCATGAAATGTTGTTTTTGTCTGGTGTCAGTTAAATTAGTCAATTGTTGCTCCAGCTAATTAGATGATAGGACTGCTATGTCAGGTCCTAAGATAATGACTCTACCATCTCTGTCGTTACTTAGACGACAACGCATTCACAGCGGCATAAAATTCGTAAAATTTTTTTTATAAGCAAAGGAAGCACTGTAACTAGTATGTAGACTCCCATTAGCAGCCAATCTTTACAGTCAACATGACGTTTTGCATAATATGAAGCTTTTGGCAGGTAAAATTTCCTTGTCTTTCACTGTAGACTGAAGGCCATAAGGGAGATGAAATCGAAACATTGCAAAAAGGACAGAACAGTTCCTAGGCGATAACAATCTTGAGGAAAAGGGGATGAGTCTTAAGGTTGAGCGATATTACTTTCAACAACGAAACCCCAAATTAGTATCAGATAAGTGAAGAGAAAATATCGGAAGGAACAGAAAAAGTGGTTAAAGAGGTGCAATCCGAATATCTCACTTAGTCCAATATTACGAAAAAAATTGCAGATAAAATTTTTTTTAATAAAAACTAGCAGTGCGAAATGCATTTTCTAAGCAGCTATAACTTTCTTTAGTGGTTCTGATGTCATATCATGCGGTAAACATCGCCCTCATTTAGTGGTTTTCTGCTTTTTCCTACTATCAAAGAGTAGTAAAACCTTACACTCAGTTGGGCGAAATTGTTGACCAATTTTATTTATTGGTCTTGAAAGATTCGGAAAACCAGTGGGCCCTTAAAAAAAGGTGCCATCATTTTGTCTAATATCTTATTCATACTAGCTGATGGTGCTTAGCTTTGTTGGGTAAAAATGTAGCTGAGGGTTTGTTGAAAAATTCTAGGAACATTTTATGCCAAAAAAAATAATTTAGTCATTCACTTTTTTTTTAATAAGAAAATTAAATAATACTTTTTTTACCTTTTTTATCATAACTTCTAGGGACCTTTAAATTTTCACTAAAACTTGCAGCCAAGGTAAAACTGAACAACTTTTGTTAACATTCCAATACAATCTGAACATACCTCGGCACCCTGAATAGCACTTTCTACTTTAAAAACAATATATATATAAACTAACCTATGTACTAACCTATATATTTCTAGCATTTTAACCTTGTTTGTTTTTGAAGTTTTATGGTAAAAGTGACCTTAATGAGCAATCCTCAGCTAGATTATTGCCAACCAAGGTTAAACGCCATCACCTAGTTTGAATCAGATATTAGACAAAAACTGACAGCACTTTTCTTGAAGGGCCCACTGATTTTCCTAATCTCTTGAGGCCCATACATAAATATTGGTCAAAACAGTTTCGCCAAACTGAGTATAGAGTTTAATTACCCTTTAAAGGTAGAATCGAACCTATAATGTTCGCGCAGAACACTGCTCTGATACGAATATATAATAAAATTTTGCAGTATTGCTGGCAAATTCTACTACTTTCAACTCAATACTTTTCAATTTGGTACTCAATAGTACTCAATACTTCCGTTTATATACTAGCAAAGGGAATGTACCGTCGTCGTTGGCAAATATTTTTATAAATTTATTTCTAAAAATACTGACGTAAAACTATCGATTAACTACTTTTGTGTATTGAGTACCCAAAAAAAAAATGATCGAGTATCGAGTACTCGATACCAACTACTCAATACTTTGCCAGCACTATTTTACAGATTATTGACAATCACTTGGCCATCACTCAGAAGAAAAGTAAAATGCGCCTCCAGTCTATAGGGAACTTGATATTAATGCTGATGATATTTCCTAGCGTAGCGACTACTGCAGAGATACTTTGGAGGAAAAAGGCCTAGTACAGTACTTTTTTTAATTTCTCTTTTCCCACCTTTGACAGTCTGGACACTCTAAGGACTTGAAAATTGTCACTGACTAGTGTGATAGGATTTGTAAGAACTCAGAAAAAAATTTAAGAAATGGTAATCGAGTGTGGAATTAAGCATTTTTGGTGGAAGTACTTCCTAACTGGATTACCAACTTAATGATTTTAACAAGGCGTGAGACTAAAATAACTAGTTCTTCAGAATTGATTACGTAATGTATATTATGCAAAAAATGTAATGCAAATACTTTTTTCTTGGTTTTAAATAATTAAACAGGTAACTTAGGAATTTAGAAAAATTATTTGAAATAACAGATTATTTTTTAACCGACTTCAAAAAAAGAAGGAGGTTATCAATTTATCTGAATGTTGCTTTTTTTATGTTTGTGCCCGCAGAACTCAGTCATTTCTGAACCGATTTTAAAAATTTTTTCTTTATTAGAAAGGAAATGCTTACAGATTGGTTCCATTTTAAAAGAAGTTCAGAATTAAAGGGTGTCCCCATACAACATAAATGTTTTTTACGTGTATTATGAACCATAAAGGGAACCCTTTTAAAATTTAAAAAAAAATGCTTATTACTATAGCTGCCAATAACAGAAATTAATAAAAAAATAAACATAAAAATTAAAGGGTGTCCCCATATGTGACGTTAATTTAAATATATGAACCATTTGAACCATTGAAGACAATCACTTGAAAATTGGACAGAATAACCAATATTTATAATGAGAAATTTAATATTTATAATAAGAAGTTAAAGGGTGTCCCAATAGTTGATGTAATTTGATGTATATAGCAAAACTTTTGAACCGTAACAGAAAGACGGTTAAAATTTACAAAGAACCTGTAATTCTAAGTTCGCTATAACATCAAGTAAATAATTTAAATTTGGAAACTAAAGGGTATCCCCATAAATGATGTAATTTAACCTATCTAGCCCTATCTTTTGGACCGTTATAGACAAACACTTGAAAATTAGGCAGAATCTCCACTACTATGTCCAGTATAATAACATTTATAAATATTTAAAGTTATAAAGGGTGTCTCAATAGTTGATGTAAATTGATGCATATGGCCAAACTTTTGAACCGTTTTAGACAGACATTTTAAATTTACAAAAAATCTGTCCTTTAAAATAAGTGTATATTTTAAAATTTTACATTAAAGGGTGTCCCCTGGGTGATATTGTTTAACCTATATGGCCATATCTTTGCAACCGTTACTTTGTATTACTGTGTCCTTTAGAGCAACAAGTATAAAATTATGTGATTTGGGTATTAGTTCTTACAGATTACTTCCTTTTAAATTTTTAGTTGAGAATTGATGCACATATATTTGTTTTGTAGTCGGTTTTTTTTTGCAAGAATTATTAAATATTTTCAAGGCATTTTCTCTTAAAGAATTAGTTTAAATTGGTAATCCTAAAAGTAAGTCATAATGTAGCAAGTACTTCTTTTGGTAATGCCTAATTTTTTGCTGGGAAGTTGTGTATATTTTTTAAACGTTTATAAGATTTCGAATAGGAGATAGTAGTTTTCGGATGTAATAATAGGTTAAGTTGCCTCCAAGTTAACTCACTCTAAGTAGCCTACGCATCAGTAGATATACATTATTTCGAAATATTCACTTTTCATTGGGTTCGAGGAAATTTTACACTTTTATTGCGCTGTTTATCTATTATTTAATTTCTTGTTTACTTTAGTTGTGATCACCTGCATGTTGGTAATGGAAACAAATGTATTATATATCCTTTTTGTATATATATTTTATTCTTTTTAGTAGATTCCAATACAGCATAAAGTGAAAGGGACAAGTTGGAAATCTTTCTATTATTAGCCTCAAAAATTAAGTACCCTTGTTTTCTATTATTTTAAAATGCTCTTGTAATTGTAGCAAATTACTTTTAATTTAGCAAAACACTTAAAACTTTTTCTCGGTTTTTGTTATGTAATTGTGTTCGGACAAAACACTAGAAGACACTTAAAAATCATCACTAAAAAACTCCTCAAATGCACTGTAATAAAAAAAACAACATTAAATGGGCCTTAAGATATGTCACATTGGACAAATATTTAAGGAAGTAATTATTTAAAAAATTGTAAACTTATCAAGGGCAAGAACATGTTACCCGTTTTCCACAAGGCAAGTTCCATTGGTCAACCTTAAATTTTTGTAGCACAGAAAAAGAGAATCAAAATTAATTTGAGCTTCTCTAGTAAGACGATTTCCCCAATTGTAGTCTTTTTTGCTCCAAATATTTTTTCAATGTGATTGTTGCATTAGTCTTTGTTATTTAATTGTATTAGTTTTTGTTTTTTATTGCATTTTTTACGTTGTTTTGTCTATCTGCTCTTGACCAGATACAGCCTTTTTTTGAAAGTTATAAAAAAGAGAATAATTGCGGATTATATGTACGAGTATATGGTATGAGTTGTGAGTACAAGTTGTGTGTTTCACTACAGTTTTATTTTCGCACGCATTTGTGGGATATAAAACTAGACCAAGGGTCAGTTGTTGAGTGAAAGCTGAAGTGAAATTTTGATTAAATCAATATCAAAAATAATATTTTAATAGTATTTTGTTATATGGTAAATCTTTTTGAACCACTATTGCCTTCAGTTCATATATTTGAAGCATGAATTTGTATAAAAGGAATCTTTATACTTTATTGTATTTTATCTATGAAAGGCTATATTAATAGCTACTTATAACGGGTGGCGCAAAAGTAATCCTCCTATCAGAAAACGCTATAAATTTTGCGATTGGCCCCTAATGTCAATTCTGTTTTGACATTTGTGTAGTAAACACTTGCGAAATACACATTAATAAAGAATGTTACGCTACACTGCTCCAGAACGCAGAATATTGGTGACTATTTATTTGACCAATAATCATGATGATTTTTCATCAAAAATAATCATGAGTGATGAGGCCCATTTCCATCTTAGCGGGTACGTAAATAAGCAAAATTTACTCTTCTGGGGCACTGTAAATCCGCGTGTAACCCACGAAGAGCCATTACACCTGCTCAAAGTCACTGTATGGTGTGCTGTTTTCGCTGGAGGAGTCATCGGACCTTTTTTCATCGAAGACGTCGCGGGCCAAACGGTTACTGTGAATGGTGAGCGCTACAGAGAAATGATTAACGAGTTCTTTTTGCCGCAACTTGATGAATTGGGATTGAAGAACATGTGGTTCCAACAGGACGATGCAACGGTACACACTGCACGTGCCACAGCCGATATGCTGAAGGATGCATTTCCCGGGCGCCTAATCTCCCGTTTTGGCGATTTGCACTGGCCAGCAATATCGCCTGATTTGACCGCTGCAGACTTCTTTTTGTGGGGCTTTTTGAAGTCGCGAGTTTATGTCAATAAGCCTCAGACCCTTGAAGCTCTTAAAGACAATCAATTTTTAAATTACAGCCAAAAAACATCGGAAGGTTATTTTTGCGCCTTATTATTACTTTTTAGAAAAATTTTATTTTAAATTTTTATGATATATAATTTCGTTCGAAATTAAAAAAAGGATTATTTTGTAATTTTTACCTTTTTCTGGTTTTGATCATCTTGCATAGGTAGATGCGAGTAAGAGAACTTTTTGACGGTCATAAAATGTTTTTGATTTCTAAGATGTTTTAAATAAATAAATTGTTATTATTTTAAATAAAATTTATTGTTATTTTGAATACATATAGTAAAACAGTAATTCATTTCCTGCCCGTCTGCCTGTGTTGGCATTACGAAAAGTCTACAAGATGGATTTTAAGAATATTTTGTGGGGAAGTAACTGGGTAACCTGGTTCCAATATATAATACTTTTTTCCCACAAAAATATATTATTTCCAGGAGAAAGTGAAGAAAAAGCAGTGAAAGCCAATTTATGTAACTGATTTAACCGGTTGCGCAACAGATGGCGCTGTTTTAAAATAATGACAAAATATGATATTTTTATTATTAAAATTTTTGGGAATTTAAATATTAATTATTTAATATTATGCTAATTACCCATAACGTTTTATAATAAAAATACAATTTATTTGTTGGGGGAAAAGAGCTAGTCCCTATACGTATTTCACTGGTTCCTCAGGCCAGATCATCAGGAAAACTTTGTTACTTCCTTTGGAAAGGGCTAGTAGTAGATAAGACGGATGGTTAGTGTGATAGTAAAACTTCGCCTATGGCAACACTGCAATTATTTTACACTGTGATTATTTTAAGAACAGTGTTGCAAGCGCCTCTGGTGTTATTTAGGCGAATTAGTTTGATTAGTTCGATTTAGTGCTATGTTGTAATACCGCCGAAGGTGGGCGCTTTGATATGCATTATTATAAAGATAAATTAATACATATCAGAAAAATTAATGTTGCCACGGCTGAGTATTGCACTCGAGACCATTGCTTAGTAGTCAACGTGCTAACCACTTAAGCTACAGCACCCTCATGAATTACTTACTGCCAAATAGCCAATTGAAAAAAAATTTATATTTGCCTTCTATTTTTACTTTGTGGAAGTACATTGTTGTAAAAATATTTTAAACACCTTTTCAGAGCTTTACAATATTTTTTTAGAATTTTAAAATTGTATATAAATTTTAGAATTTTATCCAGGAAGTGGGTACCCACTTTATATAAAGTAAATACGTAGGGGTCTTAAAATTTGGTGAGGATTAATTTGAAAGCAAAATCGAAGAAAATTTTATCAGGACGCACACAACGTGTGTGGGCACATCCAGTTATAAAAAAGTTATTATTTATATTTATTATTATTTATATATTTATCAACAAGAGGGTATTAACTTAAAATTTTAAAATTTTCACTTTTTGCAAGTAATCAACCAACAACATCAATCTACTGTAAAAATTTCAACGTATTCTGATTACTTTTTCATCTCGAAACCCGCATAAGAGACAATTTTCCTGATAGTGTCTTGAGTACCTTTATATCAACAAAAAGGTATTGTTGTTATTTGACAATAATTGCAAAAAATTTAATAGAAAAACAGTGGAAATATATTATTAAATGGAATTTGCTTACTGTAATATGTTCGGATTTTTAAATTATCTTAAAATATAATCACAAACAGTTTTTTACCTCTATTGAAAATTTTAAAATTTTGAGTTAATACCCATTTGTTGATCATAAAACTTTGATTTTCTGCCTGTCAATCTGTTTGTGTTCGCATCACGTTAAAACTACATAAAGAATTTTAATAAAATTTTATGGAGAGGTACCTTAGTACCGTGGTTCAAATATTGGCTTCCTTACTTCCATCAAAATATCTCATTGCCATGAGAAAATAGAGAACAACTAGCAGAAGTACGCAAATTTACCGATTCAATAGTACTGCAAGCTGAGCAGCAATTTTTGTTTTAATAAATTTTAGAATTTTATATAAAGCCTTTGTTTCTGAGTAATTACCCCGAGATGGGTATCTTTATATAAAGTAAATACATAAACCATATCTGAAGCACTATAATATTAAGAGTCTTAAAGTGGACTACATTCAAAGCAAAATAAGGATGCTAACAAAGTGGCGGGCACACTTAATTATGAATAAGTTTATTATTTTCATATAAAATACTAAAAGGTTCTTGAGATTCTTCGTTTTATTTTATGGTTCGTTTTATTTTATCTCAGAAAAAAATATATTTTATTAAATAAATTTTAATTTTATTTGAACTACTATTTTTAAATAAATAAATTAATTCTTAATTATAAAGAGATAAAGAAATATAATATAAAAATAAAATTTCTCATATCCTATTTTTTTGATACGCTTCATTAAATAGAAAATTAATAACGAATAAAACCATAGATAACACATAGATAGTCAACTGAAACGTCAAAAACCTAAGTCTAAGAATGTATTGGTAGGCAAAATTGTATAAGTGTTGGTTTTAAAATATTTGGTAAAAACAGAATATTTTTGTACAGGCAATTTTATATGTTAAAATAATTAATTCTTTTGCTTTTTAATACAAATATGAATTTTGTATTTTTTGCTAATGTATTTATGTGCGAAAAACGTTAGATTGAATGCTAATTTTAAATATTGTTTATATTGATTTGAAAATTTTCATCACCTAAAACACACAAAAATACAATACTGTGTAGAAATAAATTTCACCAAAGAAATGTCAACAAAATTAAATTTATTTTGTATTAAAAAATTTAAAATACTATAAATTGTTAAATAATTTTTTGTGCAAAAATTCAAAATTGTTTAAATATTTGTAAAGTGAAATGGAATAACGCGTAATAGTGCCTAAATGTGAATAAAAAATTTTACTCCCCTAAGTGTGTTGAATCCACACCATACCCGTATGTGTGAAGACATTTGTAGCCACGTTTTTGACATTTGGAGAGTTGACCATCTATGTGTTATCTATGATTGAAACTACCTTGTAGATAGATACTAAGAGTGCTGACGTCTAGCTGTCTAGAAAATACATTCCACTCTCCTGGTGTCTAATTTTTCTTTATCTCGTTATAACTAAGAACTTAAGCCTAAATAATTAATTTATATTTTATTAATAACGAGTGATTTTTTAAGAGCTTGAGAACTTTTTTTAAAAAAAAAACGCATAAAATTTGCAAAATCTCATCGGTTCTTTATTTGAAACGTTAGATTGGTCCATGACATTTACTTTTTGAAGATAATTTCATTTAAATGTTGACCGCGGCTGCGTCTTAGGTGGTCCATTCGGAAAGTCCAATTTTGGGCAACTTTTTCGAGCATTTCGGCCGGAATAGCCCGAATTTCTTCGGAAATGTTGTCTTCCAAAGCTGGAATAGTTGCTGGCTTATTTCTGTAGACTTTAGACTTGACGTAGCCCCACAAAAAATAGTCTAAAGGCGTCAAATCGCATGATCTTGGTGGCCAACTTACCGGTCCATTTCTTGAGATGAATTGTTCTCCGAAGTTTTCCCTCAAAATGGCCATAGAATCGCGAGCTGTGTGGCATGTAGCGCCATCTTATTGAAACCACATGTCAACCAAGTTCAGTTGTTCCATTTTTGGCAACAAAAAGTTTGTTAGCATCGAACGATAGCGATCGCCATTCACCGTAACGTTGCGTCCAACAGCATCTTTGAAAAAATACGGTCCAATGATTCCACCAGCGTACAAACCACACCAAACAGTGCATTTTTCGGGATGCATGGGCAGTTCTTGAACGGCTTCTGGTTGCTCTTCACTCCAAATGCGGCAATTTTGCTTATTTACGTAGCCATTCAACCAGAAATGAGCCTCATCGCTGAACAAAATTTGTCACATTTGAACATTTCGAACCGAACACTGATTTTGGTAATAAAATTCAATGATTTGCAAGCGTTGCTCGTTAGTAAGTCTATTCATGATGAAATGTCAAAGCATACTGAGCATCTTTCTCTTTGGCACCATGTCTGAAATCTCACGTGAGCTGTCAAATACTAATGCATGAAAATCCTAACCTCAAAAAAATCACCCATTATTTATAAAAAAAAAATTATAAAAAAAATTCACATATGCCTTTCGGGGTGTGGGATTATATGGTTACCTCCCCCTAACTATAAAAACTCAAAAATTTTATTTTTATGGTATTAAGGCGTATGTCATCCATTTCATTTAGTAATTTTTTTGCAAATAATATTTTATGTCACCGCCCACAATAGTGGCCGTGGCTAAGCATTTTAGAACCTTCTAGGTCCAAGTATAGGTTTTGATCTTTCGCTGATCGTAAAAGTCGCATTTGCTACACAAAAGTATCGGAAAACTTAAAAAAAAAATTTATTTTTCAGAGGTAGGATTAGTTTTCCTAAGGGGAACTTTTTTATTCTTGGTCCGATTTTTCTTTTTTTATAGTTTTAACAGCCTATGGCCATAAGATATTTTTCTGCTTAGTTTCATTGATTTAGGGACAGTCAGTAAATTTCCAAAGCCAATATAAACTAAAAAAAAGTAATGCCCGGCTAGATTGCACATAGGGGTAGTGCGGTAGTCTATTGTGGAGTTGCTTGACCGCTTACAGGAGAGAGCCAAAGGGCTCATTGATGACAGTAGATTATCAAATCCTATTGATTCACAGGCACAACAACGCAATGTTGGATGTGTCTCATTACTACAATAAAATGTGCTCTAATGAAATTAGGAAACTTCTTTCGATACCGGCACGTATTTGTGTTTAACACGCTTTGCGTTAAAAGCCCATCTATTTGTGGTCGATTTGCCGGTGAATCGCACTAGCAGTTAGCAGAACAGTTCGTATGTTAGTTTACAATTAAACTCTTATTGTGAAACTTAACCCAACTGACAACTTTGGAGGCAGTAATTTACTGTATTTCGTATATTTTTTATACAGTTATTTTTTTGTTGTTAAAAACTCTGTTAAAAATGCTGTTGCTGTTTTTTGGGAAACAATAAAAAAATACATTGTGTTTATCACAAAAGTTCATTAAGTGTTGCAAATAAAAGTTTTTTTATTTTTTCTTTGTTTTTGTGAAAACTGTATAACAAAAGTCCGGAGAATAACAAAATGTTAAAATGTTTGGTAATTTTTGAACGCAAGATACTAATTTCAAATAGACAATTTGAAGGCTTTAAGGTGATTTATTACACAGTGCAACACGGAAAAAAGTAACCATATACGGACACCACTACGTTATAAAAGACTAAAAAAAAGACCTCTGTCTTCCAGTTTTGCCCAAAGTCCTCCAGTTTTTTTTATTGGCCCCCAAAGTTGTGGGGCCTCGATGTCATTCTTGCAAAAAAATTATCATTAACTCAAGCTCATATTTTGCAAACCGTTTGGAATTTTGATATACTCTCTTAGGCAAAGTTGTAGCTCTTGTCATAAAGAATTGCGAACATATAAAATCAAAAAAACTTCATCTTCAACTTCATCGCAAAAAACTTTAAAAAATTCAATTTTTTTTACCTTTTTTTCCATGTTCAGGTCCATAGGTAGCAAACCGTTCAAAATTCAAGGAAACAATTAACTACAGAAATGAACCTAAGATCTCAATAAATAACTTTCTAGAACATATGAACTTCCTAGGAATGATTCTTAACACCGTTTAGGTAGCGCTTAGGTAGCCGCAAAAGTGAAAAATTTCCCGAAAATTTTTTAGCTACATAAGCGCTACCTAAACGGTGTTAAGAATCATTTTGGTCTTTTATAACGTAGTGGTGTCCGTATATGGTTATTTTGCCATGACTTAAAGAATTACACAGTGTATTATCAAACTTGATAAAAATATCTATGGAATACATAAATGATGCTCAAAAGTAATTCTTTAGTTAAAATGATATAAACTTCAATGATGTCTTAAACACGAATACATATATTTACTAGGGAGATATCGAAGCGAACCACAGACCTCATGGAACCCTTTTCGACCCCTTTCGTTCCGCAATGATTTCTGGTATCCGATTGGAAATTTACGATTTCCTTACTTTAATTGAGTCTCGTGCCGTCACTAGCCTTTTACTTTCGACTGAGATTACAGACTGGCAACTAATACATATATGTCCTCATCACAGAGTCTATGTTAGTTGCTAACATTTGCCTAAGGGCAAGTCTGCACAGCATCTCCATATGTATGCTTATGTTCCAAAGCCTTTTTATGTTAGCCTTTTTCCAGACACAGTCTGCAAGTATTTTCTCACCGCGATTTTTAACTTTATCCAGATAATACTTCAGAGTCTGTGACCTGTCCCTAACGTAGTCAAGCATTTGAAGGTGCCCAGATTATATTCAACCTCCTTCTTGGTCTTCCTGCCATCTTGTAGTGAACAATTCCAGAGTCTTTGTTGAGAATCGAACCCACAACCCCGGACTGATAAACTAGCACACTACCCACTAGCCCACAAAGGTACCCATTAAACACGAATATCTCTTGTCAATTAAAAGTACAAAAATATTAAATAAAATAATAAACTAAATAAAATCTTTTGTCCGATGACACTTCAAAATTTCTTCAAATGAATATTTTCTCACGAAAAAAAAAAACAAACACAAAAAAAAAGTATTTGAAAAAAAGAACACATACACTTACCTCTACCACTGCGTCCCACAAAACGTAGATCATTAAATTTAGCCACTTGATTCTTCATTACCGCCGTCGAATTTCTCAATTCGGCACAGTAGTTCTCATCATTGCCCGCTCGCACCGTTACCATCGTGCCATCCATTATATCGCCCAATGAAACGACTTTAAATGCCACCGGCAGCGTTTTGTTTGAACGCCAATGTGGCGGTAAGACTGTGCAAACAAACAGCGGACTGCTGGTGCGTATTAGTTCGCCCGGATGTTCGGTGAGAAAATCACCGAGTGTGCGTTCAGCCAAAATGTCTGAAGTCATTTTTGTGTAGGCTTCATTCAGTAGCTGTGCGGCTGTGGGTGGAGTATTTTGTTCTGCGCTGTTGTTGTTGTTGCCATTCGATGAATTGTTGTTGGTGTTAGTATTTGATGAACTGTTGTTGTTGTTATTATTTTGGCTATTATTGTTGTTGTTATTGGCTGTGGCCGCATTGTTGGTATTGGCCGTGCCATTTGTTGTTGTGGTTGTGAGATGCATTTTGTTGCTGTTTGTGTTATAAATAGTTGTTGCTTTAGGGGCTGCAGTTGATTGTGAAGGCGTTGTATAGTGATGGGTGTGGCCGTAATTGGCTACAACAACTTGTTTAAAGCGCACAATTTTTGTAGAGTTTTTTGCCAACCAAGTTGTGTGTGAAAAAGTTTGCTAATATTTTTTTTTGTTGGTCACTTTTAATTGGTTTATTTTTGCAAAAGTTTAGCAGTCCGTATTTTTACAATATGTTTTTTGTTGTTGTTTACCCTACAAAGTCATCTGCAAAGACAAAAAATATAGTTTTATTTGTTGTTTTAACAATTACTTTTCTCGTTATTTGTAAAAAAAAATATTTTTAATTCATTAGAAAGAAATCGTGTTGGCCACATGTGTGGGTTTGACTTTTGGCCAACTGTTTTACAAAAACTTCTCTAAACAAATTTCAATTTCCATTAAATATTTTTAACAGAAAACATTCAATTATACGAGTATTTTGTTTGTTTACCATAAGTACTGAAAACTTTTACACCAGTTTTTATCTCGAGTAATGCTTTTTTTTCTTTTGGTGACATCTACCATCACTAAATATTAAATGATTTTTAAAAATCCACTTTAATTTAAAAGTCATAAAATTTGGTAAGAAAACTTGATATTTCTATAAAAAATATTTTTTTTTTTGGAATTATACATATAAGTAACAAAATCCATGCCGCAATATGTCATGAAACTTGACTTTTTTTGTTTAGGAAATGATCTTTCCAATTATTTTTAGTTCAAAAAAAAATTTTTTTGTTCAACAATTTAAAGTTTTAATCAGTTTTAAATTAAAGTTCAATTAAATTAAAGTTGATTCAAACAAACATTTGTTTAAAACAGAACAAAAAAGTACTAATTAAACAATTAATTGAATCAATTAATTATTTAATTAAATTTTATTCTGAAACCAATTAAAGCAGTTAATTGATGAAAATATTTTTTTTTTGTTAGTGTTAAAGGTTCAAATTTATCCTACTTGTGGTATTGTGCGAAAACTGGCTCGTAGTAAGGTTACTGGAGTTATAAGTCAATTGAAGCAGTATCGAAGAGACACCAGACTTGAGAAAGATGATGCGCTTTCTTAAAAATAGAAATCTGTAATGCAGCTTTCCGTTCCAATGCACCGTTTTCTATACAACTGCTGCTGAAGGAAACCGAATGTTATCTACGATGAAGTCTTGCAAGCTTAATCTCTAAATTACCCCTCAAGTCCATAAGAAAACTACCGTAGAAGTGAAAGAATTGGGAAAAAGGTTAAGGGTGGGTTTCTAGTATGGTAGAAGCTAATATTTACAAATGGACTCTTTAAATCTGAAAAGACGACAGGACCGCTATTATAAAGCTAATTCCTACACAATGTCGTAGGACTAACTTTTATAATACAAAATTTCATTCCATTGTAGTAGCAATGTCATTAACAATACAGCACCTGCAGACAAATAATTTAATTTGTTAAACTCTTGTTTAAAAATAATAAGGTCCATATAAGCAAAACTGAGATACATATTATATTCGCCCCATTTTAGCTATAATGGACTACCTAGGCATTCGGAGACCAGCTAGTGTTGTAAAAGAATTCAATGTTTCACTACAAGTGTTTGTGTTTAACGAACCAAATTTCCCTAATTTAATGAGATACTTGAGATACTAGAACATCGTTATGTTAAATGGACAATGCACAATGGGGCAGAATAAAAATATTTTGGAAATAACTCAGCAATTTCTAAAGGGCTAGGCCGATTGATCCAAAATTTGAAATAAGCAAAGCAGAGGAGTATCTGAGCTTAAGTTTTAAAGCTGGACACACTTGCCAGGTATTGCGCTATGTGGTCTCAGAGTTGGGTACCTCCCACCAGCCAATTCTTTTCGAGCTTGTCATTTCTTCAATTTTTGTTTCATTAAAGGCCTAGTTTATACCTACAAAGTGATGCTTTAACCCTAGAAAGATAATCATATTCTGACATACGTTAAAGATAATCATGCGTAAAATTTACGCATGCCTTTTGGAGGAATACTTTTTTTGAATTAATTAAAGTAAAAATAGCCGAGTTATAAATGTGTTTACATATATTTATTATCTAAAAAAAAAACAAAAACAAAAGAACAACTTCAGTAATTAACAAAACTTAAAGATCACACTTCTTTGAAAACTTATTACCCGTTTCTGGGCTTATGGTCAGTCATTTTATTTAATATACTAAATAAGCAAAGCTTTTTTTATAAAATATTTGTATAAAGGTTTTTAAATATCAGTCATATACAACTTTGGCAGATGTCAATGTTATGTTCGCGACAAATAACTTTTCTGCATTTACTACACGATTTATTTGCTTTTCGCCTTATACTTGATAGACAATACGAGCAGTAAATGCGCTGGTTTAGCTGGTTTTGGCTTATAAGATACAAGTGCCATTTTTTCTAGTCGGGATAACAAAAAATCAGAAGCTACGATATAAAAATTTAACATTTTATGCAGAATAAGTGGCTACGAACAAACAAACAACAGGAATAATAATAGAAAGTAAAATCTTGAAAGTCACTCTAAAGATAATCACGCGTAATTTTGACTCACATGCCCGTTTTATTTCAAAATTGCAAATACCTACCACAGCGTGGTGTGTGTCTTACTAAAGCTCTGGTCAACGACTGAGATGTCTAAAGAGTACAAGAGTGCATTCATTGTAAATAAAGAGAAATAACAGTTTTTTGAAAAGGTATGCGTAAATTTTACGCAGATTATCCTTCTAGGGTTAATCTATAAATTATGTTTTAAAATGATCGAGTTATAAGTAATTTAAAAATTAAATTTAAATAGATTATTTGATAGCTTCCCGTAAGAATGTATTAAGCTACACTTTTTTCGAAAATGACTTTTTGATGTGGAACTATACTAGAAGTTAAGCGCCACATTATGGCTGCCCTATCATGGATGCAAAGGAAACTAGAGAGAAAATAAAATTGTATCAACCGCCAAGTTTTCTCACTGGAATAATGTTGCTCCCTGAAATTTGTATTCTGTCAAGTTTTGTATTCAAATATTATTTGGAAAGCGATTTTCAGAATACATATTATGTTCCTTTCAATAAAATACACAAATAAACAACTAAATGAGACGTTTTTTTTTTTCGTTTCCTGAACAATTTTAGAAATGTCGCTTAATACATTCTTACGGGAAGGTATCGATATATTTTCTGAGTTAAAAACTAGAAGAAATTCAAAATAAGAATTCCAAAACTATTGCCGTTTTGTGTATTTTATTCTAAAAAAAACATCATAAATTTTGTTTTTTCAATAGAAAACAATTTTCTAAAGGAATATAAAAAAATTCTATTTTTTATGGCAAATAACTATAAGAACATACGTATAAGCCACGTTTTGATTTCATGTAAAATTGATCATAATTGTAAAAAGAAGATGGAGGTCCTTAAATTTGACCTTTCTTACATCGAAACTTTGATTTTAGCCTATACAGTAGACCCACCCCCCCTTTTTACACGGGAATACGCACTTTCATATTACGCGATTTCAGTCCCTCTTACAACGCGTCTATTCCCCCATATAACGCGGGGATTTTCACATTATATTTCTGTACTATAAAATATAAAATAATATGTAATTTGCACATTGTGTTAATTGTGTTGCTATAAAATTAAATTATTTTATTAAATTTGTGTTCCCAGTTGTTGTATAGTAAAAAACTAGTTATACGAGTTATACTCGTATAACGCGCTTTCCTTAAACGCGAAACCAATCCACAGTGTTATAAGGGGGATTACTGTATTTTTAAAGTCCCAATGCTGGGTTCGGAAAAGGAAGACTACTGTAATAAAGCTATATATACTCCCAATTATTGCTTAGAGTATGTTATGAGCCCTAGTTTAAGTAGTTTAATGTATTAAATATTAAAAATTAAAATTTTGGGATTTTCGTCTTTATTTTGGGAATTGTGGGATTTCCTTTACAATTTGATTTTCAACGATTTTCCACAGAACATTTCATTTGAATCGTTCAATATTTTTACATACACATTAGAAAAAGAATTCCATTATTTTTGCGTGAAATCCATAACATTATTTCGTTATGTCCGAGTGTTTCGGATTGTCTGATTTGTTGTATAATTTTTTTTTTCATTCAAAGGTAGGTTTCATATTGCCTCTCTCATAGAAATCTTGGTCTTTATTGGTGAAAAACTCTAGTAATAGATCTTCGCAATCTTATTTTGATCCCAATTTCTTATCACTCAAGAAGTTTTGCAATGCAAGAAAAAGGTGGTAATCACTTGGTGCCAGGTCCGGACTGTATGGTGGATGTATCAAAGTTTCCCAACTAAGGTCCTTGAATTTCTGACGAGTCACTACACGTTTTTGGCTTGGCGTTGTTAACGAATTCGGTCCGTTTCTGGTCAATCGCTAGCTTTAAAAGGTCCAGTTGTTTACAGTAGATATCGGAATTTAGTGTTTTGCAACTCATAATAATTGATTCAGTTCCACTCCCAAAAAATACAAAATAAAACCTTCCTGGTAGTTAGTTCTGATTTAGCCACCGTTTGAGCTGCTTCACCGCTCTTTGATCACGATCGTTTTCGCACAATATTTTCGTATTTGACCCATTTCATATCCCTAGCCAGCATTTCTTTTAAGAAATGATTCGATTTCATTTCTTTTGGTCAAAGTTTCGCAGACGGAAATTCGAAACATCATGAGTTTTTGTGTCAATTGGTGTGGCACCCAAACATCGAGCTTCTTTGTAAATCCAACTTTGCTCAAAAGATTCAATTATTTCTATGATTATATTTACCTGTGACTATATTTAACATCAAAAATGTCTAAACGAAATGGATGAAACTGAAATTGCACTTAATTAGCTGTTACAGTAACGAGTCACCATAAACACCATTCACAATTTCAGCCTGGCTTGCATTTTCGCCTTTATCGAAGAAAACCTGTACAATGTAATGTACAGGGTGGCTGATGAAAGCTGCTATAAAAAGAAAACGTAATAAATTTTTTATCTGTGTAACAGGTTGGTTACATTTTTATTTTATTTTATAAATTGATTTTTAGATTTAACGAAAATGGAGAATTGCGACAATGAAACACAGTGTAGTGTGCAGTTTCATCAAGGTTCATTGGGGCCTTACTTTTTTGAAGAAAACGGTCATACTGTTACGGTCAATGGAGGCCAAAGATGTTAAAAGAGTTTTTTTTTGCAGAACTACGCCGAAAGAGAATCCATTTAACTCTGTGTGGTTTCAACAAGATGAGACACGTTGTCACATAGCCACGCTTGTGATGACAGAATTGCGGCGAAAATTCCCCAATAAGCTGTTATTGCAAATAGGAAGTTTACAAAAGAAAACCAACAAAATTGGGATGATTTAAAGCAATCCATTCGAAAGGTATTTGAGGCAATTCCCGCTGCACCCATCAGGCAGTAATGAATAACTTTTTGATAAGATGTCGCACACGTGTCACCGAGGTTGGAGGCCCTTTGAATTTGATTGTTATCAAAACATCATGAATTACTTGAATGTATTATTTTTCAAATGAATTAATAAAAAATAAAATACATAAACTTTACAAAAATTAATTTTAGTTTCTTAATGTAGCAAAATTCATCAGCCACCCTGTACAATGTTGTTGACTTCCATTTTTAATACCCTGTAACGCACAACTGAATGAACCAAACAGAAAACCGTAAAAATAATTCTTTAGTGTGAAATATCATCTTGACAACGAACATAAATTTGAAATTGTGTGATCGATACTTTACGAGATATCAATCACTACAGCCGTTTACCGAAAAATAATCCTTTTTACCCAACCTATATGTTTTGAAATTGTGGAACAAGATTAACATGAGTACCTGCCTAGTCGGTCTAACCTCACGGTGGTCTTACCACCGAGTGAAACTTAGGCGTAGACTAGCGCCCCCATTGTGTAGTATAACAACACTTTACGATTGCCACCAATCGCTTTTTGTGTGTGATACAGTCACAATGAGTAGCAATTTATATAATATGGCAAGCCTTTCCAAGGCAAGCCTAGATCCATATTATAACCTCTTGCTTAGGGGTTTGGAGACTATCCAAACTCCGTCTGTTGAGAGTGCAACAGCACACTTGATCGACCTTGCACCTTACCTACATAAATCGCAACCACCACGTGTATCCCCGAAGGGGACCTCACCAATAACCGGTCACAGAGAGGATAGGCTCTCTGTGGGGCCACCGATTCCCGTGGTACCAGTCCTTTGGGCACTGGTCGGGCCTCGGACCCGTATGTTTTAACACACAGACCTTTTCTTCCAGATTTAGGCTCTAGGAACCCTAGCGTCTGGTGCCCCTATTTTCCCCGAGTGAACCGCGTCAAAGTATTTGCCATATTCCTGCAGTGACAATTGGAACCCCCGGGGGTAATATATGTTTTGAAATGAAAAATATTATTAACACTCTTTATGTAGATTCCCAAATCTTATCATTGATTCAGATAATTTTAATATACAAAGTTATCGATTTAGCTAATTAAAGGGATTTGGGATACAAACAGAAGTATTTTTCAAAAAGAATAACTTTTTCTTTAACCCAATATATCGCTACCTCCCCTTGGTATTCATTTAATTTATTGCATTTTTTTTTATCTATAAAGCCAATGATTTTGAAAGGTGTTTGTAATACTTTATTTGTTCGACAGCTTGTCTATGACATCGCAATTGCCAAAAGTATTAAAATACTAAGTTTAATTCCAATATAAACCAGCAAGTGCCATTGGAGAAGGAGTAGTGGCAGAGAAAAAACGCGGTTTGTCACCTTGATCTCACGATTTAAACTTATTTTTTTTCTTTCTTGTTAACTTTGGCCAACAGTTAACAAAATGAGTATTTTGTTAAATCAAAATTCATGGTTTTGTGACTTCTATCGTTGGAACATGCTTTGATACCCTTAACATGACTCTTTTTTTTTGGCGGATAAATGAAATGGCTCTCTTTTGTTTTGCTATTTTCAACGGAAGTGGTTTCAATTTACAATGTTGGCATTTTTCTAAGGGTTTTTAAATCCTTGAACAAAATTTTAGTTTTTTTTTTTGATTTTTTCTAAATGCTATTAGTTTTTTTTTAATATAAAATTCTGTTCTTCCAGAGGAGTACATGAACACGTATTATATTTTTTTAAAAAAGCGTGTGTGTGTGTTTTTTTTTTGTGATGTAGTTAAGTTTTAATTGGACTTTGGTTGAAAGTTTTTTCTTTTTCATTCCTGTCTAAAATTCTTTTATTTTTTTATATTTTGTTCTTTTTACATACCACATGTGTTGTTAATTTTTTTTTAATACTTTTTTTGTCGTGTATTTTGTGTTCCGTTTTGTTCTGCAGTAAATTGGTAAAATAAAATTAAAACAAAAAACGGTTTAATATTTGGTTATTTATCAGAGTCTGGCATAAAGGAATGTCAAATATTATTAAAATGTTTGACCTTTATTTAAAAACTTGTGGCTGTTATTAAGGGTTGTAAGAGATGTTATTCAACATCGATCGATTTTGAAGCAAGACAAAAAAAAAATATATGTATATAAGATAACATAAAAGGCTTTAATCCTATAAAGTATAACAATAACTAACTAAGTTAAGCTAAGTAATATCGCCATTTCGTCGATATGCTACCGATTCGAAAAAATATCGTCGATACACCTTGTGAATTTAAATTGGAAGTAATGGCTGATTCAAGTAGAGATATTTTTTCAATTGTTTTTTTTTTTTTTTTTTTTACAGATCACATATGAGTCGTGTCATGCTGTCATATTATTATTGCTTAGTATTGTTTGGCATTTCATAATGGAAAGACTTACTACCCCTTAAGAACGTTTACAAATCGTTCAACTTTATTGCGAAAATTTATGTTCTGTGAGGAATGTGTTTAGTGCACTTCGCTCAACTTCGACCGAATAGACCACGTCCAGCACGCTGTAAAGAAAATATAGCGGCCGTAGCTGAGAGTGTACACGAAGACCGTGGAGAGTCGATTCGGTGCCGTTCGTCGCAACTCGGACTGACGTATGGAACGACTTGGCGCGTTTTACGTCGAGATCTTAAATTGAAAGCAAAGCAAAGAACTGAAGCCGCTCGACATTCCCAAGAGACATCGCTTCGCACTATGGGCTCTTAAAAAGTTCCAAGAAGATCCGACATTTTCGAGGCAAATGTTGTTTAGCGATGAGGCCCATTTTTGACTCAATGAGTATGTAAACACACAAAATTGCCGCATTTGGAACGAAGAGAAACCTGAAGAGATTCAAGAGCTGACACTTCATCCAGAAAAAACAACAGTTGGTGTGTAGGCCGGTGGAATCATCGGTCCATATTTCTTTAAAAATGATGCCGGTGCGAACATAACTGTCAATGGCGACCGTTATCGTGCCATGATAACCGACTATTTGATGCCTGAAATTGAAGCTCGTGATCTCGGCGACACTTGGTTTCAGCAAGACGGCAGCGCCACTTCCCACACATCGCATCAATCAATGGATTTATTGAGAGAACATTTCGGTGAGCAGATAATTTCACATTTAGGGCTGGTCGATTGGCCACCAGGTCGTGTGATATCACACCGTTAGAGTTTTTCCTGTGGGGATATGTAAAGTCTAAAGTTTATGCCGACAAACCCGCTTCGATTCAGGCCTTGGAGGAAAACATCACGCGTGTCATTCGCCAGTTACCAGTCGAAATGCTCGAACGAATCATCGAAAATTGGACTCAACGGATGGACCATCTGCGACGTAACAACGGCCAACATTTGATAGACATAATCTTCAAAAAATAATTGCCAAAGAATGTTCTCTCAAATGATAATAAATATTCTCCATAAATTTTTTTTTATTTTTTAAACAAGTATTCCCTAGAAATGGATCACGATTTAAAATAAATAAAGCAGAAGTTATTATACAAATTAACAGCTTAAGAGGTTATTAGTGCCAGAATTAATAATTTTTTTCTCGTACCACCACTCAGATTTGGAATTTTCTCCCATTAAAAGTGACAGAAACTACCACAGGGAGTTGGTGCCACACACGAGCTAGTGCTGGCAATTTCTACTACTTTCAGTTATATTCTATTCGATTCTACTCAGTAGTTATCAATTGGGTACTCAATAGTACTTAATACTGTTCTTTACATAACAGAAGCGCGCTTCTAATCAGAGTTTTAATGTAATCGTTTATCTTCTTTCAATACGTTTCTAAATATATATCGCTAAAAGTATCGATTATCTACTCCTGAGTATTGTGTATTCAAAAAAAGGATCAAATACTCCATACTACAGTAGTCACTCCTCAATACTTTGCCAGAACTAATACGAACTGTTCGGCAAAAAACGAAATCTCTATAAAATGGATAGTGAGATTTTAAGATCACTTATTGAAAAGAGTGCTGTACGCAAAAATGTGAGGGTATTGGTAAGATTTCATTAGAGCATATTCCATTGTAGTACCGATAAAAGCTAGTCAATTATTAGCTTTTTTTGCCTTACCCTGGTAAGCACCCAGCAAAAAAATACGTTTACTTGGAAGTAGGTTTGTAAGGGAGAGAGAAATAGACTCTTCCTTCCAACCTGTTTCAGGAAGGCATGATTTTTGATTGCATGTCCCACTTGGTAGGTCTCTTTGCTTTTCCAAATTCAGTATAAAAACTTAGTCGTTTACATACCTGCATCCGTGTAAGCAAGAGAGGTGTCTTTGTTTCACTAAGTTTTATAAAGAAAACTTATTCGCTTACATACCTGCGTCCTCGTAAGCGAGAGAGGATGCAGTTTGTTATTATTGCCTTACAATTTTAGCATTCACAATTGCGCTTAGTAGATGAGCTTATGAGAACCGCTTTTGAAAGACATGAGTTTTATTTTATTGCTTACAGCAACCCAATAATTTTTTGCTGGGCGGTCAAGTAGCTCCAAAATAAATCCACAAAGCACCACTCTTTACTGGGGAATTGTATTACTTTTTTTGGGCAGATATGTGTAGCATAAATAGTAGGAAAATTAAATGGAGTGTAGTATCATTGAGACCTTTTTTAAAAAAATGTTAGAGAATTTTTTGAGATCTAAAAAATGAGTGTTTAGTTTATCAAACCATAACTACAGCTGAAGCACCATTTTCTGCCTAGTGTCACAGCCACCACGATACTCCCCGAAACTCTTCACCAATAACAAGTTGAAGATATTTAGGGGAATCCCTGTGGGGCTACCGGTTCCAGCGGTACCACTTGTTTGAACACTAAACAGACATTGAGTGCTCTTGAATTTTAGTTTCAGCCCTCGTGCAACCCTCGTAAACTAATGCCTAAAATACCGCTGGAACATTGGTTTCAAGTAAAAGTCAACAAGACAATATACCCTCATGGGGAAGTATTCGATATGTGTTATATAGAATCAAGTCAGCCCATAATTTTTGCGATACCAATATCAAGTATGACAAATTTAGAAAGTTTGAATTTAGATAATAACAATATAACCGTTATATCTAATCATAACACAATAATTTTTATAAGATTTTGATTATATTTATTTTAAACAACTAGCTGTGCCCACCAGCTTCGTCAGCTTCCTTGCAATATTTTGTTCGATTTTGTTTTGAAAACAATCCACGCCAAAGACCTTTACTTTTTTAGTGCTTCAGTTACGGTTTATGTATTTACTACTATAATATACCTATAATATACCTATATATGCAACATAGTTTATACTTAAACTATGTTGCATATCAGCTAGTGCTAGCGTATAAAATATTCCACTTACAAAAATAGAAGGTGTTTAAAATACCCAAGTTTTAAACCGAAAAGTTCAGTACCTTTAAACCGGAAATTGCCTACTTTCACTGCTTTTTCTCCACTTTCTCTTGGAAATGAGATATTTTTGGGGAAACAAAGTATCCTATACTGGAGTCAGGATGCTAAGGTACCTTCTCACAAAATTCATCCTTCTCAAAAAATCCATCTAGCAGTTTAAACGTGATGCGAACACAAAGGAAATGCAAACAGAAAGACAGGCGGAAATGAGTTATTATATGTATTGATGCATAGATAAATATTATACTTAACAATAACATGCTTTGACTTCAATCATACAATCCAATTATAGTAATTTGCTGTTAGATTATGGTCACCTAAACTATGCATTTTTCTTGCGTGAACAAGAAGCAATTAACTATCAACACTTCTAGGAATAGAAAATGAATAGTTTCAAGTTTTGGCTTAGAAGACAGTTGCTGTTTTCTATACATATAATAAGACTGTAACAGGACCATTTCTGTACATGAAATATTTTTTGAAAATTTTATTGCTAGTGCAGTTAGTAATCGAAATGGAAATCGAATTTTTAGAATTTTTTTCTATCTGTTCGTCTGTCTGTCTGTGTTCGCATCACGTAAAAACTAAAGGATTAATTTTAATAAAATTTTGTGAGATGGTATCTTAACATTTCCGTTCAAATACAGGATACTTTCTTTCCCGAAAAAATATCCACTTCCAAGAGAAAATAGAGAAAAAGCAGTGAAAGTACCCAATTTTACAGATTCAGTGGTACTGCAAACTTGGCAGCAACTTTTATTTTTTATCAGCGGAAAATCTTAAACACTTTTTACAGTACTCTACCATAGTTTGAGAATTTGATATTAATTTTAGATATAAATTTTAGAAATAGTCTTAAAATTTGGTGTGGATTATTTTCAAAACAAAATCGAACAAAATATTGTCAGGATGCCCAAGACGTGGTGGGAACATCTAGTTTTGAAATAAAATTACGCTCGAGTTGACACTGATCATCTTTCAAGGTTATTTCTAGCTTCTAATATATCTTAGAGCAGCTAGAATCGCACTTCTTTTTAGCAAAACTTAAACCAAATGCAACAAAATTAGTATAGAACCTCTTATATACTTTTTTTTATATAAATAAATAAATATACGCTTACATTTAGGTAGGAACATATAAAAATATGTGCTTAACATTTTCATAGATTAGCTTTCTTTGTCACCTAAAAAACTTTAACTACTTTTCTTGTGAAATGAAATCTCTTTGGCCCTGATAAACCAATAATCACAACAAACAAGTCAAAAGCAAGAACAAAAGCAAAATATCTCGCAACATAATTATGGGTTTCTAGAAAATTCACCAAAAACCAAAATTGTTTGGCATTTCTGTTTTTCTTTTTGCTAACCTAAATGAACATCTACAGTATTAAAAGTCAAGCAACAACAATTTTACCCTCAGAAATTGAAAATCTAAAATTTGAAATCAAACAATAGTGTTGACTACTTTTCTTTGCTATAAAGAAAAAAAAATATCGGGGAGAGAGAGAGAGAGAGACATTAAATACACTACGTTGAATGCAACATGCAGACCCAAACAATGCAATTGCATCAACTCTATATGTCTAGCAGCATGGGGACAACGATGCTGATGACTACTTTAGCATCAACAACTTTAAATTGCCACATTAAATTATGGTTTGATTGTAGTATTTCTTACTTTTAAATGCATTTTCCTGAAATGCAATCTGCACATTTGATTTTCAGTTTTCCGTTTTTTCCCCTTGTTTTCTTTGCTGCTTAAACATCTGGTCTGTTGGGCAAGCATTTAGAGTTCTTGTTGTTGACCCTGTGCGTCATTTAAAGGAGTTATTTTTTGGTTGGTGAAGGAAGCTTAGTCTTTAAAAGAAGTCTGGGTTTAAATGAATTTATTCACAAATATTTATTTGTTTAAATAAATGGATTTAAATGGATTTGAAAGTGATTACAAGTAAATTACGTTCAAGTATATCAAGGTTTATTACTAATTTCGTGTTTTAAAATTCATACCTAGAAGCAGCAATTAGCATTACTAGAATCTTACTGAAGGGTGTTGGGATGAGAAATTAGCTGCTTCATATTTGAGGGTGCCTTCCTCCTCCTCCTTAATCCAACTTTGTTTGGATTGTTATCATATGATTACTTTCTAGTTAGAAAAGTTAATGACATTAGTACAATACATGATATTATTTATTTAAATATTTATACCCACTAGACTACCGGAGCACCTACATGTATAAATGGATCACGGAGGGGCCAGAGTGGAAAATTTAGATTTCAGAAAGTACTGTTTTCTATTATCTTGTTTGTGATTCTATTATATAAGCTAGAGGATCTGGGATTAGTATGATTTTTTTCTCCAGTTTCAAAGTTACTCCTATAAATTTAGGCCTACTGTCAGACTAATGGAAGTTTGACCAAATTACAATTAAGAGAAAAAATAAAAAAATAAAAAATTTGCTGGAAATTGTACTCAATATTTTGAAAGAACTGTCCCAAGGTATCGAAAAATTTTAAATTTTGTTAACTTATTTTAAAACATATTTTATAGGTGGATATATAACTTTGTAGGTATTAAGTAGACCTTTAAAACCATGTATAAGTTTTGTAAATCAATCAATCATATAGCCAACATGAAAATCGAAGAAGATGATACAGGGCGCCAGTTACCAGTCGACAGTTTAAAATCACTAAAGTCAAGAGTAAAGGCTGGTGGTAGCACGTGACAATGAAAGTAAAGTTACCGTAAATTTCAAATCGGTTGCCTATAAACACTGAAGACGGAAAGTGATCGACAAGGGACACATTTAGGATGTGGTCTGCTCCTTTCCTACATTAATACATATGCCGTTATGTCTGAAACCTTTTACTTTCACCTAAAACAATATTTTTAGCATCTACAAAATAAAACAAATTCACTCCTTAAAACTTCTGCCTTCAGAGTCTTAATTTTTTGCACTACGCACTGCAGTTCAGTGACGGTGTTTACAGTTAAGTGATAGGTGGTGGTGTACTACCTTCCGAAATTGGTAATGGTTTTTGTGGTAACAATCTTCATGGTGGCCATGTTAGCTTTATGTCAAAATGATGTAGTTTCAAAATATCGTTGAGTTTAACTCTAAATCGTGCATTCCTTTAGTAACTGCAACATGTAGTTGCATGTCATCTACTAGTTGTTCTTATTTCCTACGAAAATGTTTGACTATTTTTCACTTCTTTGGCACACATACGGTAAGAAGTAGTGAGAAAAACATTGTCTAAATCAACTATACTTTTGGTCAATTTCGAGGCTTTGTGACTGTCGCTTGTTTATGTAGACGGCATTATTGTTGTTGTCATTAACAACTTGTAGGTTCGAAACAGTGTGTAGAATGTTGTTGATGCTAGAAAGGGTGCATGGTCGCGTCTATATATGCCACATTTAAACTGCATTGTGGCAATGTTGACAAACACTTCAATTTACTTGAAGGCCTGTTCTCTAGCGCCATGGTTAAAGACTGGATGGATGACATTTTAAAAACACCACTCCCACCAAAGCCATGACAAAAACGTCACAAATTTTCATACACATTTAGAGGTTTTCACATAAAGATTTGTGTATGTTTGTATGGCTTGTCAGTTGCAATAATGTTTAGATTTCATACATCTTTGAAATTTTCATTGCTGGTGCATGTTGCAATTTATTCTATTTTTTCTTCTTCGTTTGTCCAACAAGTCTCGTTGACAAAAAAATCTGAATGAGTACTACAATTAAGAATTTAGACCTTAATTGTTTTTTGGTATAATTTTTTTTGTTCGTCCTGTTGAAACACTAGCAGGGAGCTCTTGTGATGAAAATGTAATTTTCAGCTAGATGTGTGATTTTGGGAACTCCTTGAAAATACAGGAAATGTAATTTATGCTTTTGTAGCCTGATTATTATGAGCTTAAAGCAGGACACAAGGACACTACTATAAATCTGGCTGTTTTTAATGCATTTCTAAGGCCTGCGATACATGAGTCGAAGGTCATCAGTGTGGGCTGATTTGTATAGGACAATGGCCAGCCTAAAGTGGCATAATGACATTGCTGGAGTGTTGAAAATTCTATAAAGATTTCAGTTGTTGCTTGTGTGTAAAAGAAAAGATAAATCACTTTGAAACAAGTGCAACTACGAACAGCAAAGACTCATTTTTCAAATGCACTTTACACATGCCTTTTTACATAAAATGTTTTTTTTTTATTTTTTTTTTTTTTCAAAGTGTGTGAGTAAGTGTAAGTATAAATTTGCTTGTCTGCATGCTTCTTAGAAGGCTCTCCACAAAAAAGAGTTTATTTGTGGTTGTTTTTTTGGATCAAATGATTAAAATTGTTTTGGCAAAATTTTAAGTGTTGATTAGGTTTTTCGGCTCAAAAATACTCGTATGTCGTACGTCAGTGCATCTGTGTGCAGTTAGTTGGGAGAGTAAGTGTTGAATTGAAAAATTACTATTTAAGAATGTTTGTGTTTGAGGGCTTTTGAAGTTTGTTGTTTTTCCAGTGGCCTGTTTGATTTAATAAACTTGGTGCAAAAAAAAACTTAAGAAAATTTAGGGCAATTTAATTTGTGTTTTCTTAAATTTACAATTTTATTGCCTTTACTAATCGTAGACTAGTAAATAAAACTGGTTTGTTGCAATTAATCAGAATATAAAGAATTTAACAAAATTATGTGAAAGACTAAGTTCATTAAAAAATTATTATTATAAATGAGAAAAACAAATCAGGGGCATTTGTTTGTGAAACTATTTTTGTAGAATTAATAAGAGAAGAAAATTTTATGAGAGAAAGGACCTGACTTGGGGGATGTCAATTACGGTTTGTAATTAACATACAATTACCCAATTATATTTAGTTGTAATTGGAATTTGTAATTGTAATTGAGTTTTTTTCGATTACGCATTACATATAATTTGTAATTGAAAATTCTGTTCTGCCCTTTTTATCAACGATTCTTAATCATTCGATGAAGGTGAATGCATGAAGGTTTAGCACATCAGTTAAAGCTATCTTGCTGTTAGAAAGTTATTTAAGTAATCGAAATTTCATACCTAAAAAAAGAGACTTCTCTCTCTTTTTTCGGTGTGATCTCTACCCAGCCCATTGAAGCCCGAGTTCCACATATGTAACTGAGGACAGAGGAGTGAACATAGGGTATTTTGACAGGGTCGCAGAAAGAAATCATAAAAATTCTAAACTTTGAAGTATTTCAGTGAACCTTTTTAAGAAGTTAAGCTTTTTTAATAGGGGTAAAATTTAGTGAGTAATTAAATAGAGAGAATTTTCTAGAATAGTTAGAATTTTTTTTGAACCTACCATACATATTTTTAACAATCGAAATATGTCTTTGATATGTAATCAAGAAAATATAAGATACGAAATTTTCATATACCTGGAGTTTTTTTTTTATCACTTTAAAGCTGCAGGGGTCTGTGTTTGATGATACTTCTGTGACATTTTCTGTTTCCAGCGCTGTAACTTTCAATGCGATACTACTCCAGTTTAATGCTGTCTATTACTGTATAACTGTCAAGTACGCAAGCTGTGTCTATTAGTTTGTTTTTGACAGCCATTAAAAGAACATAACCTCCTTTATTTTGGACGATAATTTTAGAAGTGATTTTTTTTTTTTTTTCATTTAAATAATCCTTTAATGAAATTAGAATAAGGCTTTATAAATACTATTTAGTAATTCAGTCTAATAGTTAAAAAGTAGTTTACTGGGTTCCTCTGTAGGTGGTACCAACACAAATGATGGTTCAGATCTTCCAAAAAATGTCATCACGCCAGAAATATTCGAAGATATCCTTGGAATGATAATAGACGAATATTCCTGAGGTGGCTGAGGCAGTAGAGCTCTCACACTTTACAAAAATATATTTAAATGAATAATAGCAGCAACAATACAGAATAGCAATACAGAAAAAAATATTTTCACCAATTAAAGGTTTTAATTGGATTCAGATTATTGTTTTAAATAAATATGTATTTGAATCAATTAAAAAAATTATTGAATTTTAATTAAAAACTAATTAATACAATTAATTGGCGCAACAAATATTTTTTGTGTATGTGACCACTTCAAAAGAGTATTTGGCGACTGTTTTTGCGCTGTTTTTTAACTAATGACAAAATATGGATCTATCAGAAGTCACCAAAGAACAATTAAACCCGTAAGATTTTCTGAAAAATATGTACCAAAAATCTTCAGGTAAGACTGTTGGCCCAGCAGTTTTTTGAAGAGTACGCGTCGTTAATAACCTTAAAAAGTAATCTATCACCGGTGAATTTGTCAAAGCGTTTTTTTTTAGCAGATACTACTTCATCGTACAAAGAATGTAAGAGCTGTTTCATCAATACAATACATGGATATTTATAGAACTTCTAACTCAATCATACTCTCTCCCCACCATTATTCCTTTTTTCGAAATTTGAAGAAATGGCTCGCTTGTGGTCATTATTGAAACAAACCCCTATTTTGAGGACCTTGAGAAAACTTATTATTTAGAGGGAATTCAAAAACAAGGAGGACGTGAGACTTAACATATAGAGCTTAAAGGAGTCTGTGTTAAGAAAAAAAAAACCGTTAACGAAATGGAGTTGAAGCGCAACAGGCTATTGTTTTGTAGTTGGCTTCAAAATTACAAAAGCTACGATGTCTTCATAGAATTGGTAGTGCGAAAGTCTATGAGTCTGGTGGTTGGTGGTTCGATTCCCGCCAAAGACAATGTACTCAGCGAAAGCAAGCTCCAATATCAGTCTTAATTTTTTCGCCCATATGGTATTTAAACAACGCCAGTTTACCAACCGACAGCCTGAAGTGACTAAAGTCAAATGGAAAGGCTGTTGGTAGGAAGTGACTCAATAAAAGGAAGGTTGTCGTAAATTACAAATCGGTTGCCTATAATCATTGTGGTCGAAAAGGGACCGATTAAGGAAGTCGTCTGATTCGATATTTCCCTTATATTAATAATCATAATTTAAAAAGACAACAAAAATTTTACCATTCTGTGAAACCCAACATTTCTTTACAACCAAAAGTTTCAAACCTTATTTTTCACTAGCTGTGCCCACACACGTTGTGTGTGTTCTAACAATATTTTTTACGATTTTGCTTTGAAAGTAACCAACACCACATGTTAAGACTATTACTTTTTGAGTGTTTCACGTATACATACTTATTTTCTTTTTATAAAGGTACCCATCCGTATAAAATTATAAAAATTATAAAAATTATAAAAATTATAAAAATTATAAAAATTATAAAATTTATAAAAATTATAAAAAATTCTAAAATCCTAAAAATTATTGTAAAGCTCTGCAAAAGGTGTTTAAAATATCTCGCTTTCCGAAATGCCTTAATTTATGGATATCGGTAAAATTGCGTACTTTTACTGCTTCTTCTCCACTTTCTCTTGAAGATATTTTTGCGGAAAAAGGTATCAAATATTTGAGTCCTGATGTTAAGAGACCTCATCATAAAATTTTATTAAAATCCATCCTGTAGTTTTTACATGATGCGAACACAAATAGACAGACAGACAAGAAAGAAGTTACGTTTTATTATATGTATAGATAACAATAGCAACGATATATGTATATCGCACTTAAACACAAGAGATTTATCCTTTTTTTCTATTTTATATGAAACTGTATCAAGTAATAAATATGAGACAGTAAATGCCGTAAAGAGCGCTTTTCGCCGAGAATGGTACTAAATAAAACTAGATCATATGCGTGTTTTCTTCCCTGATAATATCGAAACTATTACTCGCACTAAACTTAGTTACTTAGAACAAAACTACATATTGCTTAATATATTAAATTCTATATTACACTGAAATGTTTATATAAATATCAAAATTAACCAAATTATAGCATTTTGAATGGGTAACATTCAAAGGCCGACCACAGTAATTAAAAGCATACATGTACGTATCAGAGAATGACAAAAGTATCATTTTTAGTACTTATTATGTATTTCAGGCAAAACATGTATAAATGTCTATAGCTACAGGTCAAACAACACACCATACACACATACTCATATCAATTTCAACTTAAATAACTACAAGTATAGGCAGAGAATAAGTGTTCGCATACTTGTTCATTATTTTTCGCAATACAACCAAGTATAAGTAAAAGTTGATTAAAGTATTGGCTATACCCATACTTGTAAATATAGAGTTAGAATAAGTACAAGTATGTAAATACTCTAAGTATACTTAGAGTATTTTATAAATATATGTAACTATTTGTATTAATGATTTCACAATTTAAAAATACATTCATTCATTCCTTCATTCTAATATAAAAATTATTTTGGTTTTCCATAATTAACCAATGTTCGGTGCTAAACAAAATATTGCCAAACATCATACACCTTTTTATACACACAATTCCTAAAAGTAGTTGTTTTACTTATAAGTATACTTAGAGTATTATAACTACTTTTCCATACTTGTAAGTATAATGTAGTTATAAGTATGGGTATGACAGATACCCATCACATTATCTACCTAACTACAACCAGTTGTACTCATACATGCATTACGTATACATTTTTAAGTTCGTTGTGTATAAATAATGTTTGTTATAAGTATTGAGTACACCCTTACTTATTTCACTGCAAATGAGTATGTGTAGGTATTTTCTATGTTATAAATATAGGTATAACTAATACCCAAAAATATGTGTAAATACTTAACTACATTTATTTCATAAGTACTTATTGTCAGTCTCTGGTACGTATATGTACATATGTATCAAAGTTCCCAACAAATCTGAAGAGCATTTTTCACTTCGCCACCTCACTTGCCTACAAGAGGCCGACAAAAGAAAATCGATGTAACTCTCGATGTAAAGCGCTTTTATAAATAAATAGAATATTCGAACGTTTTGCAACTTTATTAATCTACAAGCACTAATGCCCCTTCATCTGTCTTCCAAAATAAATGAAGACATAATAATGCCAAAACGTTCATAAAAAAAAAATACAAAATAATAAACTAAAATTATTTGATATTTAATCAACACAAAACAACAAACATCTATTAAATTAAAACGATGTTTACATACACTTGTCATAAATTTTTTGCTTTCATATACCCAACCAAATGGACCACCCTACAAGCCCTATTAATGTTGTGTATAAAAAATTAAACATTGATCGTTAAAATTTAATGATCTTTTTATTAAAATCAACAAAACTAACAATAATATACACCAAGAACAGCAAGAACAACAACAACAACAAAATTTATACAGTAAACAAATAAACAAACAAACAAACAAACATTGTTTTAAAGATCATTAAGTCATCACATAGTCATTGGTTTGGTGCCTCCAGAAATCGCACGCGCTTGCGCTTGTATCCTTTTATTAAATAATGTTGCCACATGTGGTTGTAGGTGTGTGCGTGTGTATGTTTGTGTAAGCACTTTATGGCTTTATTATGACCTTTATGACTTTTGTTTGATGCTATGCGATGAATATGTAATATATTTGTATTGCTAATGCTTTACTATTGTCACTGGTTCTTCAGTGCCGACTTGTTTTTCTCTTCTCTTGTCTACAAAATTTTTGTTTATAATAAAAAAAAAAATTATGAATATTTTGTTATGAAAGAAAATTTTACTTTTTTTTAACAAAATTCGAGTATGTAGGTCCTTATTTTTAAAAAATATTTCTGGTTTTTAAAAGGTTTATTGAACAAAATTTGATATAAAAATTATGTTTATAAATCCTTTATAAAATCAATATAAAATATTTTATTATCTACATCTATAAATATAATAAAACTGTAGTGCGAACATTTCTGTGCACGAAATATTTTTTGAAAATTTCGTAATCGAAATGGAATATAAAACAGCAATTTTTGTAATTTTTATCTGTCTGTGTTCGCATCACGTAAAAACTTCGGGATGAATATTAATAAAATTTTGCGAAGAGGTACCTTAGTATTTCGGTTCAAGTAGCGGATACTTTACTCCCCAAAAATATCTCACTACCAGGAGAAAATAAAGTGGTGACAGTATGCAGTTTTACCGACTTAAAGGTACTGCAAGCTTAACAGCAGCTTTTATTTTTAAAAGAAGAATATTTTAAACACTATTTACAGAAGTACATATGTATAATAATTTTAGAATTTTATATAAAGCCTTTGTTCTACAGTAATTACCCAGGGATGGGTACCTGTATATAAACTTGATACATAGACCTTAGCTGATGATGCACTATTAAAGTAAACGTCTAAAAATTTGATGTGGATTACTTTCAAAACAAAATCGAACATTGTCAGGAAGCCTACGTGGGGGGCATAACTCGTTATTAATATATCAGTCAAGTGCGAGTTAGACTCATACACGTAGGGTTCCGTACTATGTTTAGTTCAAATTTAATAATTCAAGTTGTTATTTTTCCATGTCTTAAGGGGCACCCTTTAATTTTAAAATTAAAGTCATATTCGCGAAAATTGCATCACTATTGGAACACCTTTTAAAATCTAGTAATTGTTGTTATAGCGGTCACTTTCTATAAAAATATCAGGCGCCTACCTATTGCGGTAATATACGTGAAAAATATGTCACTGATGAAACACCCTTTTACAGCGGCCGAACAACAAAATCTACTGTAATCATTTCAAGAGCCCACTTATTACGGTTCTACTATTACTAGACTATTTACGTCCAAATTATCCCCTCCCTTTAATTTTATTATTTGTTATAGCGGCCATGGCAATTCTCTTTCTATGAACATATCAAGATTCTACCTATTACGGTTAAAATAATAATACGTGGAAAATATTTCAGTGTCGGAACACCCTTTAATTTTTTTAGTATTTGTCATGGCGGTCGTGGCAACATATCGTCTCTACAAATTGGAAGAGTCTGTCCATTACAGTTCAAAAAATAAAGCCTTATATATGGAAATCACGTCACTGTCTCAAAGCCCTTTAATTTTTACTGTATTTTATAGGGGTCATAGTAATACACCATATGTGCAAATTAGGACTTATTTATGGAAATCACAGCACCGTCGGCACACCCTTTAATTTTTACTTTTGGTTATCGTGGCAGTAATAGTAACAGTAATAGTAATATATCTCCTGTAAACACTTCAAGAGTCTATTTATTATCGTTTACTTAGTTGATTGAACCTTAGGCCATATACATGATAAACGTCACTATTGGAACACCCTTTAATTTATAGGTTTAATTTTATATACTCGCATAAAAAGCGAATATATTTCTAATTACTGTCTGCAGATTTTAAGTAGTTGCCTAGTACAGCTCAAGAAATAGACATAAACATAAATAACACGTCGCTTTTGGATCACTCTAGAAGTATTAGTATTTGTTGCTATAGCGGCCACAGTTAGACATCTTCTGTTTCAAGAGTCTACCTATTACGTAAGAGTCTACCTATTAAGGTTGCAGTAAATATAGTTTGATTGAAATCCTAATACTGATATGTATTAAAAATTAGTAAATAATAGTTTATATTTTTATCATTTATTGGTAACAAAAAAAAAAACTTAAATTTTTTAATATAAATTTTTAAAAATATTCTTTAAGAAAATATTTTTTTTATTATCGTTTCTCAGTTAAATACCTCAAAAACCATTATTCGGTGTAAATTAAGGCAACTTAACACTCAGATGAACACATTTATAAAACTAAAACAATGTCCTTACACAGCCACCCTTGGCACCACTTATGCACTTAACAAAGACATCTGTGTAGGAATGGCGCGAGATGAGAATCATACAGATCTGAAGCAATTAAAATGAATTTTCCGGTTACTTGACACATTACATAATTTGCATTTCCGATACACACACTCACATACACTCCCATACACATGTAAACGGATAAATAAACATTAGTGCAGGACACACACTCTTTTATATTTCGTAATAAACAGGAGTATTGGAAAACCATAACATAACTCCAATCAAGGACTAACAAGACAAAATTAGTGCTAAAATCATACTCGGACACACTTGCACAAATTACGAGAAATATTGGTTATGAGAGAAATAAAGGGAAGGAAAAGTTAAAGCAGAAGTGACGGATGTTTATCAAGGCTAAGAGGGAGACGGACAGACAATTGGAAGAATGTACAAATAGACAAATCAAAATATTTTCAACAATTTTTGTATATATGAGAGCAACTGTATGTACATATGTATTCGTTTATGATGACATTTAATGTCAACATACATAAGTATTAAAACAACAACATCAAGAACACATCACAACAACACTAGCTAAAACAAAGTTACAACTTTACAAATATTCAAAAAAAAAAAATAGAAACCTACAAAAAACCGCAGACATATGCAACAATGATGTTTGAACATACAAAATATCACAAACCTGCACTTTTGCACGCTCACACTTACTCTTACACTTACACACTCTACGCATGCAAGTTTTGTAGAAATCCAAGCATATCCTTTATTATCATCATCATCATCGTTGTTATTATCTCCATGTGCATGTTTATGCAACTGATTTTTGTTGCATTTACTTACTTGCATCTTTCAAACTTTCTGCAGTTTAACTTACAAATGAGTTCTTTACACTTTTGTTATTTCGAATACTTTCCCCTCTACTGCTTTCTCCACAACTTGATGATGATCGATAAAAATCCCCAAGTATGTTGTTGCTGTTTTAAAAATTTAACAAATTAAATGACTTTCCATTTCGAAAGTTCGAAGCAAATTTGTTAGATTTTACAGTGAGAAGAACGTAGACAGGGGTGTAAAAGGACTTATGGGATTCCTAAGGATTAATTTATGAGAAAATTTTTGTTAAAGAAGAAGATAGGATGGGTATGATTTAGTTTTCTACAGGATGGTTTGAATTCATTATCGTGCGAAGTGCTCATGTGCGGTTTAAACAGATTCGGAGATTATATATTTAATGAAAGTTTAGGTCGATACTTGCATTACCTGACTGATGTTCGCTATTGACCCTATGAGCCTTGCATCACATGAATGATAAATTCTGCAACACAGTCTGATGTTTGTGAGACTACCTAAACTATATCAAATGCATACCAGCAATTTCCAAATTTTCTAGGACCATTAAGTTAATACCTCAAGATAATACAACCATTTATTCCTATAATATTGTGATAAGTCATTGTATGCAACCCGAAAGCTCACCACTTTCTTTTTTAACTCTAGATCGAGTTTCCTATGTCTCTTGGTCAAGGAGATAGTATTTTTTTAATGTAGGGGGAATAACGAAGCAGACCACAACATTAACGGATCCCTTTTCGAACCCCTATTATCCTCTATGATTATAGACAACCGAAATATATGTATTTACGGCAACCATACCCCCATAGAGTCACATGCTACAATCAGCTTTTAATCTTGACTTTAGTGATTTCAGACTGTCGACTGGTAACTGTCGGACTTCTTTCTCATTACGCAGTCTCTGGTAATTGCTAGCATATGTTCAAAGATCAGGTCCCCCATAGCATATACATTTAACAAGCCTAAGTCTTATGCTAGCCAATGCCGGATATTCACACGCAATGTACGCTACCGTCTCAGGTACAGTCTGCAAGTATCATCTTCTTCGATTTTCATCTTGGCTAGATGATACTTGAAGTTTCCATGACCTGTCACTAATGCAGTTATCCAGCTTAGAGTATTCCTATTGTATCTCAATACCTTACTGGCCTTCCTTCCCTTGGTCTTTTTGAGCATCATTCGAGCCTGCCTACACGTAGTATTCTCCCTCCACATTTTCATGCATTATGCCATTACTCAGCGCTACTCTGGGTTTGGGTCCTTAGAAATTCGCTGTAGGTCCCCTTTTTGCTAGTTAAACTGCTGCTTTATTCCCAGCTGTGCCTATGTGTCCCTTAACCCACATCAGTGTTACCTCATTAACCGCGGAACATCTGTTAAGTTTTAAAACACATTTCATCACTTTTTTTGGGGTACACGTTCACTTATCTCATACGTTTTATAACCAGTTAATTGTCAAGTGCAATGAGAACCTTTCTCCCCTGCACCCGGCATTCCAGCAGGTGGCCCAAGCAATTCTGTCTGGTAAACTAAGACGTTAGAAAATTCGTTTTACTCGGTCAGCTCATTGCGTTTATGATATAAACAGAGGTAAGAGAAGGCATGTGTTCAGTTAGCTAGCTTGTGCTCAAGTATGACCACTTGCTCATGAGCTTAGGAGCACACCCATGACATGAGCTTCCTCGTGCAACTGTTTATTATAAAATGTTTATCTATGGTGTTTTTATATTAAATCAAATATCTTATGGTGGTTCGGACACCTACATGTGTAAGTCCGACTCGCTTTTGGCTTTGATTTAAGGGAAATACAGTCAGGTTGCCATTTAACTTTTTTAAATCTTAACCCCTGTAGATGACGACCGTTTTAAACTATTTTCGCGATCTCCCTGTGGCTCTATATCCCAACTCTTCTGATTCTATAAATAATGAATATTAAAAAAACACCAGCTGCGAAGTTTCTGGCAGCAAACACCCAGGGTCTTTGGTAGGAATGGAACCCACAACCATCAGACTTTTAGACAAGTGTACTATTAGGCAGGCTATGGAGGCACTATATCAGCCTATAAATTTTATCACTCAAAAATATATAAAATACTAAGCTTTAAACAGAGATACACAACGTCTGGAGCTTAAATAAAATATCCCTTTAAAGGCCCCCATTTATAATGACAAAAAGGGCTCTAACAATAACAAGCTTAACACAAAATATACAAGACGTCCTTTCAAGCAAAAATAAATACTCACATTTACACACAATATTTAACACATAAACATGTATGTATGTAACATATATGTGCAAGTGTTTATCACATGACACCCTTAAATATTTAAATGCAGTTGTAATCAACCTTGTTATTGTTTGCATACCCAACTGCAACTCTCTCCTACCAGAGACTGGAAATAATTATCAAGTTTGTTGCAAAACTTCTTACCAGTAAGTGCACATATGCTTGTGTTAAATATGTATGCATGTTTCCAATACTATTATTAATTTATAGAGCCGTTCCCTTTCCTTTGGCCACCTGCAGGAGTTTTAGTTTGAGTTGCTTTTATAGTCGACACTTCATTTTAGTCTTTTGCAGCAACACCTCCTTGTGACATTTTGTGACATTGTGTTTGTTATTCTGGAGAACATTTTGGACAGGGCAAAAAAATTATTTTGACATGTTGTCATTTGCAGTGTCATTCCTTATTCCATACTCTACCTTAAGAAATTTATTTATTAGACTTTATAAGGCTTCAATTAGAAGTACGAGAAGTTTAGTTGTTGAACATGTATTGCCTTACTTTTGTATTTTTGCGAATAAATTTTATACAAAATTAGTTTTTTGCTCCTACGAGTGTTTCAGATTAAGGATCATATAGATTCCATTGTATTTAAAAAGAAAGGAATTGAAGTAAAATCATAATTATTATAAATTTATTAATTATTATGTTGCCTTATTTAGTTAAATATATTTCGAGAACATATTGGAAACGAGGATTTTCAGCTTGTCTTACTTAATTTTCCTAAAAGTATTCCGACGAGCTAATCACCAGAGCAGGAAAATAAAGAAAACGGAACGTTTGCTTTCGTTTTGTTTTGTTGCGTGGATTGAGTACAACATAACACAATAATTCTTGCAAAAAAAACCGACTTCAAAACAGACAAACTTAAAATCATGTTTCTTTAAGACGGTAATTATACAATGATTATATTATATTCGAGGAAGATTGTAGCGGGATTTTTTAAATGTCATTGCACAAACTGTCAATTCAGATAAAAAAAACTAATTTTTGAATTCAATAATCTAAAACAAATATCAGTCGATTTTCTACCTGGGGAGCAGTACTTCCGGACCCCAGGGTTCTGTGCTTTTTCAGGTCAAACCAATTCCAAACGACTGTCTGTATACAGCGGATAAAAAGTTTGGCTATATACATAAAATTACACTAACTATTGCGACACCCTGTAATTTCCGAGTTCAAATTTTATACTTGTTATAGCGGTCGTAGCAATACAGGTTCATTGTAAATTTCAACCGTCTGTCTGTAACGGCTTAAAAGTTTGGTCATATACATCAAATTACATAAACTATTGCGACACCCTGTAATTTATAATTTTAAATATTTATACTTATTTTAACACACATAGTAATGGACATTCTGTCTAATTGTTAAGAGTTTGTCAATAACTATTTAAAAGATAGGGTCATATATATCAAATGACGTCACCTATTGGGACACCCTTTAAATTCAAATTTTAATATAAATACTTGTTAAAGAGAACTTTGTCATGCAGATTCTTTGTAAAATTTAACTTTGTGTCCATATACATCAAATTACATCAACTATTGGGACACCCTTTAATTTCCAATTTTAAATATTTATACTTGTTGTTATACCAGACATAGTAGTGAACACTCTGTCTATTTTTCAAGTGTTTGTCTATAACGGTTCCCAAGATGAGGACATAATGGTCAAATTACATCAATAATTGGGACACCCTTTAATTTATCCAAATTTTATACTTGTTGTAATAGCGGACTAAGCAATATAGGTTCTTTGTAAATTTCAACTGTCTATCTATAACAGTTGAAAAGTTTGGCCATATATATCACTTTTACATTAACTATTGGGACACCCTTTAATTTCCAAATTCATATTTTACACTTGTTATTTTAGCGGACTTAGCAATACAAGTTCTTTGTAAATTTCAACTGTCTGTCTATAACGGTTCAAAAGTTTGGCCATATATATATCAAATAAACCAACTAATGGGACACCCTTTAATTTTTAATTTTAAATATTTTATACTTATTATAACAGACATAGTAACGAACATTCTGTGCAACTTTCAAGTGTTTGTCTATAAGGGTTCAAAAGATAGGGCCATAAAGGTGAAATTACGTCACCTATGGGTCCACCCCTTTAATTTTTAATTTTATTTTTTAATTATTTTTGTTATTGGGAGCTATAGTGATACGCACTTTTTTCTAATTTTAAATGGGTGACCTACAAATTTCATAATACACGTAAAAAACATGTATGTTGTATGGGGACACCCTTTAATTTTTAAACTTTTAAACTGTTTTTAAATGGGACCAATCTGTAGCCATAACCTTTCTAATGGCGCAAAAATTTTTAAAATCGGTTCAGAAATGACCGAGTTCTGAAGGCACAAACATAAAAAAAAAAAAAGCAACATTCAGACGAATTGATAACCTCCTTCTTTTTTTGAAGTCGGTTAAAAAATGAGAATGATTATGCCATTTAGTTTTGTTTTGTAACTACACTTTCTTTTCGCTATTTTGTATTATAGCGGCCATAGTGATAGTGATGATAGAACCTAAAAACAGATGGAGCGGTATTAATAGAACTACGTTGTTATCCTTAAGCAGAAATGCCACCTAGATGGATCAGATATAATAGACGTACCTTAAGCTGGATAACTGCTTTAGTGCCACGTCATTGCGTTGAGGGAGATATAGGCACAACTGGGAATGAAATAGTAGACCAACAAGCAAAAAAACTCATAAACCTTGGAAAGGTGGAAGGAGGCTACTACATGTATACGTAACAAAGGGACCAAAGGGACCCAAGTGAGCCGGTTTTCCCTCTACACGGAGCCGGCGACCCGAGCAACCTAACCTAACTACATGTATAGAGGCTCAAATGGTGTTCCAAAAACCCCTTGACAGAAAGCCCAATAAGGTGCTGAGATATATTAGAAGTACCTTAAGCTGGATAACTGCATTAGTGACAGGTCATGGAACTTCAAGTATCATCCAGCCAAGATAAAAAACGAAGAAGATGATACTTGCAGACTGTGTCTGGAAGAGACAGAGACGCTAGTGCACATTGTGATAGTTGGTTCACCACTGGCTAGCGTAACACTTAGGACCAAGGAAGAAACTTGCTAAATGTGGATGTAATGGCGGACCTGAGACTTGAGCAAATGCTAGCAATTACTAGAGACTCCGTAATAAGAAAATAGACCGACAGTTATCAGTCAGTCGATAGTCTATAATCACTAAAAACAAGGTTAAAGGCTGGTGCTAGCACGTGACTCAATGCAAGTAATGTTGCCGTAAAATACAAATCGGTTGCCAATAATCATTGAGGAGGGAAGAGAGTCGAAAAGGGGCCCTCTATATTAATAATAATACCCTTTGGGTACGGAATTATATACACAGAAAAAATATTTACACCAATTAAAGGTTTTAATTGGTTTCAGATTAAAATTTAATTAAATAATTAATTGATTCAATTATTTGTGTAACTAAATATATTTTTTGTTCTGTTTTCCACAAATATATATGTGAATCGATTAAAAAATTAATTGATTTGTAATTTAAAGCTAATTAAAACCTTTAATTTTTTGCAACAATTTTTTTTCTGTGTATAACAAATATTCACAAGAGCGCTTTGACAGTGGTAAAACGTAACAGTATTTTGGTGGAAGTTTATGAAGATTGTGCTCTAGCATTATGTCGTGGGAGGTTTCTTGTCAAGAAATAACATTTTTATTTTATACGAAGTTTTATTTTTCTCTCTTAGACAGTGAGAGAAGTTATTTTGACCGGACAACTCTCACCTTATATAATCCTTTAATTCCCAGTGGAACATAGGAATGCAACTCTCAGCTTGACTAGATTTTATTTTAATTTATATATAATAGTTGAAGACTAAAATTGTGAATTTGCCATTTCTTCCTTTTTTAGTATTTTTTTATTACTACATTTCTTCTAATTTTTCTTAGCATTTTTTATAAATGTGCTTTGCAAGTAATCGGTATTATGTATTTGAATAACTATTACACAAAAAAAACGCCAAAATATAATCAACTACTGCATGTAAAATTATGACGAATTATTGGATTAGTTTTTATTTCTCAGTAAAAATAACTTTTGTCCCCACAAAAATTTTGTTTCGAATCAAATGAGTGAAACCAGCTTTACTTTCAAATGTGTTACTCTAGCTTTAAAATAGATAACTACAAAAATAAAGATTTCTGGCTTCTCAAATTATGTGCCACAGTACAATGTGGTGCCACGTTCTAATTACATTTGTTTTCTTTAATGAGTAATTTCCAAACTAGAAAAAAAGGAAAACTAAGATATCAATAACACAGCACAACAAAATAAAAAAAATTTCATGTGCTCTTAAAACCACTATATAATTTTGATGTATCATGACTACCTTTGTACAAAAATGGTAAAATTTTTAAATTCTATGGATAGATTTTTTTTTAAAAATTTTTTTTTTAAAATTGCAATTTTTTTGAGACGTTTCTTCAAATAATTAATGATAAGTCAAAAACTACTAGTCCGATATTATTAAAATAAATTCAGAAAAATTAAGATTTGCATAGCCTTTAATTCATCTATATATCGCGTTTTAATCGGATCAATAGTATCGGAGTTATAATAAAAAACTTAAGAAAAAAATATATTTTTTACGTAAAAATGGCAAAAATTTTCGTTTTAAAAAAATCATAAAAAATCGAAAACGGCAAAAAACTTCCAGATTCATTTTTTTATCGCA
>OX451218.1:132079919-132288225 GCA_949628195.1 Phasia obesa | reverse complement strand
GTTGGGAGATTAAGTGTTGAATTGAAAAATTACTATTTAAGAATGTTTGTGTTTTAGGGCTTTTGAAGTTTGTTGTTTTTCCAGTGGCCTGTCTGATTTAATAAAGTTGGTGCAAAAAAAAGAAACTTAGAAAATTTAGGGCAATTTAATTTGTGTTTTCTTAAATTGCTTAATTTTATTGCCAAATGTTATTATACTCTTAGACTAGTAAATAAAACTGGTTTGGCGCAATTAATCAGAATATAAAGTATTTAACAAAATTATTTATTTATAAGTCTAAGTTCATTATAAAATTATTATTATAAATGAGAAAAACAAATCAGGGACATTTGTTTGTGAAACCATTTTTGTAGAATTATTAAGAGAAGAAAATGTTATGAGAGAAAGGATCTGACATGGGGGATGTCAATTACGGTTTGTAAATTACATACAATTACGCAATTATATTTAGTTGTAATTGGAATTTGTAATTGTAATTGAGGTTTTTTCGATTACGCATTACATATAATTTGTAATTGAAAATTCTGTTCTGCCCTTTTTATCAACGATTCTCAATCATTCGATGAAGGTGAAGGAATGAGGGTTTAGCACATCAGTTAAAGCTATCTTGCTGTTAGAAAGTTATTTAAGTAATCGAAATTTCATACCTAAAAAAAGAGACTTCTCTCTCTTTTTCGGTCTGATCTCTACCCATCCCATTGAAGCCCGAGTTCCACATATGTAACTGAGGACAGAGGAGTGAACATAGGGGTATGTTGATAGGGTCGCAGAAAGAAATCATAAAAATTCTAAACTTTGAGGTATTTTAGTGAACCTTTTTAAGAAGTTAAGCTTTTTTAATCGGGGTAAAATTTAGTGAGAAATTAAATAGTAGTGGTCTCAGAGAATTTTCTAGAATAGTTAGAATTTTTTTGAACCTACCATACATATTTTTAACAATCGAAATATGTCTTTGATATGTAATAAAGAAAATATAAGATACGAAATTTTCATATACCTGGAGTTTTTTTTTATCACTTTAAAGCTGCAGGGGTCTGTGTTTGATGATACTGCTGTCACATTTTCTGTTTCCAGCGCTGTAACTTTCAATGCGATACTACTCCAGTTTAATGCTGTCTATTACTGTATAACTGTCAAGTACGCAAGCTGTGTCTATTAGTTTGTTTTTGACAGCCATTAAAAGAACATAACCTCCTTTATTTTGGACGATAATTTTAGAAGTGATTTTTTTTTTTTCATTTAAATAATCCTTTAATGAAATTAGAATAAGGCTTTATAAATACTATTTAGTAATTCAGTCTAATAGTTAAAAAGTAGTTTACTGGGTTCCTCTGTAGGTTGTACCAACACAAATGATGGTTCAGATCTTCCAAAAAATGTCATCACGCCAGAAATATTCGAAGATATCCTTGGAATGATAATAAACGAATATTCCTGAGGTGGCTGAGGCAGTAGAGCTCTCACACTTTACAAAAGTATATTTAAATGAATAATAGCAGCAACTATACAGAAAAAAATATTTTCACCAATTAAAGGTTTTAATTGGATTCAGATTATTGTTTTAAATAAATATGTATTTGAATCAATTAAAAAAATTATTGAATTTTAATTAAAAACTAATTAATACAATTAATTGGCGCAACAAATATTTTTTGTGTATGTGACCACTTCAAAAGAGTATTTGGCGACTGTTTTTGCGCTGTTTTTTAACTAATGACAAAACATGGATCTATCAAAACTCACCAAAGAACAATTAAATCAGTAAGATTTTCTGAACAATATGTACCAAAAATCTTTAGGTAAGTCTATTGGCCCAGCAGTTTTTTGGAGAGTACGTGTCGTTAATAACCCTAAAAAGTAATCTATCAACGGTTAATTTGTCAAAGCTTTTTTTTTTAGCAGATACTACTTCATCGTACAAAGAATGTAAGAGCTGTTTCATCAATACAATACATGGATATTTATAGAACTTCTAACTCAATCATACTCTCTCCCCACCATTATTCTTTTTTTCGAAATTTGAAGAAATGGCTCGCTTGTGGTCGTTATTGAAACAAACTCCTATTTTGAGGACCTTGAGAAAACTTATTATTTAGAGGGAATTCAAAAACAAGGAGGACGTGAGACTTAACATATAGAGCTTAAAGGAGTCTGTGTTAAGAAAAAAAAAAACCGTTAACGAAATGGAGTTGAAGCGCAACAGGCTATTGTTTTGTAGTTGGCTTCAAAATTACAAAAGCTACGATGTCTTCATAGAATTGGTAGTGCGAAAGTCTATGAGTCTGGTGGTTGGTGGTTCGATTCCCGCCAAAGACAATGTACTCAGCGAAAGCAAGCTCCAATATCAGTCTTAATTTTTTCGGCCATATGGTATTTAAACAACGCCAGTTTACCAACCGACAGCCTGAAGTGACTAAAGTCAAATGGAAAGGCTGTTGGTAGGAAGTGACTCAATAAAAGGAAGGTTGTCGTAAATTACAAATCGGTTGCCTATAATCATTGTGGTCGAAAAGGGACCGATTAAGGAAGTCGTCTGATTCGATATTTCCCCTATATTAATAATCATAATTTAAAAAGACAACAAAAATTTTACCATTCTGTGAAACCCAACATTTCTTTACAACCAAAAGTTTCAAACTTTATTTTTCACTAGCTGTGCCCACGCACGTTGTGTGTGTTCTAACAATATTTTGTTCGATTTTGCTTTGAAAGTAACCAACACCACATGTTAAGACTATTACTTTTTGAGTGTTTCACGTATACATACTTATTTTCTTTTTATAAAGGTACCCATCCGTATAAAATTATAAAAATTATAAAAATTATAAAAATTATAAAAATTATAAAAAATTCTAAAATCCTAAAAATTATTGTTAAGCTCTGCAAAAGGTGTTTAAAATATCTCGCTTTCCGAAATGCCTTAATTTATGGATATCGGTAAAATTGCGTACTTTTACTGCTTCTTCTCCACTTTCTCTTGAAGATATTTTTGCGGAAAAAGGTATCAAATATTTGAGTCATGATGTTAAGAGACCTCATCATAAAATTTTATTAAAATCCATCCTGTAGTTTTTACGTGATGCGACCACAAATAGACAGACAGGCAAGAAAGAAGTTACGTTTTATTATATGTATAGATAACAATAGCAACGATATATGTATATATCGCACTTAAACCCAAGAGATTTATTCTTTTGTTCTATTTTATATGAAACCTTATCAAGTAATAAATATGAGACAGTAAATGCCGTAAAGAGCGCTTTTCGCCGAGAATGGTACTAAATAAAACTAGATCATATGCGTGTTTTCTTCCCTGATAATATCGAAACTATTACTCGCACTAAACTTAGTTACTTAGAACAAAACTACATATTGCTTAATATTTTAAATTCTATGTTACACTGAAATGTTCATATAAATATCAAAATTAACCAAATTATAACATTTTGAATGGGTAACATTCAAAGGCCGACCACTGTAATTAAAAGCATACATGTACGTATCAGAGAATGACAAAAGTATAATTTTTAGTACTTATTAAGTATTTCAGGCAAAACATGTATAAATGTTTATAGCTACAGGTCAAACAACACACCATACACACATACTCATATCAATTTCAACTTAAATAACTACAAGTATAGGCAGAGAATAAGTGTTCGCATACTTGTTCATTATTTTTCGCAATACAACCAAGTATAAGTAAAAGTTGATTAAAGTATTGGCTATACCCATACTTGTAAATATAGAGTTAGAATAAGTACAAGTATGTAAATACTCTAAGTATACTTAGAGTATTTTATAAATATATGTAACTATTTGTATTAATGATTTCACAATTTAAAAATACATTCATTCATTCCTTCATTCTAATATAAAAATTATTTTGGTTTTTCATAATTAACCAATGTTCGGTGCTAAACAAAATATTACCAAACATCATACACCTTTTTATACACACAATCCCTAAAAGTAGTTGTTTTACTTATAAGTATACTTAGAGTATTATAACTACTTTTCCATACTTGTAAGTATAATGTAGTTATAAGTATGGGTATGACAGATACCCATCACATTATCTACCTACAACCAGTTGTACTCATACATGCATTACGTATACATTTTTAAGTTCGTTGTGTATAGATAATGTTTGTTGTAAGTACCCTGAAGGAAACCTGGGGACAATTGTCCCAATGTCACCACTTTTGTCAACTATTATGGTGACTGTTTGGCGACATTGTCAAGAAATCGTCTACATTTTTATATTTGCTTCTTCTTAATTTTTAATCTTGTTAAAAATATACATATGTATGTACATAAGATTAATTTTTAACATTTTTTTAACTGAAATTATTTATAATCATACTCTTAACCATATTATTGAATTGTTCGTAATAATTAATTTTATCTTTTTTAACTTAAATTTTTTATAATCATGGTCTTATTAAATTCTTAATATTAACATACGAAAAATTTTAGTTCTTAGATTTTATATTAGAAAACGAATGTTATGAATTAATGCTTTTTAGTCATTACTATTTTTTAATAAAACCACAAAAGTTAAGAAAATATGCATTTTCATTGTCCAACATATTTCAGAAAAGTACCAAAAGTGTAGGCTAGAATTACTAAAATATACTAGTGAATCACTACATATGGTCCCAAAAGAATTACCTAGTCAATAATACCAATGTCAGTAGTGGATTTTCAATGACATGCACATGTTAAATGTCTATAGTAAATAGCATTGTCTGGGATATTATAAGTCACTATTACTGGTGACTGGGTCAATAGTAAGTCAGTACAGATTCACTATTGATATTTCCTGCAGGGTATTGTGTACACCCATACTTATTTCACTGCAAATGAGTATGTGTAGGTATTTTATATGTTATAAGTATAGGTATAACTAAAACCCAAAAATATGTGTAAATACTTAACTACATTTATTTAATAAGTACTTATTGTCAGTCTCTGGTACGTATATGTACATATGTAGCAAAGTTCCCAAAAAATCTGAAACGCATTTTTCACTTCGCCACCTTACTTGCCTAGCAGAGGCCGACAAAAGGAAATCGATGTAACTCTCGATGTAAAGCGCTTTTATTAATAAATAGAATATTTAAATATTTTTCAACTTTATTAATCTACAAGCGCTAATGCCCCTTCATCTGTCTTCCAAAATAAATGAAGACATAATAATGCCAAAACGTTCATAAAAAAAAATACAAAATAATAAACTAAAATTATTTGATATTTAATCAACATAAAACAACAAACATCTATTAAATTAAAACGATGTTTACATACACTTGTCATAAATTTTTTGCTTTCATATACCCAACCAAATGGACCACCCTACAAGCCCTATTAATGTTGTGTATAAAAAATTAAACATTGATCGTTAAAATTTAATGGTCTTTTTATTAAAATCAACAAAACTAACAATAATATACACCAAGAACAGCAAGAACAACAACAACAACAAAATTTATACAGTAAACAAATAAACAAACAAACAAACATTTTTTTAAAGATCATTAAGTCATCACATAGTCATTGGTTTGGTGCCTCCAGAAATCGCACGCGCTTGCGCCTGTATCCTTTTATTAAATAATGTTGCCACATGTGGTTGTAGGTGTGTGCGTGTGTATGTTTGTGTAAGCACTTTATGGCTTTATTATGACCTTTATGACTTTTGTTTGATGCTATGCGATGAATATGTAACATATTTGTATTGCTAATCCTTTAGTATTGTCACTGGTTCTTCAGTGCCGACTTGTTTTTCTCTTCTCTTGTCTACAAAATTTTTGTTTATAATAAAAAAAAAATATGAATATAAGAAAATTTTACTTTTTTTTTTACAAAATTCGAGTATGTAGATCCATATTTTTAAAAAATATTTCTGGTTTTTAAAAGGTTTATTGAACAAAATTTGATATAAAAATTATGTTTATAAATCCTTTATAAAATCAATATAAAATATTTTATTATCTACATCTATAAATATAATAAAACTGTAGTGCGAACATTTCTGTGCACGAAATATTTTTTGAAAATTTCGTAATCGAAATGGAATATAAAACAGCAATTTTTGTAATTTTTATCTGTCTGTGTTCGCATCACGTAAAAACTTCAGGATGAATATGAATAAAATTTTGCGAAGAGGTACCTTAGTATTTCGGTTCAAGTAGCGGATACTTTACTCCCCAAAAATATCTCACTACCAGGAGAAAATAAAGTGGTGACAGTATGCAGTTTTACCGACTTAAAGGTACTGCAAACTTAACAGCAGCTTTTATTTTTAAAAGAAGAATATTTTAAACACTATTTACAGAAGTACATATGTATAATAATTTTAGAATTTTATATAAAGCCTTTGTTCTACAGTAATTACCCAGGGATGGGTACCTGTATATAAACTTGATACATAGACCTTAGCTGATGATGCACTATTAAAGTAAACGTCTAAAAATTTGATGTGGATTACTTTCAAAACAAAATCGAACATTGTCAGGAAGCCTACGTGGGGGGCATAACTCGTTATTAATATATCAGTCAAGTGCGAGTTAGACTCATACACGTAGGGTTCCGTACTATGTTTAGTTCAAATTTAAAAATTCAAGTTGGTATTTTTCCATGTCTTAAGGGGCACCCTTTAATTTTAAAATTAAAGTCATATTCTTAAAAATTGCATCACTATTGGAACACCTTTTAAAATCTAGTAATTGTTGTTATAGCGGCCACTTTCTATAAAATTATCAGGCGCTTACCTATTGCGGTAATATACGTGAAAAACATGTTACTGATGAAATACCCTTTTACAGCGGCCGAACAACAAAATCTACTGTAATCATTTCAAGAGCCCACCTACTACAGTTCAAAAATAAGACTATTTACGTTTAAATTATCTCTCCCTTTGATTTTATTATTTATTATAGCGGCCATGGCAATTCTCTTTCTATGAATATATCAAGATTCTACCTATTACGGTTAAAATAATAAGTCACTATACGTGGTAAATATTTCAGTGTCGGAACACCCTTTAATTTTTTGTATTTGTCATGGCGGTCGTGGCAACATATCGTCTGTACAAATTGGAAGAGTCTGTCCATTACGGTTCAAAAAATAAAGCCTTATATATGGAAATCACGTCACTGTCTCAAAGCCCTTTAATTTTTACTGTATTTTATAGGGGTCACAGTAATACACCATATGTGCAAATTAGGACTTATTTATGGAAATCACAGCACCGTCGGCACACCCTTTAATTTTTACTTTTGGTTATCGTGGCAGTAATAGTAATATATCTCCTGTAAACACTTCAAGAGTCTATTTATTATCGTTTACTTAGTTGATTGAACCTTAGGCCATATACATGATAAACGTCACTATTGGAACACCCTTTAATTTATAGGTTTAATTTTATATACTCGCATAAAAAGCGAATATATTTCTAATTACTGTCTGCAGATTTTAAGTAGTTGCCTAGTACAACTCAAGAAATAGACATAAACATAAATAACACGTCGCTTTTGGATCACTCTAGAAGTATTAGTATTTGTTGCTATAGCGGCCACAGTTAGACATCTTCTGTGAAAATTTCAAGAGTCTACCTATTACGTAAGAGTCTACCTATTAAGGTTGCAGTAAATATAGTTTGATTGAAATCCTAATAGTGATATGTATTAAAAATTAGTAAATAATAGTTTTTTTTTATCATTTAGTGGTAACAAAAATAAAAACTTAAATTTTTTAATATAAATTTTCAAAAATATTCTTTAAGAAAATATTTTTTTTATTATCGTTTCTCAGTTAAATACCTCAAAAACCATTATTCGGTGTAAATTAAGGCAACTTAACACTCAGATGAACACATTTATAAAACTAAAACAATGTCCTTACACACCCACCCTTGGCACCACTTATGCACTTAACAAAGACATCTGTGTAGGAATGGCGCGAGATGAGAATCATACAGATCTGAAGCAATTAAAATGAATTTTCCGGTTACTTGACACATTACATAATTTGCATTTCCGATACACACACACACACACACACTCACATACACTCCCATACACATGTAAACGGATAAATAAACATTAGTGCAGGACACACACTCTTTTATATTTCGTAATAAACAGAAGTATTGGAAAACCATAACATAACTCCAATCAAGGACTAACAAGACAAAATTAGTGCTAAAATCATACTCGGACACACTTGCACAAATTACGAGAAATATTGGTTATGAGAGAAATAAAGGGAAGGAAAAGTTAAAGCAGAAGTGACGGATGTTTATCAAGGCTAAGAGGGAGACGGACAGACAATTGGAAGAATGTACAAATAGACAAATCAAAATATTTTCAACAATTTTTGTATATATGAGAGCAATTGTATGTACATATGTATTCGTTTATGATGACATTTAATGTCAACATACATAAGTATTAAAACAACAACATCAAGAACACATCACAACAACACTAGCTAAAACAAAGTTACAACTTTACAAATATTCAACAAAATAAAAATAGAAACCTACAAAAAACCGCAGACATATGCAACAATGTTTGAACATACAAAATATCACAAACCTGCACTTTTGCACGCTCACACTTACTCTTACACTTACACACTCTACGCATGCAAGTTTTGTGGAAATCCAAGCATATCCTTTATTATCATCATCATCATCGTTGTTATTATCTCCATGTGCATGTTTATGCAACTGATTTTTGTTGCATTTACTTGCATCTTTCAAACTTTCTGCAGTTTAACTTACAAATGAGTTCTTTACACTTTTGTTATTTCGAATACTTTCCCCTCTACTGCTTTCTCCACCACTTGAGGATCGATAAAAATCCCCAAGTATGTTGTTGCTGTTTTAAAAATTTAACAAATTAAATGACTTTCCATTTCGAAAGTTCGAAGCAAATTTGTTAGATTTTACAGTGAAAAGAACGTAGACAGGGATGTAAAAGGACTTATGGGATTCCTAAGGATTAATTTATGAGAAAATTTTTGTTAAAGAAGAAGATAGGATGGGTATGATTTAGTTTTCTACAGGATGGTTTGAATTCATTATCGTGCGAAGTGCTCATGTGGGGTTCAAATAGATTCGGAGATTATATATTTAATGAAAATTTAGGTCGATACTTGCCTTACCTGCCTGATGTTCGCTATTGACGCTATGAGCCTTGCATCACATGAATGACAAATTCTGCAACACAGTTGTCTGATGTGTGTGAGACTACCTAAACTATATCAAATGCATACCAGCAATTTCCAAATTTTCTCGGATCATTAAGTTAATACCTCAAGATAATACAACCATTTATTCCTATAATATTGTGTTGAGTCATTGTATGCAACCCGAAAGCACACCACTACCTTTTTTAATTCTAGATCGAGTTCCCTATATCTCTTGGTCCAGGAGATAATATTTTTTTAATGTAGGGGTAATAGCAAAGCAGACCACATCCTTAACGGATCCCTTTTCGACCTCCTATCATCCTTTATGATTATAGAAAACCGAAATATATATATTTACGGCAACCATACCCCCATAGAGGCTCATACTACAATCAGCTTTTAATCTTGACTTTAGTGATTTCAGACTGTCGACTGGTAACTATTGGCCTCTTTTTCACATTACGCAGTCTCTGCTGATTGCTAGCATATGTTCAAAGCTCACATCCCCCATAGCATCCACATTTAACAAGCTTCTACTAGTGGTCCTAAGTCTTATGCTAGCCAATGCCGGATATTCACACACAATGTACGCTACCGTCTCAGCCTCCTCCAGGCACAGTCTGCAAGTATCATCTTCTTCGATTTTCATCTTGGCTAGAGTCCATGACCTGTCACTAATGCAGTTATCCAGCTTAGAGTATTCCTATTGAAACTGAATACCTTACTGGCCTTCCTTCCCTTGGTGTCTTTGAGCATCATTCGAGCCTACCTACACGTAGTAGTCTCCCTCCACATTTTCAGGACCTTAGCTCGCATTATGTCATTACTAAGCGCTACTCTGGGTTCTGGTCCACAGAAATTGACATTAGGTGCCCCGTTTGCTAGTTAAACTGCTGCTTTATTCCCAGCTGTGCCTATGTGTCCCTTAACCCACATCAGTGTTACCTCATTAACCGCGGCACATTTGTTAAGTTTTAAAACACATTTCAGAACTTTTTTTGGGGTACACGTTCACTTATCTCATACGTTTTATAACCAATTGATTGTCAAGTGCAATGAGAACCTTTCTCCCCTGCACCCGGCATTCCAGCAGGTGGCCCAAGCAATTCTGTCTGGTAAACTAAGACGTTAGAAAATTCGTTTTACTCGGTCAGCTCATTGCGTTTATGATATAAACAGAGGTAAGAGGAGGCATGTGTTGAGTTAGCTAGCTTGTGCTCAAGTATGACCACTTGCTCATGAGCTTAGGAGCACACCCATGAGATGAGCTTGCTCATGCAACTGTTTATTATAAAATGTTTATCTATGGTGTTTTTAATATTAAATTAAATATCTTATGGTGGTTCGGAAACCTTTATGTGTTAGTCCGACTCGTATTTGGCTTTGATTTAAAAGAAATACAGTCAGGTTGTCATTTAACTTTTTGAAATCTTAACCCCTGTAGATGACAACTGTTTTAAACATTTTCGGGATTTTTCTGTGGCTCTATATCCCAACTCTTCTGATTCTATAAATAATAAATAAAAGAAACGCTAGCAGCAAATACCCAGGGTCTTTGGCAGGAATGGAACCCACAACCATCAGACTTTTAGACAAGTGTACTATTAGGCAGGCTATGGAGGCACTACATCAGCCTATAAATTTTATCACCCAAAAATATATAAAATACTAAGCTTTAAACAGAGATACATAACGTCTGGAGCTAAAATCAAATATCCCTTTAAAGGCCCCCATTTATAGTGACATAAAGGGCTCTAACAATAACAAGCTTAACACAAAATATACAAGACGTCCTTTCAAGCAAAAATAAATACTCACATTTACACACAATATTTAACACATAAACATGTATGTATGTAACACATATGTGCAAGTGTTTATCACATGACACCCTTAAATATTTAAATGCAGTTGTAATCAACCTTGTTATTGTTTGCATACCCAACTGCTTTTTCCTACAACTCTCTCCTACCAGAGACTGGAAATAATTATCAAGTTTGTTGCAAAACTTCTTACCAGTAAGTGCAACTAAATATGTAAGTGCACATATGCTTGTGTTAAATATGTATGCATGTTTCCAATACTATTATTAATTTATAGAGCCGTTCCCTTTCCTTTGGCCACCTGCAGGAGTTTTAGTTTGAGTTGCTTTTATAGTCGACACTTCATTTTAGTCTTTTGCAGCAACACCTCCTTGTGACACTTTGTGACATTGTGTTTGTTATTCTGGAGAACATTTTGGACAGGGCAAAAAAATTATTTTGACATGTTGTCATTTGCAGTGTCATTCCTTATTCCATACTCTACCTTAAGAAATTTATTTATTAGACTTTATAAGGCTTCAATTAGAAGTACGAGAAGTTTAATTATTGAACATGTATTGCCTAAATTTTGTAGTTTTGCGAATAAATTTTATACAAAATTAGTTTTTTGCTCCTACGAGTGTTTAAGATTAAGGATCATATAGATTCCATTATATAGATTAAAAAGAAAGGAATTAAAGTAAAATCATAATTATTATAAATTTATTAATTATTATTTTGCCTTATTTAGTTAAATATATTTCGAGAACATATTGGAAACGAGGATTTTCAGCTTGTCTTAATTTTCCTAAAAGTATTCCGACGAGCTAATCACCAGAGCAGGAAAATAAAGAAAACGGAACGTTTGCTTTCGTTTTGTTTTGTTGCATGGATTGAGTACAACATAACACAAAAATGATTGTGCCATTTAATTCAGTTTTGTAACTATACTTTCTTTTCGCTATTTTGTATTATAGCGGCCATAGTGATAGTGATGATAGAACCTAAAAACAGATGGAGCGGTATTAATAGAACTACGTTGTTATCCTTAAGCAGAAATGCCACCTAGATGGATCAGATATAATAGACGTACCTTAAGCTGGATAACTGCTTTAGTGCCACGTCATTGCGTTGAGGGAGATATAGGCACAACTGGGAATGAAATAGTAGACCAACAAGCAAAAAAACTCATAAACCTTGGAAAGGTGGAAGGAGGCTACTACATGTATACGTAACAAAGGGACCAAAGGGACCCAAGTGAGCCGGTTTTCCCTCTACAAGGAGCCGGCGACCCGAGCAACCTAACCTAACTACATGTATAGAGGCTTAAATGGTGTTCCAAAAACCCCTTGACAGAAAGCCCAATAAGGTGCTGAGATATATTAGAAGTACCTTAAGCTGGATAACTGCATTAGTGACAGGTCATAGAACTTCAAGTATCATCCAGCCAAGATAAAAAACAAAGATGATGATACTTGCAAACTGTGCCTGGAAGAGGCACAGACGGTAGCGCACATTGTGTGAGAATGTCCAACACTAGCCAGCATAAGACTTGGGACCATGGGAGAAATTTGCTAAATGTGGATGTAATGGTGAACCTGAGCCTCTAACAAATGCTAGCAATTACTAGAGACTCCGTAATGAGAAAGAAGGCCCTGACAGTTACCAGTCAGTCGACAGTCTATAATAACTAAAGTCAAGATTAAAGGCTGGTGCTAGCACGTGACTCAATGCATGTAAGGTTGCCGTAAATTACAAATCGGTTGCTAATAATCATTGAGGAGGAAAGAGAGTCGAAAAGGGGCACCCTATATTAATAATAATACCCTTTGGGTACGGAATTATATACACAGAAATAAATATTTTCAATAATTAAAGGTTTTAATTGGTTTCAGATTAAAATTTAATTAAATAATTAATTGAATCAATTATTTGTGTAACAAAAAAATTTTCTTGTTCTGTTTTCCACAAATATATATTTGAATCAATTAAAAAATTAATTGAATTTTAATTTATAACTAATTAAAACCTTTAATTGCTGCAACAATTTTTTTCTGTGTATAAGAATTGTGAATATTTCTTATACACAGAAAAAAATTGCGCTTTGACAGTGGTAAAACGTAACAGTATTTTGGTGGAAGTTTATAAAGATTGTGCTCTAGCATTTTATTGTGGGAGGTTTCTTGTCAAGAAATAACATTTTTATTTTATACGAAGTTTTATTTTTCTCTCAGACAGTGAGAGAAATTATTTTGTCCGGACAACTCTCAGCTTATATATAATCCTTTAATTCCCAGTGGAACATAGGACCGCAACTGTTAGCTTGAATAGATTTTATATTAATTTATATAATTTTTGAAGACTAAAATTGTGAATTTGGTTTTGCAAAATATTGAATGAATTAAAAAATAATGTTATTGAAAAATGGAGTTTAATAAATAGATTGCCCTTAAGAATTGCCCTTAGAAGTGAAAAAGCCCGCTAAAGAGTGACTGTAAGATACAAGCAATAGCTCACATAAAAGTAATTAAGTAAAGTAAAGCAAAGCATTTGGAAGGTATTACCTAATGCATCTCGGAAATCAATATTTGAAAGTAGTTCTTTGCCATTTCTTCCTTTTTTAGTATTTTTTTTTTACTACATTTCTCACATAACTTTCACACTGCGCAGAAAATCTTGCCCCCTTATTCGGATAAATAACCAAACGATACCTCAGCTTTCAGACGTCAAATATCTCGGCATACATCTTGACCGGCGCCTTACATGGAAACGGCACATAGAAACAAAGTTTTTTTTTTTTGTCTAGCACTGGTTGGACTTAACAAGTATATTTATTTTTTTAGACTTAAAATAATAAATATACTTTATTATGGTTCAAGTAAATTGAAGATACAATAAATAAAAATTGCGGAAAAAAATCCTATCTGTCTGTCTGTCTTTCTTTTGTGTTCGCATTACGTAAAAACAACTTAATGGATTTTAAAAAAATTTTGTGAGAAGATACCTGAGTATCGTTACTCCAATATAGGATACGTCTTTTCCGAAAAAATATCTTATTTCTAAGAGAAAGTGGAGAAAAAGCAGTAAAAGTATGCCGATTTTTTTTACCGACTCAAATGTACTGCAAACTTTAAGGCATCTTTTATTTTTGACAGCGGAATATTTTAAACACCGTTGCACAACAGATGGCGCTGTTTTAAAATAATGACAAAAATGAATTACTAACTGCCAAATACCCAATAGAATAAAATTTGTATTTGATTTGTATTTTTACTTTGTGGAATTACATTGTTATTAAAATATTTTTAACACCTTTTGAAGAGCTTTACAATATTTTTTGGAATTTTTAAATTTTATATAAATTTTAGAGTTTTATCTAGGCATAGAATTTTAAGCTGGCATTAGTTTTCAAGATGGCGACCGATTTAACAGCTTTCAAGTGATTTATTCTCAGTTTGGTTTGGCAATTCATCATGAATAGACTCACGCCTGAACAACGCTTGCAAATAGTGCCCAAAACGAGATTACGGTTGTTCCCGATTTTCATAAGCGAATTTTGCTTAGCGATGAACCGCACTTCTGGTTGAATGGCTACGTCAACAAACAAAACTGCCGCATTTGGAGTGAAGGTAATCCTCAAGTGTATGTCGAAACACCGTTACATCCAGAAAAACTGACTGTTTGGTGCGCTTTATGGGCTGGTGGAATCATTGGTCCGTACTTTTTCAAAAACGATGGTGGGCAGAACGTTACAGTCAATGGTGATCGGTATAGAGCCATGATTACTAACTTTTTCATTCCTGAATTGAATAAATATGATGACCAGGAGATGTGGTTTCAACAAGACGGCGCAACATGTCACACAGCTCATGCCACAATAGATTTATTGAAAGAGACGTTTGGTGACCGCCTAATTTCACGTTTTGGACCTGTGAATTGGCCTCCAAGATCTTGTGATTTAACACCGCTAGATTACTTTCTGTGGGGCTATGTATAGTCATTGGTCTATGCGGATAAGCCACAAACGCTTGACCATTTGGAAGACAACATTCGCCGTGTTATTGCCGATATACAGCCAGAAATGTTGGAAAAAGTCATCGAAAATTGGACGTCCAGATTGGACTACATCCGCGCCAGCCGTGGCAGTCATATGCCAGAAATCATATTTAAAATGTAATGCCACAAGATTATCTTTCGGATAAATAAAATTCATGTCAATCGAATAATCTATCGTTGTTTTATTGCAACTTAAAGTTCTATACCTCTATAAAAACACCCTTTATAAAATTAATACGCAAGAGTCTTAAAATTTGGTGAGGATTACTTTCAAAGCCAAATCTAACAAACTATTGTCAGAACGCACACAACGTGTATGGGCACAGCTAGTTTAAAATAAATCTGTGTCTTTTTTATTTTAAGGTTTAATTTTCGACGTATTAATTAAATTAATTAATTTATTTTAATTTCCTTTTCTAGTTTTTTTTTTAAACACTACTCAGTAATTATTATTTTAAGTTTCGTTTGCTACAAGAATATGCAACTATTTAGTTTTTTTGTTTATTATTTAAAAATATATATATTTTACCTTTTTTTTTAACATAAAACACTAAAATATTTGCTTTTAAAAATTTTCACTTTTTCCGAAGACGTTTTTTGTTGATTGTGTTGGAACCCAAAAAACCACTAAAATGTGGCCACATATGATGGATGGGTGGGCTTAAAATTTTGGAGGTGTTTTTTTTATTTTGTTTTAAAAACAAACACATACACACACACACACAACCGGCAATAAAATTTTGGCACAATTTTTATATTTTCTGTTTTGCACAATTTAAATATTTATTTTTTCAACACTCACGATTTTTTCATATTTTTGTTTTTTTTATAAATAAATTGCATTACACACACGTATTGTTTTCTTAATATTCACATATGGATTTCTGTTTCCATGACACGAAGGACGAGAATGCGTTTAAGTTGTTGCGTCAGTCAGTGATGATGTGTGGAAAATTTGTGTTGATTTTATTTTGGTTGCATTTCATGGTTTCGTTTTCGTGGTTTAAGTGATGTTGTGTGAGTGTGAGTGTGGGTTTTTTACTTTTATTATTTTCTCAATTTTATTTCATTTCATTTGTTTCATTCATTTTTTTTTATTTCTTTCATTTCCTTGTTTAATTTTCAAGCGCCAAAGTTAGCCAACCAGTAGTAGTAGTATTAGTCTCTAGTAGTGGTAGTAGTCGTTTATACATTTTGCCAAAAGGTAAAAAGCAAAACAAAAGTACAAAATGCAAAAAAAAAATACTAAAACAAAAGCAAACACTCAATTTATGTTGTTTTTGCTGTTATAAAGCTAACGGTATATTGTTGTTGCTGCTTTTGTTGAGTACATGAGAGCGCAAGTGTTGATTTTGCCATTAAAAGAAAAGAAGGAAACAAAAACTGTAAACTCTGCTCCATTTCAAATGGAGCAGAGTTTACAGTGTGTTATTGTAGTATTGTAGTATTTGTTGTTGTTGTTGCTGTTTTTGAATATTTTGTCTGCAATGTTGGCTGCTAATGGTTGGTTGACTGGTTGGCATGCCTGCATGAATATTTTGTTGTTTTTATTTTGGGTTGTTTTTATTGCCTTGCTTTGTGTTGGTTAACACTGTATGTGTGCGATCTCCATCTATACTCTTTACTGTAGTGGTGTTGTTTGGTTTTCTTTAATATGCTTGTATGTTTTAATTAGCAGTTTGCTCCATGTATGTTTAAATACATTTTTTTCTATTTTAAACTCTCTCATGATGAATGTGTTTATATTAAATGGGGAGACCCTGCATATGCTCTCAATTAAATTTACTCACACGTATGAAAATTTTTGAATTTATAAAAGACTTTTTTTGTTTGTTTTAAACCCATGGGAATTGCATATGATAAATTAACCCATTTTTATGAATGTTTGAAACACATGTTCAAAGCTGTTAGAGTGCTATTATTTTAATTAGAATAATTTTAGATTTAAAGATGCTTGCAAAATAAATATTATCTTCAATTTGATTTAATCCAGTTATGTTCAACAGCATAGCAAATTTCAAATATGTAGCTGTGTTTGATTTGTATATAAATATTTTTTCAGTAATCTCTCTAAGCCGAGATTAAATTCATAATTTGTTAGATCTCATAGATAGAGTTAGTGAAAATATATGAGTCGAAAAAGCGTAAAAGCGCAACTCCATATTTCGTGAACTTAGGATATGGATGAGTGAATTGACAAAACAATTAATTCCACTTTGCTTTGCTAGTGCCAATATCAAAACGATTTTGAGATTCTTAAACCTGCATATTTGTTGAAATTGTTTTTTTCTGATAACGAGCACCAATTGAGTCTACTAAGTGACGATATTTTATTTCTTTTGACTTGACAGATTAAGAGAAATTTAAATGACGATCAAAAAATACAAAATTACAATTATAGAATTTATCGGTTTGGCAACTGAAATATTCATTTGTATAATTCTTGCAAAAAAAAACCGACTTCAAAACAGACAAACTTAAAAGCATGTTTCTTTAAGACGGTAACTATTGCGACACCCTGTAATTTCCGAATTCAATTTTATACTAGTTATAGCGGTCGTAGCAATACAGGTTCGTTGTAAATTTCAACCTTCTGTCTGTAACGGTTTAAAAGTTTGGTCATATACATCAAATTACATAAACTATTGCGACACCCTGTAATTTATAATTTTAAATAATTATACTTATTATAACAAATATAGTAATGGACATTCTGTCTAATTGTTAAGTGTTTATCAATAACTGTTTAAAAGATAGGGTCATATATATCAAATGACGTCACCTATTGGGACACCCTTTAAATTCAAATTTTAATTTAATACTTTTTAAAGAACACTTTGTAATACAGATTCTTTTTAAATTTTAACTTTGTGTCCATATACATCAAATTAAATCAACTATTGGGACACCCTATAATTTCCAATTTTGAATATTTATACTTGTTGTTATTCGAGACATAGTAGTGAACATTTTGTCTATTTTTCAAGTGTTTGTCTCTAACGGTTCCAAAGATGAGGACATAATGGTCAAATAACATCAATAATGGGGACACCCTTTAATTTATAGATCCAAGTTTTATACTTGTTTTAATAGCGGACTAAGCAATATAGGTTCTTTGTAAATTTCAACTGTCTATCTATAACAGTTGAAAAGTTTGGCCATATATATATCAAAATAAACCAACTAATGGGACACTCTTTAATTTCTAATTTTAAATATTTATACTTATTATAACAGACATAGTAACGAACATTCTGTGAAATTTTCAAGTGTTTGTCTATAACAATTCAAAAAATAGGAGAATAAAGGTGAAATTAAGTCACCTATGGGGTCACCCTTTAATTTATAATTTTATTTTTTAATTACTTTTTGTTATTGGGAGCTACAGTGATACGCACTTTTTTTAATTTTAAATTGGTGACCTATAATGTTCATAATACACGTAAAAAACATGTATGTTGTATGGGGACACCCTTTAATTTTTAAAATTTTGAACTTCTTTTAAAATGGGACCAATCTGTAGCCATAACCTTTCTAATAGTGCAAAATTTTTAAAATCGGTTCAGAAATGACTGAGTTCTGCGGGCACAAACATAAAAAAAGCAACATTCAGACGAATTGGTAACCTCCTTCTTTTTGAAGTCGGTTAAAAATAAAGATATCTTCCACCTCATCATTGAAAATACCTTTCACGTCGATGCAAGATTTGAATTGGCAGTAACCTCTTGAAAATCCAAACTTGTCAGCTGAGACGAAAAAACATCGCGTATCTATTGCTGAGCATTCTTTTTGAAATAATGAATGAATGAAATTAATGGCTTAGGTAAACGTCAAATTTGAGAACCACATAACCCAGATCTGATTGCTGAAAAACAAATTTATTCATAGTTTGTCACTTCTAAGATCTGATTTTTGCTGGCAGCATCACAACATGGCAGCAACCCTGACCGTTACCTATATCGTGGCAATTAACACAATTTATGTGGTATTTGAAGTCACTGGTCAATGTCAACAAGCACATAATCACCCCTTTCAGGAAGAAAAAATTTAACCCTGAATCAATGAAATTGTCCGAATATATTGAAAGTAGTCATAGAAAATTTTGAAAAAGTATGCACAGACAGCCGTAGTTAAAATTGTCTAGTTCTTTTTTCACACAAAGCCCTATCCTGTATACTGTTTGATTTAAAAGAAAAAAAGATACATTTTAATTTAAATAAATTTTGTTAATTTAAAAAACTTTCATTAATTTTGGGACAGTTTTTACCAAAATACTAATTGAATTTGAATATGTTATTAAGCAAAGGGTTTTCATTCGCGGCGGCAGTGATATTTTATTAATTAAACAAAGTTTATCCCAAAAAAAATTTATGCATGGATGTGGATTGTAATTTGTTCATATGTGTGATATGAACAAATTTTTATCATTGTCTCCGAATCATTATGAATTTTTTCTGCCTAAATGATAGGATATTGATATTTATGATATGTGTACCTTCTACTGCGAGAAAAATTTCTTCGTATGTTGTTCCATGGTCGTAACTTTTTATTTGTTTTTATTCATCAAAACAGGGGTTTTCCTATACTGCGGCTATGCCATCGTTCACAATGAAGACATTTTACTTAAAATTAACTAGAAAAGAGCTATTTTACCGATGACGGAAAAAAAAATTATAAACCACATTTTTTATCTCTAATATTAATTACATGTTCGTCATCGACATCTCTTAGTAATGTAATCATTGAAAAACAAAAGGTTTCTTCAAAAGCTTCGGCCTCCTTAGACTTATTGGGTGGATTGTTTAATTTTTTTTTTTTTGTTAATTAAATTACTTATAAATTTATTATTTTTAAAAAATAAATTGATTAATATTTTTTGCTAATTTATTTATAAATAAAAACGTTAAATAATCTATAAGAAATCCTTGTATATAAAATAATAAATCAGTCACACACGTAGGGTTCCGTACAACTTTAAAAATACAAGTTGTTACTTTTTTCACGTCATACTAGAGCTTAGTACTAAATATCCTGTGTAGATATTAAAGAGAAGGTAAAATTTCTCAAATTCGCGACATCTAGGGAACACCCTTTTATTTTTATTAAATTTATTGTTAAATATAATCTATAAAAATTTTAAGTGTCAGCCTATTACTATTCAAATATAAGGACCTTCTATGAAAATATAGAAGCCTTCCTATTACGGTTAAAAAAAATAAGGCAATATTCGTCTAAATCATGTCCCTGTCGGAACACCCTTTAATTTTATTATTAGCTATAGAGGCAATGGCAATTCCCTTTCTATTAATATATCAAGAGTCTACCTATTACGATTCAAAAAATAGGGCAATAAACGTGAAAAACGCGATCCTGTTGGAATACCCTTTAATTTTTTATATTTGTTATAAAGACCATATTAACACACCTTCTGTAAAACTTTCAAAAGTCTACCTAGAATAGTTCAAAAATTAGTCAATATACATCTTCTGTGAAAATTTCAAGAGTCTACCCGTTAAGGTTGTAGATATAAAAGGCGCTGACAGACGAACAAACATTGTAGCGAAAACAATAGGGTTTCGTTTTTACCCTTTGTGTACGGAACCCTAAAAATCAAATCTGGAATTTTACATAGTTTTATATAATAAGAATTTATTTATTATAGAATGTTTAAGTTTGATCACAATATAGTAAATTTTCATTATATTATGGTCATAATTTTGAATAATAATTGTATATTTAAACATATTTCGTTTGTTTATATATTTTTTAAATATTTAGGGGAAATATTTTTAAAATATTAAAATCCATATTGAAAAAAGACTGAGAACTTTAATATAAATTTTCAAGGAATTTTTTACTTTTACAATTATAAGTAGAGTTGAAGTAAATGTGGCCAGCGTAGTAATGAAGATTAGAAAACTAAAGTTACTATTATTTTTTATTTGTATTATTGTAGTTATAAGTATTTTTGGATATTTTTTGTTTGAAGTCTTGAATTCTCATTGAGTGTATGAATCACAAGCTCCTATATCTCTTAAACTTTTAACCCAGCTAATACAATCCCTATATGAGAAAGAGAAAAATAAGCAATTGGCCATTGGAAATAATTTATATCTCCAACAATTACTGCTAGCGTACTTATTAATTTAAATTGAATAACGCAATCAAATAGAATTAAATTTTCTATGATCCCAAACTACTCAAGTTAGTACCAACAGTCACTGAATATTGCCTGTTTAGAACACATACGAGAAGGAATGGTCTCCTATACAACGTCTTCTACAGAAATAGCTAAGATGAGGAAGATGAGGAAACGATTAAACATATTTCTTTCTATGGCTTGTACTGGAATACCAATGTCTTCAGTAACGTGAACGACGGTATTTCGAGAGCCTATCTGATGACTTATCACTGGATTTAAGTAGGATTCGTTGGTTGGTTTTCTAGCCCGCTCCCAATTGGTGCGACGTAGCTATTTAATTAAATGTACGTTGCTCCTTTTTTTGCATCCTTCTCTTCTCTGTTTTTAACAGACTTCAAAAAAAGAAGGAGGTTATCAATTCGTCTGTGTGTTGCTTTTTTTTTTGTATGTTTGTGCCTTCAGAACTCGGTCATTTCTGACCCTATTAGATATGTTATGGCTACAGATTGGTCCCGTTTTAAAAGAATTTAAAAATTTTAAAAATTAAAGGGTGTCCCCATACAACATACATGTTTTTTACGTGTATTATAAACTTTTTAGGTCACCAATTTAAAATTAAAAAAATGCGTATCACTATAGCTCCCAATAACAAAAATTAATTAAAAAATAAAATTAAAAATTAAAGGGTGACCCCATAGGTTACGTAAATTACCTTTATTCTCCTATCTTTTGAACCTTTATAGACTAACACTTGAAAGTTGCACAGAATGTTCGTTACTATGTCTGTTATAATAAGTATAAATATTTAAAATTAGAAGTTAAAGGGTGTCCCATTAGTTGGTTTATTTTGATATATATATGGCCAAACTTTTGAACCGTTATAGACAGACAGTTGAAACTTACAAAGAACTTGTATTGCTAAGTCCGCTAAAATAACAAGTGTAAAATATGAATTTGGAAATTAAAGGGTGTCCCAATAGTTAATGTAAAATAATATATATGACCAAACTTTTCAACTGTTATAGATAGACAGTTGAAATTTACAAAGAATCTATATTGCTTAGTCCGTTATTACAACAAGTATAAAATTTGGATCTATAAATTAAAGGGTGTCCCCATTATTGATGTAATTTGACCATTATGCCCTCATCTTTGGAACCGTTATAGACAAACACTTGAAAAATAGACAGAATGTTCACTACTATGTCTGGTATAACAACAAGTATAAATATTTAAAATTGGATATTAAAGGGTGTCCCAATAGTTTATGTAATTCGATGTATATGGACAGAAAGTTAAAATTTAAAAAGAATCTGTATGACAATGTCCTCTTTAATTAGACAGAATGTCCATTACTATATCTGTTATAATAAGTATAAATATTTAAAATTATAAATTACAGGGTGTTGCAATAGTTTATGTAATTTGATGTATATGACCAAACTTTGTAACCGTTACAGACAGACGGTTGAAATTTACAATGAACCTGTATTGCTACGACCGCTATAACTAGTATAAAATTGAATTCGGAAATTACAGGGTGTCGCAATAGTTACCGTCTTAAAGAAACATGATTTTAAGTTTGTCTGTTTTGAAGTCGTTTTTTTTTTGCAAGAATTATCTTCTATTTGAACTGTGTCCCTTTATTCAAAGCCCTTCTCACTCTCTATCTTCTTTCAAACTTGTCTTTCTTCTATTCTGCAGGTATAAAAAAGATACCAACATATTGGACCCATTTGAGGAGTTAACATTTTGTGTGTAAATTTAAAGCTATGCTCAGACTTGTCAAAAATTTGAGGTAAAAAAGGGAACCACTATTTTTTGCCTTGTTTATTCAATTTTACATGATACGTATATTAATAAACGATGATTTATAAGATAATAATCATAATATGTATATTGAGTAGAAACTCATAAAACTTAATGATAATTTGATAATACCAAAAAATTGTTTACATTATTTAGTGGTTACGCCTATTTGGTCAAATATTTGACAAGTCTGAACACAGCTTAAGACGTGCCTTGAAAGGTTATTTAAATAAAAACCCTGAAGCTGTCCACAACAATTCGGAAAAATTAATACTGAATTTATTTTTAAAAATATTTGCTTGTGATTTTGTTGAATTGTTTCGTTTTTAAAGAAATAATATCTAATTTATTTATTGTTTCAATGTGCAGAAATGTCTTTTGTTTTTCAGTACAAAATTATTCACTCATTTTCATTTTCTCTCTAAAATTTTATTCTCAAATATTGATGCTCAGTTCTCCGCTTAAGTTTAACATAGTCTGCACAAAAACAATAATTTTCTTATTTCATAGAGAATAAACAAATGCATTTAAGCAGAAATGCAATTTTTAACAAGACTCTGCATAAACTTCTTGTGAGTGCAAGTGCAAGTGCAGTTGTTGTTTGTGGCCTACCAAAAATTTGTGTAAAATTATTTCAACTCTGGGGCGGTTAAAAACTCAAATAAAAAAGTAACAAACACACATACTTAAGTATATATACACAAAAGAAAAAACTTATCCCACTAGGCCTTTAACCCTTTTTCTAAAACGAGTTTTCATATGTCTATTATTTTAAGGAATTAGAAAATTTTCTTTTACATACAAACATACGAGTAGAATTTAATATATAGACATTTTTTCTAGATTTGTGTGTGTGTGTGTGTGTTGTAGCTTTTTTGTTGCATTCTTTATTGCCTTTTGTGGCAAATGCAGATTTTCGGTTATTACCAAAAACTAACCACGTTTTGTGGTATTGAAGTTGTGTGGAATAATATTGGTAGGCCATAAGTTGTGTTGTTATGTTTACTTTGATTTTCCACAAATAATACTCAGTTTTTTTTTTTTAATTTAAATTTTTCTATTTTTTATTTTATATTTTTATTGTAGTAAAAGGATTTATTTATGTTTTACACATATAAAATGTGTGTGTTAAATCTTTGAATGGCATTTTATGCAATTATATTTGCAAGATTTTTGAGAAAATTTGTGCTTTTGTTTTTATATTTATTTGTTATTTTGACTTTTTACAAATAATAAAACAAATCAACATGTTTATTGCTTTGTATTTGTTTTTTGTAGTATAAAAATATTATTTAGAATTAAAAAAAAAAATAATTAAACAAAAAATCTACACATATGCTTATCCATACATTTACAAACCCAGGCATTTGTGTAAGTTTTATATTTATTTTATTGCATTATTTCGTTGCAATTTATTCAAGCAGTTTAATTGACAACAAAGACTTGTTATTGACACTTGCAACATTTATTTAATTTTTGAGAATTTAATTTTTATTAGTTGTATCTGTTTAATTTTTATTGCAATTCAATCAATAAAACACAAGTCAGATTGAAGAAAAAAGTAATGAAATCTTTGATTAGAGATTAAAATGTGCAAACTATCATCTTTGACAAGTAAAATAAAATTAAGTTAAATAATATAATAATTATAAATCTTCCATTTTTTTTTTTACTGAATTATATATGTACATATGTATGTAAGTGGTTGCAAGGAAAAACGGCTTAAGTCTAATTTTTTAATTTTAATTTTTAATTTTGAAGAAGACCATGTTAAAGTTTTGTAGCTGCTCTTTTTTAATTAATTGTCATTTCTATAAAGAACACTTATTTCTGTCGAAACTTTATAAGTTAAAAGATAGAGTCTTTATAAAATTAAAAAAACTACACATACAAATAAATGATATAAAAAACTTAACAGCTTAAGTTAAATTAAGTAGTTATTCCATATCAGAGACTGACAAAAAGTATTTATTAAATAAATGTAGTTAAGTATTTACACATATTTTTGGGTATTAGTTATACCTATACTTACAACACAGAAAATACTTACACATACGCATTTGCAGTGAAATAAGTATGGCTGTACTCAATACTTATAACAAAAATTATTTATACACAACGAACTTAAATGTAATGCATCTATGAGTACAAATGGTTGTAGGTAGATAATGTAATGGGTATCTGTCATACCCATACTTCCCAGTAAAAATTAGGATCATCCAAAGAGTAATCTTGGAGCGCTCCTTTGCGAGTAATAGATTACTCCATAAAACACCGGACCTCATTGGATTTTAAACGCAGCATGTCCGCAGACACGAGTACCCCTTTAAGCTCCTTATGGAGTACTGCCTTTGATCTTGAAAATGACGACAGAGAGAGAGTAATCGTTTTTGTCTCCTAAAATAGCACAAAGGGAGTAATCGTTTTTGTCTCCTAAAATAGCATAAAGGGAGTAAACATTCATATAAAATACAAATTTAGACACTAAATTTTTACACATTTTTAACAATTTATTACTATACCCGTACCTTTTCGCTTTTTTTTAATAACACGTCTTTAACTTTTTGAAACTAAACTGACTAAATAGAAAAACAAAACGAAAACATCAACATTTGACAGTTATGTCAAAGAAAAAAAAAGAAACCAAAAACGAACTGATACATCCGTCATTGATCCATTTGGAGTATTAAGCGAGGCATAAACTACAAAACAAAAAAAAATTTCGATAGCTCGCTTATTACTCCAAATGGATGAACAAGTCATTACTCCTTTATTGCTCGATTATGGATTAATCCAAATATTTTTTACTGGGTTATAACTACCTAATACTTACAAGTATGGAAAAGTACTTATAATACTCTAAGTATACTTATAAGTAAAACAACTACTTTGAGGAATTATGTGTATAAAACGGTGAATGATGTGTGGCAATATTTTGTTTATAACCGAACATTGGTTAAGTATGGAAAACCAAAATAATTAGGATAAAGGAATGAGCGTATTTTTAAATTGTGAAATTCTTAATACATATATAATATAGTTACATATATTTATAAAATGCTCTAAAATACTTAGAGTATTTACATACTTGTACTTATTCCCACTCTATACTTACAAGTATGAGTATGGCCAATACTTTATCCAACTTTTACTTATACTTGGTTGTATTGCGAAAAATAATGAACAAGTATGCGAACACTTATTCTCTGCCTACACTTGTAATTATTTAAGTTGAAATTGATATGAGTATGTGTGTATGGTGTGTTGTTTGAGCTATATAAAAGCTGAATAAAAGCGAAACGCGTGCATCGATTTTTATGATCTTTGTCTCATTTTGCTCATAGGTTATGTGACTTTGCGAAAAAATAACTAGACTTGAAACTTTTTTCCATTTTGGATTTTTTATGTATTTTTTTAAAAAAAAATTTAAATTTTTAGGCAAAAAATAATTTTTTCCCTTCATACATTCATTTTTAACTTCGAAAGTGTTACTTCTATAGGAAAACAATATATGAACAGATTAAGGGAATTGTAATTCTTAATTTTTTAAAATTTATTTCAACTAAATTGGACTAGTGGTTGTCGAGCTATGTCAAACAACAGGGCCTAAAACGTGATAAATTCCCCTATACGATAGTACTAACTTCAAAACGATACTAACTTCAAATCGCAGGTAAGAAGACAAAACGAATGATGCAGAAATTCTTCTTTTTGGGTCTAATTTCAAATACAGTTCACAGAATTGAGTTGGCAATCAATTAACTGAAAAATGTTATACTGTAGGCCTAGGAAAATAGGTGCATGTCTTCGCCTTAGATAAATTAGAGACACTGTGATAGAGAAGAAGTTCAACAGTTAACAGTTAAAAATCTGAAATCGCTACAGTCGAGAGTGAAGGCTTATGATTGCTTTTGACTCTATTAAAAGTATTTTTAATATGTTTGCTTATAATCATTGAGGAGGGTTTCGATACTCCCCCTACTTTAATATATAAAAGGCAAGTGTACACACCATACTCTATAGAAGTAACGCAATCGCCAGTTATCAAACGGTACCAGAACGAGATCATCAAATTTGTGGTCTGCTTTGGTATTCCCCCTGCACATATAAATGAAATATTCTTAGCATATAGATATTATATTAAAGTATATAAATATATAAATAAAAAATAAAAAACGTTCTATTATAAGCGCTGAAGTTTGTTGAATTCTTTGAAAATTTCTTTTACTTATAAGAAAAATAGTTTGAAAACTTCCATTTAAAGAAGAAACTTTAAACTTCAAAAAATCTGCAGATTAAAGCCGCAGCCATATCACACGATTCAGTGACTTCAGTTTTGCATTAAAAGTTAATTATGGAAAAGCTTTCGGTAAAATATTTTTTCACAAACGAAAATAAAGCCAAAGCGTGGCTGTTTACGTAACTTATTTAAAGTTTTACCATCGCATTAATGGCAAACTTGTTTGACGACATTTAACCAATGGCACTAGCAATGAAATAAATGTAAAAAGGCCCAACTACACAGAAATAAATATTTTCTCCAATTAAAGGTTTTAATTGGTTTCACATTAAAAATTAATTGATTGAAATATTTATTTTATTACGAATTTTTCTTTCTTTTTTAAACAAAGATATATTTAAATCAATTTACGGATTAATTGAATTATAATTTAAAACTAATTAAAACTTTTAATTGGTGCATAAAATTTTTTCTGTGTATGCGGAGGGTGCAATGCTGGTGTATGAAAATTAAATTTTCCCAATTTTTCTTTAATATCACAGTGCAATACGGAAAAAATAACCATATACGGACACCACTACGTCATAAAAGACCCCTGTCTCCCAGTTTTGCCCAAAGTCCTCCAGGTTTTTTTTATGGGCCCCCAAAGATGTGGGGCCTCGATGTCATTTTTGCAAAAAAATGATCCTTTCCTCAAGCTCATATTTTGCAAACCGTTTGAAATTTTGATATACTCTCTGAGTCAAAGTTATAGCTCTTGCCACAAGGAACAAAAAGTGTTAACATATAAAATCAAAAAAACTTCATCATCAAGGTCAAAATCGAAAAAAACTTTAAAAATTCAATTTTTTAACCTTTTTTCCCCTGTTCAGGTCAATAGGTAGAAAACCGTTCAAAATTCAAGGAAACAATCAACTACAAAAATGAATCTAAGATCTCAATAAACAACTTTCTAGAACATATGAACTTCCTAGGAATGATTCTTAACACCGTTAACGTAGCGCTTAGGTAGCCGGTAGAACGACTTTATACCATTAAGTTATATTAAATTAGCTGCTTCTCATGCAGTGGAATGAAATATAAATTAAATAGTATATATATAAGGAAGACTATTTTACTTGAATTTTCGGACTTGCTATTGAAAACTGTGTTTTTTTTATGATTTGATTTACAAATACAAACTAAAATAAAATCATATTAAAATCAATATTACAACCAGACTAACAATTGACTCTTAGCACTCGACACAACTTCTAGGAGGAGTTTATTAAAAATACAACAAAAATAATAAAAGCAGCATCAACTTAACAACATAATTTATTAACATTGTTATTGAAAGAAAAGCCACAGTAGTGAGAAAACAAGTTAAATCCATTTTACGCCTCTAACCAGACACAGCTACGAAGCCACTCACTATGGACGCACAAAGAGGCCCATTTAATAATGTCAACAACGTGCAAACGATTTAAAATAGAGAAAAATATGACAAACCAGTAACAATTACATACACTTCCACCAACACACACACACACGAACACAAACACACACGTACTGTATAGTTGCGAAAAAAAAGGAATGGAAGAAAATGGAAACAGTGAAAATTATGGCAAAACCAAAAATCAGCAACCGTATGTGGTCAAGTAAGCGAAAAGTACATATGAAAACAACTACAACAACAATAACAGGAAAAATACATTTGTATGAGTATTAAACATGTAAAACAATATAAAAAATTTAACACGAAAACAACAGCAAATCGGCGAAAAAAAAAACAGAATTCGAAATGAAAACAAACAGATGTTGAAGACAAAACAATAAAAACAATGAAAATGTAAAAAATAAAATATCAACAACAACAATTGTAACAACACTTTTGGGGTTGTCATCTACCACAAAAGTTGTTGCTTCATCATGTTGATCAGGTCGGTTGTTGTATAGTCATCATCATCATCATTATGCTTTTATAATTAAAAAAAAAAAAAAAATTATCGTCCTCTACCAATGCCACCAACACCAATACACCATTGCTAACACCATCATCATCATCGGTGTTATTGTCGAAGACGTAATGAAATGTTGGAAAAAAACAACTCCGTCGAGACTAAAAAAAACCAATTCATGGAAGTTACGTGAGGAAATGCATTTGGCCAGTTGCACGGTTTCCTGTTTTTCCTGTTCTTTTTTATTTGCTTGTTTTATTTATTTTTATTTTACTTTTTTATTTATTTTGTTGCAGGCTTGTTATTGAAATTTGTTGGACTCTATATTCAAGTCAACAACAATGTAGTGAAAAATGCATTAACACATCATCCTTTTTGTACGTCTACATATGGCTGTGTATGTAACAGTGAGTTGAAAAGAAGACTGTTTATTGCAAAATAAATTATAACAAAAACAAACACTGGAGTCTGCCCTGCTAAGCAGGAATTTTGTTCATTCGTTCCGTCAAGCTATTTTTCAGAACCTTCGCAGGCGGTTTTATGGCGAACTAATATCTATGACAAGACGTATAGTTTTCGAGGAACAAAAGAATAGTTTTGAATATTTTTTGGAAAATTTGAGTTTGAAATTTTGGATCAGTAGGGAGGGGAAAATATTTATTTTATTTTTATATAGACTTTGACGGTTAAACTACAATTTAAGGGGAGGAGAATACGATTAACTGTCAAGGCATATGAAATAGGGTGGCTTGGGGTATGAGAGGATATTATTAAGGGGAAAATTTTTATTTTTTATATTAAGTTTGACAGTTAAACGTACTCTCCTTTTTTACAACAGTTTTTTTTGGAATTTAAAAAAAACATCTAAAACAAATATTTTTCAATGTAAAAATGGAAGTTTTAAAAAGAGAATTTTATTTTCCCATAGTAATAAAACTTTTGCTTTAAACACATAGACAACAGCGGCTGCACAGCTACATGCCTACAAATGAGGTTGGCTTAAATAGTCGCTGTGTAGTCGGCTACTGAATTATGTTGAAGACGACAGCCACATACATCAAAACTATGAAAATGTTGTAGACAGATACATATATTTTTCTTTAAAAAAAATTATTGTTTTAAAAATTATTTTTATCATATCAAAACAAATAAATATATTTGCTCAAAACCTTTTGATTATAAATGAATCTGTAGTTTTTAATTTTGTGATATTTTCTTCGTTTGAATAAAATAAAATTGTTGCAAACAAAAATACAAATTAGACTAAGTTGGCTACAGCCACAACGGTGGTCGTGTAGCCATGTAGCTAGGATGTCGTCAAAATAATCCTTTTCCTATAATCGTTTGTATTTGTAATTTTGACAGTTTGTAGCCGGTAGCCTGATGTTGTCTATATGTTTATTGCTTTTTTTAGGAGTTTTATTTTTTCGGCAGAAAAAAACTATTTTTATGTAAAGAAAAAGAAAAAAAAAATGATAATGAGGATGAAAAAAAGCTTTCTTTGAAACCTATAAATTTTTTTCCAACGCGCTAATCGCTTAATAAACCTCTGTGTTCTGGAAGGAACAAAATAGATTATCCATACTCTTTGGAAAAAAAAAACGAACAGTTTGTTCCCGCAATTTGCTCTTTTAATTGGTATTGAGAGCCCTGAGTTCAAATCTACCCACAGAAACTTACGTTCGTTATATTAAGCAAATAAATTGCTACACACATGATCGTGCAAAAAAATCGATATCAGGATTTCAACAGATTTATATGTTTTGAAGACTTCAGAATCAATTTTTGCTATTTGTGTAATGTCATTCTTTTTGTGAAGGCTCTACAGGTCATAGTTTAACATAATAAAACGAAAATCAGTATATGCCTTTGGTATATGGAGATTAAGAGCTTTATAATTTTTGGGTATAATCGAATATACTTGAAACTTTTATTTTTTATGTAATATATCCATAATCTGTTTCCATGAGGTATAAAAAAATGTTCTATACTAAGTTTTTGTTGTTATTTCTTTATATTGAGACCTTTGCCGTTATTTTTTGTGTTGATATTTTTTAATATTTTGTTGTTGGTAAAATAATGATTTTTGCGTTTCAAATGTACCAATTTAAAATTTTTGGTAGAGTGAAGAAATCTATTCGACCCGAGTAAGGAAATTAAACACCATATGTAACAGTAATGTGGGTTTCTAAAAATTTAGCACAACAACATCGAAGACGTACAATAATTCCATTCAATCCACTGTGCGTAATGACTCTGAACAAATAAAGAAAACTCAGAAGCGATAAAAATGAACATGCAACAGCATGCACATTAACTGTTTTAAAATACAAACAGAAGGATGATTAAATAAAATCTACGCATGTTGCAATCATTTTTTATACACTTACAGAAATTCAAAAGAATTGCTAGGACCAAATTTTATTCAATTTCACCTAGTAAAATCTATTCATATGTATAATAAAATAGTAGCTCATTTCCTGTCTGTATTTCTGTCTACGTTGACATCACGTAAAAACTACTGGATGGATTTTCCTGTATCCAATAAAGGATACTTTTTTCGCAAAAATATTTTATTTCCAAGAAAAATTAGAGAAAAGGGTCTAATCCTTTATATTTATATTTATATAAAGGATTAGACCCTTTATATAAATATAAAGTAAATACATAAATCATAACTGAAGCACTAACCGATATGCATAGTTTAAGGAGGCAGTTATTTTAATAAGGATGAGAACAATTATATAAAGTAAAGTAAGGTTCTTTGGTGTGGATTGCTTTCAAAGCAAAATCGAACAAAATATTGTAAGGACACTGACGAAGTGGCGGGCACAGCTAGTGCTATCTAAGATTGTGAACTTTAAGTACAGACACAAAAAACTTAAAAAATACTCTATTCACAGAAAAACAATTTTGCGCCAGTTAACCCCCGGGGGTTCCAATTGTCACTGCAGGAATGGCAAATGCTTTGACGCGGTTCACTCGGGGAAAATAGTGACACCAGACCTAGAACCTAAATCTGGAAGAAAAGGTCTGTGTGTTAAAACATACAGGTTCTCTTCGAGGACCGACCCGTGCCCAAAGGACTGGTACCACGGGAATCGGTAGCCCCACAGAGAGCATATTCTCTCTGTGACCGGTTATTGGTGAGGTCCCCTTCGGGGGTACATGTGGTGGTTGTGGTTTAAGATCGATTTATGTAGGTCTGGTGCACGGTCGATCAAGTGTGCTGTTGGACTCTCAACAGACGGAGTTTGGATAGTTTCCAAACTCCTAAGCAAGAGGCTATAATATGGATCTAGGCTTGCCTTGGAAAGGCTTGCCATATTATATAAATTGCTACTCATTGTGACTGTATCGCACGAAAATTGCGATTGGTGGCAGTCGTAAAGTGTTGTTATACTACACAATGGGGGCGCTAGTCTACGATTACATTTCACTCGGTGGTAAGACCATCGTGAGATTAGGCCAACTAGGCAGGTACTCACGTTAATCTTGTTCCACAATTTGCGCCAGTTAAGGGTTTTGATTATAAATAGAAAACAATTTAGTTTAAACTATTGTTGATGCAATTATTTATTTAATTAGAATTTTATTTTCTTCTTTGTTAATTAAGTATATAATTAAATCAATTAAAAAATTAATCAAAATTGTGTCTGAAATTTATTAAAAACTTTAATTGGTGTAAAACCTTTTTTCTGTGTTTAGCTTCTTTCAATACTTATTGGTGAAATAGGGTAAGGTTGCTCAATATTATAGAAAAATAAGACAATTTTATATGGGATCAGTTTGATTAACAGTGATGTGGACAAGCTGTCCAAACAAAGGTCAAAGCTTTATGATGGACTTCGCCATATTTTATTAATTTTTTGACTATTTTTTCCAAGTGGTAGTGACCTGCATATATTGGAGTTGATAGCTAAATAATTCGGGTATATATTGGAGTCGTGTCGACCTCCATTTTTAATACAGACATGGACTTGGAAATAATTGAGAATAATTTTAGAAACTCCGAATCGTTTCGACCTAAAGAGAAAAAGTATCCTCGAGTAGACCAGAGAACAGGATCGTGATTATTATTAATACTATTAAGTCTCCCTACATTAATATAATATTATCGCAGAATGGAAATAAATTCCGCGCATTGAGGCAATGTTGTAAAAGCATAGTTTTTGATGACCTGAACAAAACTGTGCGCTGGGCAACACTGTAGTAAGAGTAACTATATAAGGTGCCAGGCCACAGCTTCTTGAGAACTCTAAGACAAGAAAACTAAAAATTTAGATACAATCAAAATACCCTCAGGTGATATCAGTACAGATGCACATATCCCATGATTTAGCAATCATCTGATTAAGATAAAAATGTAAGTAAACGATGTTTATCAGCTGTACTTGGTACAGGCAGCGCACGTTGCAGGCCTTAGAAGGAAAAGCAAAGGTCACAGCTTGAAGGTGAAATGCGGTTATGCTAACTAAGCGATAAAAAACAGAGTGAGTTAACACCCCTTATCCACTCAACTGCCAGAAATCACTTAACTGAAAATAAGGGTAATGACTTCATGGGAATTAAGGACTATCTTAAGGGCAGCATATAGTACCGGTATAAAAACTACTTATAATCAAAGTAGTCTACAAAATTTTTTCCCCTAAACAAATATTATTGGATGCGGTCACAGGGGACTGCAAATTCGATACACATGTCAAGAGGCTAAACTTTTCTTACAACCAGTACTGCAAAGGCTGTCAAAATTACGCGGAAGATGTACAATACAAATGGAAGATTTTGTTGATTGACATGAAATGCTCAATGAAGTCATAGATCCTTTGAATGGATAACCCAATGAACAAACAATGATCAATTTAATTTAATAAGGACCCCAGACTAACTACTTTTGGTCGAGACCCCACAATCATATTTTAATTAAAAATTTAATAAAATTAAATCGACTCCACACCAACGGCCACTTAAGGTAGTTTTATGTAGTTTGATTTAAATTGACTTCGTTATTTCTTTATTTCAAATCTTGCGACAGATTTTTTTTTTTTTTTTTTTGCCAAGTTTTACTAAAATAATTTTTCCAAGGCACAAATGTTTCTTCCTACAAATCATATGATTTTTATTTACATAAGTATGCAGTCAGTTTCGGTTGTAACACGAAAGCTTTGAATGTCTAACATGACGATATCATTTTTTTTTTTTTCAGTGTATAAAATTACTCAACTTGTTATTGTCGACAAGTGCCACATACAAAGTTATGGTTGATTCAGAGGTTTACAGATAAACTTTCCATGTTTGCAACTTCCGTTTAATGAAAACAGATTTTATTCATTTTATCCTGTTGTTTCTTTTTCTCTTTGTTTGCTTCTGATTGCATTCATCCTTTTTCGCCTGCCTCCAATGTGCTTGTATAAAGCGTTTTTATTATTTTTCGCTTTTTTCACTTTTTTCGCCAGTGCGTATGTTTTCTTTGATTTTTCGGTTACATTTCGTGGCAAAATAAACTACAACAAATAACGAGAAACATAAATACACAGTCATTATTCCGATGACGACGATGCAGTTGCCACTGCATATGCTGCTATGCTTGGCTCCTGCTGGTGGTGATGATGGTGAGACAAGCTGTTGTTATCCTGCATGTAAATGTGGCCAGTTTTCGATGGTCATCTTAATATGCACTTGCCGTTTATTGCGCGTGCAGTTTTTCTTATTTCCTTGTTTTTACTTCTTTCTTTTATTTGGTTGATCGAGTATTTGTTTTTTTTTTTGTTTTTTGTTTTTTGCTTTGTTTTATTCTGTAGTATCATCGTCATCATCAGCACCACTGTTGCACACCAGTCATTTGGTAGTTTGTTTGGTTAATTCGTGGGCTGACTGAGTGGTTGGTCGATTATGCGACTCCGTTGCATTATTTTGGTACTTAACACTTTGTCTTGTATTTTTTTTCGGGTTTTCATGTTTTTATCCCGGCTCTTGTTTTTTTAAGATTTTTGTTTTTGGAGGACATTTTTTCGGTTTTTCTTCCCCATTAATATCGTTCGTTGGTGGCTGCTAAACTCATAAAAGAAAGCAGCCGAGAAAAAAGGTTTATTTTAAAAGTGAAAACAATGCAATTGAGTGTAATCGGATTTTTTGTTTTTGTTTGATGTGTTTGTGCTGTTCATAAAGAGGGTCTTGTTTGTGACTTTGGTTCTTGTGGTTTCACATACGGAGATTCACAACATCAAACACGGGGTACATAAATTATTTTTTGTCTCTTTATTAAAATAATTTTTGCCATGAAAATGTTGTGGCCACAATTGTAATACGATTAAAACAACAAACAAAAATAACAAATAAAATAAAAGAGAAACTGAAGTTAAGGTAAAACGCATTGAATGATTACTAATCAAATGACTGGAATATTGTGAACTGTTTATACGAAAGAATTTAGGATTTATTATAAAATATAAAATAGAAAAAATATCTTTTTTAATTTAAAATAAAGGAGAAATAATTGAAAAATACTTTCGGAAACCATCTGGTTTTTTGAATTTGCTTGATTTTTAAGGGACGTCCCTGTTGTCCACGAAATTAGATAACTTAAAAACTTATAAATTAATCAGATCTGTTTAATCTATATAAGCAAAGTGGTGGTAATAAAAGTCGACCAATATGTGGCCCCATTTGCTAACAATTTCCATATTGTTCTTGGTTTGGTTTTTGTCAAAAGGGTTGAACGACTGCAAAGTGCATTATTGGTGCTAGAGAAGATAGCGATTTGGTATCCTTAGCCTCACCCACAAACTGCAAAGGACAAATCCTTGCCTATACAAAATTTTAAACAGGTGTAGTTATGTGCACTTAATTGTATCTATACATATACACAGACAAATATTTTTGCACCACTTAAAGGTTTTAGTTAGTTTGAAATTAAAATTCAATTCTTTTTTTTTTTTTTTTTTTTTTTGATTCAAATATATATTTGTGTAAAACAGACCAATAAAATTTCTACATTAAACAAATAATTAAATCAATTAATTTTTTAATTAAACTTTAATCTACAATCTATTAAAACCTTTAATTGGTGTACGTATTTTTTTCTGTGTAATAAGGCAACTAATTTTCTGTCGTCTGCCTGTCTTTCTTTTTTTGTGTTCGCATCACGAAAAAACTACTGGATGAATTTTAACAAAATTTTGTGAGGTGGTACCTTAGTATCCTGGTTCTAATATAGGGTACATTCTTTCCGAAAAAATATTTGATTTACAAGAGAAAGTGGAGAAAAAGCAGTAAAAGTACGTCAATTTTTAGACCGATTGAAATGTATTGCATACTTCAAGGCATCTTTTATTTTTGAAAGCGATTTTTATAAAAACCATTATGTAACATATGAAGCAGTTTTAAAATATTCACAAAACTAATATAAATCTGGATCATTTAAACATAGCTGCTCAATAGATGGCGCTGTTTCAATATAATTTTTTTTCGCAATTTTTTATTTATTGTATCTTCAATATAATTGAACTATCAATAATTACTCATATCTTAAGTCTAAAAATAAAAATATACATGTTAAGTCCAACCAGTGCTGGACAAAAAAAATGTAAGTTTCACGGTTACTATAATTTGCGGGTTAAACCTCTGATGTACGGATGAGAGAAGCAGTGTTCCTCCTTCTTAGTCAAATGTAACCAGGTTCATTTATTATGTTACGGGCCAGTGGATTCGGATGAGTTTCAAGCTTCTTTAAATAACTTGTGGCAAGTTTCGCTATTTCCGCTTTAACTGATGGCACGTTTAGATCTTTATGGATGTTAGAGTTTTTTATATACCAAGGAGCAGATGTAATTATACGAAGAATCTTATTTTGGCGCCTTTGAATTTTTTCTACGTTGGTAGCTGAGGCAGTGCCCCATAATTGAATGCCATACCATATTGGTTTTAGAATTGACTTGTATAATAAAAGTTTACAATCTAAAGCTAGAGTAGAATTGCTGCCAATAAGCCAGTTTAGTTGGACTGCTTTTAACTTCATTTGTGTTAACTTTGTTTCTATGTGGCATTTCCATGTAAGACGCCGGTCAAGATGTATGCCGAGATATTAGACGTCTGAAAGCTGGGGTATGGTTTGGTTATTTATCCGAATAGGGGGGCAAGATTCTCTACACATTGTGAAAGTTATGTGAGTACATTTTTGTTCATTCACTTTTATTCTCCATTTCTTCAACCATTTTTCTAAATTGGATATGTGGTCTTGTAAATATCGTGATGCTACTTCGGGTCTTTCGTGAATGCTCAAAAAAGCTGTGTCGTCAGCAAATGTCGATGTGTGAACTCGGTTACTAGTTGGCATGTCTGAAGTATAAAATAAGTATAAAAAGGGCCCCAATATACTACCTTGGGAAACTCCGGCTTCTATTGGCTGGGGTGAACTCAAAAAATCTCCTTCTTTTAAAAAAACATTTTTGTTCGGTTAAATAACTATCTAGCAGCATATATAGGTTTACGGGCAAATTCAGTTTTTGCTTATATGTTAGGCCTTCATGCCATACCTTATCGAATGCTTGAGAAACGTCGATAAAAAGCGCAGAGCAGTATTTTCTCTCTTCAAATGTCTTCTTAACAACACTGACTAACCTGTGAGTTTGTTCGATCGTACTATGTTTTTTCCTGAAGCCGAATTGATGGTTTGGAATACATCCTTTGTCGCTTAGAATAGGGTTAAGCTTAGTTATTAACATCCTCTCAAACAGCTTTGACATATTTGACAAAAGGCTTATAGGTCTGTATGATTAAATTTTTGTGTGGTCTTTTCCTGGTTTAGGAATCATGGTAACCAAGGACACCTTTCCTTTTGTGGGGAAGTACTGAATACGTAATCTTAAAATATGAATTACTTACTGCCTATTGAATAAAATTTTTATTTGATTTAAATTTTTACTTTGTGGAATTACATTGTTTTTAAAATATTTTAAAAATCTTTTACAGAGTTTTACAATAACTTTTAGAATTTTACATAAATTTCAGAATTTTATCTAGGGATGGGTACCTTTATCTATATAATTAATAGGCAAACATGTTTTTTGTAATCTCTTTTACGTCCGTAATACTGCACCGATTTTGAAAAGATTGATTAAAGCTATTAAAGCTTTTTCTAAACAAATGTGCAAAATCTTAATTTTAAATCTATTCAGTCCCAGTGGTTTAGCTGGGAACCATCGCCAGTAATGACAGGCGAAGTAGTTAGCCCGTTTACTCTGTTTACACTTATGGATACTTATGTGTCCTACCCAACCATACCTACATCATTCTACAGACACTTATATCTTTTGTTAACTTGTTACATTTGGTAGTCACTATTCGCTAGTATTTTCTGTAACCCTAAGTAATGCAGAAAATTATATTTTTCTACAATCAAAATTCTCTCTTCGTTACTAAGAACGACATTCTGTTGAATGTTGTAACCATATTGGTGATTAAAGGTAATGCAGAGATGGGTCAATTTCTCCCTTCGTGGGACATACCCATGTTAAATTCAGCAGGCAAATGCATGGGAAGTAGATTAGATTGGGTAGTTCTTCAAGAGCTAGCGAATATACACGTGCGGAGCTAGCTACCTAAACCACTGGGGTACCTTAGCAGTAGTACGACTATCAAGTTCTTACTAACACCAATAAACAAATACATGTTCATCTCTTAGCTGCTTGACGAAAACACAAGTTTATTTCAAGAGAAACATCTTTTGCTTCCAAGTGTTTATTTTATTTTTTGAAGATAGGAGCAACGAAGCGCACCACTGATATCTAGTGTAAAGTAAAAACGTAAGAATCTTAAAATTTTCTATGGATTACTTTCAAAGCAAAATCGAACAAAATATTGCCAGGATGCACATAACGTGTGTTTAAAAATAACACTGCAAAACTTGAACAAGCCAAAAATAAAATTTATATTTCATACTATTTGTTTAAAACTATCAAATTGTATGGCACAATTCCCTTTCAATTTTTTGTCGGAAGTATTACTAAAATTGCTCAACCCATTTCCCTTAATTCACATTCATAATACCAAATTTTTCCCGCGAAAGAATTTCCTATTTTTCCTGTTTTTGAAGAAAAGATTTTATCTAGAATTAGGCAACAGGGAATAGGGAAAAAATTCCTGGGAATTTCTATTTCGCATTGGAGTGAATATATTTTGCGCCGCACCCCCTAAAAAAAACAAATCATTTGAACACCTTAACGTATACTTAATATTTAATTTCCTCCATCATTTATAAACACTCATACGCGTAGTGCTCGAAATGTCCAGTTTGATCGGAAACCTTTTCGCAAATAAAAACCATCACTATAAAATCACGCACTAAAATACTTTTTGAACTTAAAAAAACATTGTTTGTACAACAGCTTACAACTTTTTTGAACTTTTTTTTAAGTCACTAAAGTGTTGGTAATTTAAGATACATTTTCACATTTTCATTTAAGTCAAATTAAACGGAGCCAGATTACAGTTCCATAGTGATGCATACGTATTTATACAATTTTTTTTTATTAGCAATAAATAAAATTTACTAAAAATTAACAATATTGATATTTTGTTTACTTATTTTAATACTTATTAAACATAAACGCAGGACTTACAGTAGCCACTGCCGCTGACACTGCCACTAACGCAACCACAACAAATTGAATTAATTTTTGTAACGTACAAATTTATCACCCCAAAAACATATATTATCATCATGCAATAACAAAAACAACCAACAAAAAAAAAAAAAGAAACTACCAAAATTAAGCTTTAAAAATATTAATATATTGATAAATAAAACTTTGTAAGAGTTTATAATGCCAGACCGGATGTGAAAAATGTGTACGAGAATATATGGAATGCTGTGGACAATTTTAAATGCATGCAAAGCTTAAGTTTAATATTATTTTAAATTTTGTAGAAAAATGTGTATTTTGCAAAATGAGAAACACAGTAAAAGGGATTATTTTTTATATAATTTTTGATATATATTTTTGATATAATTATAATTAAAGACAAATTATTACACCGGCTACCGGTTGGTAGCTTAGGTAGTTCAGTCCAACCTAAATGAAAATGAAAATTATCACTTTGTTAAAAATGTGAGTAAAAAAATCTGTCAAAATTACCAAAGTGTATTGAGTTAAAAAAAAAACGATTTACTAATCATTAAAATTTGCAAATAAACCCTGGGGTTTTTTACAAAAAAAAAAGTTCCAATCTTAATTTTTTTAACCTCCCGGACTTAAGCCGAATGAATTTTTTCATATAGTCCAAAATATCAACTGAAAATATAAGTCATTCTCCTCAAATATAAGTCTTTGCGAAGAATTGCACATATTACCAGGCAAAATTCGCTCGTACAATTAAGCTTTTCGGTTGACTATCGGTGTCATTATCCATGTGGTATGTTGGAGTCATTAATTTAATTTAAAAACAAATTTGCAAAATTTTCCTTTGCGATAATTTGCTTATATGCAAAATTTTTATTTTTTTTTTTTTTTTTTTTTTTTGAAAAATTGAACCATATTAGTATATATGCCATCATCAAATACTTCTACACAAGCACAAGGGCTAGAAAAAAAAATACAATTGGGTAAATGAATTTAAATGTGGATGTAAAATAAAATAGGACAGGGTGGGAAGTACCTTTATTTTTGAAAGTGACTTTAGCTATCACCTTGATATTTGAATGTTTTATTTTAATGTGTCCCTTTTCATCCCCATCCGTCAACCTTACTTTCATTGCATCACGTACTACAACCAGCCTTTAATCTTGACTTTAGTGATTTCATACTGTCGGCTGGTCTCTATCGGCTTTCTTTCTCATCACGCAGTCTCCAGTAATTACTAGCATATGTTCAAGGCTCAGATCCACAATGGCATCCTCCACATTTTACGATCTTCTACCAGTGGTCCTATGTCTTATGCTAGCCAGTGCCAAACATTCTCACACAATGTATGCCTCTTTCAGGCACAGTCTGCAAGTATCATGTTCTTCGATTTTCATCTTGGCTAGATGATACAGGGTGGCGCAAAAATAACCTTCCGATGTTTTTTGGCTGTAATTAAAAAAAAAAAAAATGAAAAACTTTGATTCTTCTTGTGGATTATTTTTATTTGGTCTTTTAACTTTTTACATCAAGTCGAGAATATGATGTCATGTAAATGGCCGCCGCCACAGTTGATTGTCATTTGAGCCCTTTTTATGGCATTTTTCATCACTTTGGCCAAAACTTCCGGCGATAGGTCCTCTTGACGGATATTGTCTTTAAGAGCTGCAAGAGTCTGAGGCTTGTTGACATAAACTCGCGATTTCAAAAAGCCCCACAAAAAGAAGTCTGCAGCGGTCAAATCAGGCGATCTTGCTGGCCAGTGCAAATCGCCAAAACGGGAGATTAAGCGCCCGGGAAATGCATCCTTCAGCATATCGGTTGTGGCACGTGCAGTGTGTGCCGTTGCACCGTCCTGTTGGAACCACATATTTTCCAATCCCAATTCATCAAGTTGCGGCAAAAAGAACTCGTTAATCATTTCTCTGTAGCGCTCACCATTCGATGATTCCTCCAGCGAAAACAGCACACCATACAGTGACTTTGAGCGGGTGTAATGGCTCTTTGTGGGTAACACGCGAATTTATAGTGCCCCAGAAGCGTAAATTTTGCTTATTTACGAACCCGCTAAGATGGAAATGGGCCTCATCACTCATGATTATTTTTGATGAAAAATCATCTTCCTCTTGGTGGTGATTAAGGATGGCTTGAGCGTATGTTAGACGCGATTGGCGGTCAGCAGCTAACAGCTGATGCACCGTCTGGACTTTGTACGGAAACATCTTCAAATCTTTTACCAAAATTCGCTGTAAAGACCGTCGACTGATACCCATTTGCGTGGCACGTCGCACATAGGGGTATTTTGCCAATCTAGCCGGACATTACTTTTTTTTTAGCTTATATTGGCTCTAAAAATTTACTGAGTGCACCTAGGTCAATGAAACTTTGCAGAAAAATCTGCTATGGCTGTCATTGGCTGTCAAAGCTAGAAAATAGTAAAAATCGGACCAAGGAGAAAAAAGTTCCCCTTGGAAGAACTAATCCTACCTCTGAAAAATGCAAGTTTTTTTTTTAATTTTCCCGGTATTTTGTTTAGCAATTACAACTTTTAAGGTCAAAGAATGTTCAAAAAGTTGGACTTAAGTGATTCTTAAATGCCATTTTTAGCCCCGCCCCTTTTGTGGGCGGTTTAATAAAATATAATTTAAAAAAATAATGCAATTATTCAAAGAAATAGATTTTATACTTCTTAAAACCATAAAAATTTATTTTTATGGGCAGGGGGAGGTCTTCCTCCAATCCCACCCCCAAAACGTCCCAGTGAAAAAAAAATTTTTTTTGCCAATTTTCTAAAAATAAACATTTTCAATAATCAAAAGCCTATTAATAATATCTAAGTTACACTGAACCCTTGGAAACTTTCTAGCGAAATTCTGCCTGTAAAGCCGGAAATGCTTGTTTCGTGCCTCAGCCGCTTCTTCTGATAATAGCCCAGTAGGCAACAATGCCTTATTCATAACAGTTGCACCATGTATTAAAATCTTGTGCATTGTAGGTGTCATAGAATGCCACTCATATAGAGAAACGTAAAGTTTTGCAGTATCTAAGCAATAATCGGCAAACTCGTGTAATTGGATTTTGTGACCACTTGATATTACTTCAATAATAACCTTGATTCGGTATATGAAATCAAATTCAATTGCAGTTATTTCTGCAGCTAATTTAGGATTGGAAAAAATCTTCTGCTAGTGTTACCATCATTGGTGTTTCCAAATCCAGCTTTCGGTACATCCACTATTAGCCCTAGTTCACTTCTAAATTTTTCTTGTATATTTTTTTTTCTCGCTTTAACAATGGCTTTCTCCGTATCAGATTTTATTTGCCATTTTTTCACAGTCAGTTTATATGACATGTGTAATATGCTCTCAAATAGGCGAATTCTGGCGTGCAAAGTAGATAGTCCGAAAGAAAGGGCATCTACATCTATATCTCTTTTTATATTTAAATTGTCAAACTCTTTTGAAGTACCTCCACAAATATAGCACTTCATTGTGGACGTGTTTTGTGAAGCGGCATTACATACTTTTGCATCTATCATTGTAAATACCATTGTATGCTTTATGACATACAACTTTCCTTTAAGTAAAAAATTTGTGTTTTGTAATGTACTAATGGCCTCTTGTACATAGTCAATTTCTTCTTGGATTACATCCACAGCTTCTTTAACAAATCTGATGCGAATAGGTCGGGGGTTGGATTTTGCCATAATATATTTTTTCCTTTTGTACCATACATCAGTCGAAGTGGTACGAAACTGCTCTGAAATATATGTGAATCTAAGGCATAATTTTCCATCTTTTGCTTAAATTGAGCCTGATGTGATCCATCGCAGCCCCATTTTCTTATTAGTTCCAAGGAGGTACATCCTTTTATTCTTGAGTCACATACAAGATCTTTTAAATATGTTATTAATCTACTTGCAGTATGGTTAAGCAAATCTTGAATATTTATTTGAGAACATGTTTCCGTTATGTTATATGCTTCTTTTCGAGGATAACACTTATTTTCGTAGCTGCACAGGTATCTATGTATATATGTAAGCTATGGGGGTGGGTAAAATTACTGTTTTACCTTTTTGCTCATTTTTTTACAAGTAATAACAGTGTTAGATGCAATGATTTAAATAAAAAACATCTACCTTCAGTTATTGAAAACCAAAATGTTTTAACAATATAAAAAGGTTTCTTACTCGTATTTACCTATGTAAGATAAGAAGCAACAGAAAAAGGTGTAATTTTTAAAAAATCGCCAAAAAAAAATGGCGCACCTATGCGCAAGCTGTTTTTTTACAGTATAAAAGTAGAGATCGCAAATTTTATAGTGATATATAACATTTTTAGGGCCGCGATGGAGATCACTCTTAAAAAGCTTTTCACTTTTTTTTTTACAAAAAATTTTACAAAAAAAAACTATTTTTTGAATGAAATTTTTTATCATTAAAATTTAAAAAAAAAAATTATAAAAATTAACTTAAGTAGCTACTAATAAACTATTTCACAGAAAAAAAAATCAATACAAAATCTTTATTCGTTTAGCCACCAAAAAATATATTGCAAACCTCTCAAAATCGTTTAAAGTCAATAAAAAGGTATGCGATTTACTCAACTTTCCTGACTTTAACAGTGTCCCAAAACGACAAATCTCAAGCAAAAGCCTTGAAAATTCACTATACGATGCAGAATTTTTTTGTCTGTCGAGTTGCATACTTAAATTTTTACATTTCTCAAAATAAATTTTTTGCCTAATGTCCGGCTAGATTGGCAAAATACCCCTCTGTGCTTCGTCTGGTCGATGTCGACGGCGCTTCCATGACATCCTCGGCTACAGCAGCTATATTCTCTGCAGAACGGCTACTCCGGTGTTTACTACACAAATGTCAAAACAGAATTGACATTAGGGGCCAATCGCAAAATTTATAGCATTTTCTGATAGGAGGATTATTTTGCGCCACCCAGCACTTGAAGTTGCCATGACCTGTCACCAACGTAGTTATCCGGCTTAAGCTACTTCTATTATATCTGAGCACCTTACTGGCCTTCGTGGCCTTGGGCTCTTAGAGCACCATTCGAGCCTGCCTACACGTAATGGTCTCCCTCCACCTTTTCAGGTTTAATGAGTTCACCCATTGTAGAACCTTGTATTTAAATGGTAATAAATTGCTATTTGGCATCTCACACATAGTGTTCATTGTCGGACAGTATTTAACACGAAAAGCAACACAGAAATAGTAAAATTTCACTCTAAAGAATTTTTGAATATTTTAAAAAACCAACAGCCAGTGACGAAAGTCTTCACCGAAAGGTACTTAAAAAAGTGTTTAAAAAAGCTTAAAAGATTTCAATGTGTTTTGCGGAATTTGGCAAACGAATGAGAAGAGAAATGAAAGGAGTAATAGACTTCGTTCTAGCCATCTGAGGATGGATCATGTATGGAAATCAAAATGATAAATGAAAATTCTTATTATTCTGTATAACAAAGTATTTTCTGTAATCTTTAAATAAGAATCACTTAATATGTAAAATTATTTTTCCTACACTAATCCTTGACGATTTTTACTCATTTACAAATACAAATTTAATTTTTCTTTATTTGTTGTTAACTTTTGATTTGAGAAAATTCCTATATTATCTGTATTACAGATGGATATACTGCCAGTCGAACAGATATTCTAGCGATATTAATGGAGTTTTGTTAGCGACCTTTAGATACTTAAGGCCATGCCTTACTATCATATTCGGTAGTGCGATCTGTCAGAAATGGCATGTGTGCTAAAAAAAAAGTATGATACTGTGGATGAGAAGAGTATTTGTGTGACAGACTTTATTGACAAGTTGTACAAGTTCATAATCTTTGGAGAAAATTCATAAAATATTTTTTCCCATGCGATCAGAGTTCTAATTCTTGTTTTGTATAATAAGGTGGCTCTTACAACACCATTTTAAAACGAGTTTTTGAGTGGGACAGAATTCTGTCAGATTTTTGTGTGGTCGAATCATGCGAATGTGTCATGTGTTCTAAAAAAGTTTGATAGCGTGGTTTGATTTGATAATCTTTTGAAAAAAAATCATAAATTTTTTTTCATGCGATCAGAGTTGCAAAATCCTTTCTTGCATGATAACTGTGGCACCTACAACGCCATTGGTCTTTTTTGAGTAGGACAGATTTCTGTCAGATTTTTTTTTTTTTTGTGATTTAATCGTACGATTATGTAGGGTAGTGAATCCCCTGGCCTTTAGGAATGGCACACTAAACATCAGATAATACTAAAAACGTGAGTGGATTAAGGCTCTCCATAGTTAAAAAAAACAAAATCTAGACTGAAATTAATGCTGAAATCATATTGATTTTTTTTTTACCAAAAAAATAGCATCTCGGCATTTTGCTAGAAATTCCTGAGTATTTTATAAAATAAAAATTTGTGCCATAAAAAAATATTGTAAAATATGGTCTTCAAAATATAATAAAGCAACCACTGTGTAAACGCGTTATGTTTGTTTATATTTTCGGTTGCGTTTTAATGAATACGGAGCGGATTAAAGAAATTTGTGGATTTTCATTGAATTATGTTTTCGACGCCACTTTTATAGAGGTCTATTTGTAGTTTTGTACAGCCATCAATATCGCCATCCACATCGTCAGTTTGCATCTCTCATATGTAAGAGCTCACGCATGTTACAGATTGCAGTATTTAGCATAAATGCAATAATGAAATCAATCTGTTTTTTCTTGTTGTTGTTATATCAAAAATGATTTTTGTTTAAGCTGTTGTATATAGTGTTGTTACTACTGCCAGCCACTGCTCTTTAATGCTTTGCTGTTGATGTTTCTGGTGGGGCAGAGCGCGGTGGTAATGATGATGGCGATGATGGTGGTTTTTAGGTTATCGGTTGCCAGAGCAACACATCTGTTTAACTCATTCAATTGGCACAATTGGCGAGAACGATGATTTATTAAGTCATTAGCAGCGAAACACACAACAGTTGGAATTATAATAATAACAGCAACAACAAGAACAACAACAACAACAACAGCAACAGCAATATCATAAAGCGTCATCAATATCATCACCATCAGCACTGACAACAAAAATAGCTTACATTTTGCTATTTACTTATACTTTTTTTTTTTTTTTGTGTGGATTTAATGGATACAAACAACATCATTAATATATTATCATTATTATCATCGTCAACTTCGTGATGATGTCTAGTGATAGTGGGCGTTTGCATTGTTAAACCACAAGGTTTGGTTGCCGCCGTTGTTAATGCAGCAGTTGAACAACTTGTAATTCTTATTGATGATTATTGTACTTGTATATCGTTGTTGTTATTATTGTTATTGTTGTTGTACGCTGTGTATAAAATAATGTAAGTTATTGTTGTTATTTGGCAACAACTGATATGCAACAACAGCAGCAACACCAACTGCAAAATATATTTTATTTTATACTTTATAATACACTTTTATGGCACACGATTAAAGTTTTAAATCCCTTCATCCTCTTTATTTTTATTTTTTTGTTGTTTTTATTTTCAGATTCATAATCCGGTAAAAAATGTATAAATTTTTTAACAGAATTTCTTGTTTATTTGTGCTGTGGTTGGCTCTCTTTGATATGTTTCGTATCGAAATAATACTTGTTCATATCCTTTATTTATATTTAATATCCTTTTTATGGAAATAAAGATGAAAATATTAAACAAAGCCACCGATGCCACAAAAGTTCAAAGCGTGGGTTGTTTGTTGTGAAAAAAAAGGAGAACGAATTTCTTAAAAGTTAATTAAAGTTCTACTTTTATAAAACGAAAAAAAAATCCCTAAATCTCAGTCCTTATTTCGTGAAAGAAAGATTTTTTTTTTCAAGAATTTTTTAAAGGACAAAAAGGTCCCAAAGGATGCAATTTTCTGATAAAGAAAAAATAATAAAAATATTTTTTTAAATAAAATAATTCCTTGTTTTTGTGACTTTTCAAGGAAGTATTTCTAAAAATCATAACTGAGTACGAACTGATACTAAAATTATTATAGAAAGATATCGGAGGAAAAAACCTTTAGGATCTCAAATAAATTTCTGCCTCGTAAAGTTGACTAAATCTATGATTTATTTAATAAAAATTAGCTAAAGCCCTTTTCCAAAACAGTAAGTACCGGATTTACACAAATAAATATTTTCACCAATTAAAGGTTGTAATTGATTTCAGATTAAAATTTATTTAATTGATTAATTGATTCAATTATTTCTTTAATTGGGTTGTTTTTTTGTCTGTTGTAAACAAATATATATTTGAATTTATATAAAAAGGCATTGAGCCCGTCTGACCTCTGTCAGAGCTTCTTCGCATTGATGAAATAACTATGGTTCGATCTAGGAACCAGTTTTTTCCCGTAACAGAACCATTGGATACCCTAAGGAAGGGTTGTGGTCCTATAAATATATGTTGGGCCCCTAAGTTGGCTAAACAGTTAGTGTTTATATAGCGACTAACCGACATTCTGGCACTTATGGTTGGTTGAAATTTCATTGAGACCATTCAACGATGCATGAGACAGGCGCTCATAACAACGGTGACATAGTGCAATAAATAGGGGCTAACCATAAACGCTAGCAAATCCAACGCTATGCTCTTCACTCTAAGCAGAAATAGTATAAAGGTTAATGCTTTTCGGATCGAAAATTAGTGTGAAACTGAACAGAAAACTGAATTATCTATGAGTTACTCTGTATAACGAACTTAGCTGGAACGAACGCATTGAAATGTAGATGCGGAAGGCACAAAGGATCTTGCATTAAAGTGCCAGAATCTCGCTATATTTACACAATAATGGTGCAACCCATATTAGCTTATGCATATGCGTTTTGGTGGCCAAAAGGGTCTCAAAGTACAATTAATCATAAGTTTGGGGGAGTACGTCTACGTTTACCAGGCAGAATTGCTTGGACTTCTGCATGCATTGAATCACATGCTTGAAGGTAGCGTGTTCTCATTGCACTTAACAACCGGTAGGTTATAAAACGTATGAGACATGTGAACGTATACTCCAGTGCTAAAATGTTTTTTAAAACTTAACAGAAGTACCTCATTTAATGAGGTGACATTGATATGGGTTAAAGGACCCATAGGCATAGCTGGAAAAGAAGCAGCAGACAAACTGGCAAAAGGGGAATATACTGTGTATTTATGTAGACCAGAACCCAGAGTAGCACTGGGAAATGGCTTAATGCCAGCGAAGGTCCTACCATTGAACTCATTCAACTCATTAAATCAGAAAAGGTGGAGGGAGGACACTAAGTGTAGACAGGCTCAAATGGTGCTCAAAGAGCACCTTAGCATAAAGGCCAGTAAGGTGCTCAGTTCTAATAGAAGTACCTTAAACTGGATGAGTGCATTAATGACTGGTCATGCAAATTTCAGGTATCATCTAGAAGATGATAATTACAGATTGTGCCTGGAAGAGGCTAAGATGAGGCAGTGCATATTATGCGTGCACTGGCTAGCACAAACCTTGCTAACACTGATAAAAATCTGCTTAAATGTAGATGCCATGGGGCAACTAAACCTTGGACAAATGCTAGCAATTATTAGAGATTCCGTAGTGAGAAAGAAGGCCGACACAGTTACCAGTCGACAGTCTGAAGTCACTAAAATCCATATAAATGGCTGATAGTAGCATGTGACTCAATAAAAATAAGGTTACCATAATTACAAATTGGTGGCTTATAATCATTGAAAGCGGTCATTGAAAGCGGAAAGGGGTCGAAAAGGGACTTATTAAGGAATTGGTTTGCTTCGATTTTCCTCCAACATTACTAACAATAGTGTTAAACTAGTTTTATTTAAAGATGCCGCACAATCCATGACTACCCCTGACCTTAGTTCAAATGAGGTTAAGGCCTTTAATGCAGCTTAGATGGCCGACATTATATACAATTTTTTACCCTTTTTCTTTCTCATTTTATATCTCTTTATTATCTTCCATTTCCATTGGCTCATTGATCTTGAACCAGCAGGTGAAAGCGGTGGAGCAATTAGTTCAGCCACTGAGCAGAAAGATCAACCTAGAGCACGATGAAAAACTTTCAACGATATTGTCAACAACGTAAACTGAAACATTCAACGTAGAAATAATTGTTCGCACAAATCTGCTTAACATTTCGAATGGGGTTTCAGCATAGAGCTTTGCAAGCTCGTTGCCATATATCTGTCGAATTGTTTTATGCCATTTCCTGTAATTTGAAGAGGTTTTCTTCTAGATTCCAGCGTCAAGAGCTGCAATGCCAATTAAAGGAAAAATGATTCTATCAGTGATTTTAAATAACTAAAATAAAATCCCTACTTTTACCACCCTCGCTTGCTACTAAATAAATAACTCTGGTGTAGTGTAAGTCCATTCTTTTTGTTAACACTTGTAACGAAATCATTAAAGAACAACCGCCCACCTTTATCTCCCTCTAACCACAAGCACTTTTTGTACATTTTTTATTTGTAGTTGTTATTGCTGTTATTGTTGCGTTGTTGCACCTCCCTGCCATATCAATTTGGTTTTTATGCATTAATGCGACAAATTAACTCTCGGGCTTGTGTTGTGTATTTTTCTGATGCCGGCAGTTTATTTGTCATTTGAAGTTTTTTTGCATTTAATGCCAGGATATTTTTTTTATTATTCGAAGATTTTAAATTTATTAATTAAAGCCATCAGATTTATGTACTGCTTGGTAAGTATGTCTCTATATATTTTTATTGATTAAAGGGATTTCCAATTGTTTTTTTTTCTTTCTTTTTTTTTTTGCAAATTGTTGTTTAAAATTAATGCTTGGCTTGCAAGAGTTGGATAGAAAATGTCAGTTAATATTAATTATGAACAATTTATTGCCGGGATTTATTTTACAGCAAAAAACTGAAAAATAATAATAAAACATTAAAGCAGAGCAATAAATTTTCAAAGAAAACGGCAAAAAAATTTTTAATAATACTGTTGCTACTATGGAGAAATATTGTTTTTTGGAGCAAAATGATCAGAAACTGGGCTGTTAATATGTTGAGACATTTTCCCCGAATGATACATATTTTTAAAAATGAAAATTTCCGGATTTTTTAAGAAAAACTTAGTGGATCCAACGACTTTTTTGTAATAAAAATTTCTTAAATCTGGGATTTCTTCTTCTATAAATTGAAAACTAATTCTAAGGGACAACTCCGGTACCAGTAACTTAATCAAGCATTTTTAAAATAGCAAAAAAATTGTGATATTAAAAAAATCATGAGGTCCTATTCCCCTTGACGTTGTAGTTTGAAGCCGAATTAAAAACGAAAATTTGGCATCACCGTTGGCGTGAACGACATTCGGCGTAAATATATCGGTGTTCTGTATTTTTAAACGATAATAAAACATTTGTTCTCTATCGTCATCACTCAAGGCAACAAAATTCAAACGACTACAAGAAAAAAATTTAAAATGAAAAAAAAAGTTTAAGTTCGAAATTTTAGTTTCCAAAATGAAAAAACATTCCGCTTATGCTGAGGGTTTTCGAAAGGGCATCAAACCCTAAAATTTTGTGACTTTTGAAGCGATTTCCACTATTGGAGGAAGCGGTGTCAAACGTATTAAAATTTCTCTATCAGTAGAGCAACAAATTTAACCTGATTTAAAAAAATATTGAATGCATAAGTTTTAAAAGAAATTATTAACAATTGATAGAAAAAGTAAGAGTTTTATTTCGGGAACCTTCTCACTGAACAAAGTATTGTGAGAAAAAAAATTTTCGAAATTAATTTACACAACTTGCAAACACTATTCCGAAGTTTGTGTTTTCATAATAAAATAGCAACAAAGAACAAAATAAACACAAAAGATAGAAGATACAAACAGAATGATATTTTAGTGCATGTCGAAAAATATAACATGGTATTATTTGAATGTAGGGGGAATATCGAAGCAGACCACTTCCTTAACGGGTACATTTTCGACCTCCCCTTTAGATGACAGAGAACCGAAATGTAATTACGGCAACCTTACCTTCATAGAGTCACTGTCGGCCTTCTTTTACATCACGCATTCTCTAGTAATTGCTAGTATATGTTCAAGGCGCAGGTTTCTTCATGCATCCACATTTAACAATCTTCTACCAGTGGTCTTCAGTCTTTCGCTAGCCAGTGCCGAATATTCCCACACAATGTACGCTATCGTCTCAGTGTTCTCCAGGCACAGTCTGCAACTATCATATTCTTCGATTTTCATCTCGGCTAGATGTTACTTGAAGTTTTCATGACCTGTCGGTTATCCAGCTTAGAGTACTTCAATTGTATCTGACTACCTTACTGGTCTTCCTGCTCATGGGCTCTTTGAGCAACGTTCGAGCCTGCCTACTCGTAATTGTCTGCCTCCACCTTTTTAGGTTTAATGGGTCTACCTATTGTAGGACTTTAGCTCGTATTTTTCCAATACTCAGTGTTTCTCTGCTCGTGTTTTTCCAATACTCAGGGTTTCTCTGGGTTCTGGTCCACAGAAATTCACAGCAGATCCCCCTTTTGTTAGTTGATCTGCTGCTTCATTCCCAGCTGTGTATATGTGTCCCTTAAACCACATAAATGTTACCTCATTAACCGAGCAAATCAAAAACACATTCCATCACTAGTTTAGAGTAAACGTTCACCTGCCTCATACGTTGTATAACCGACTGGTAGTCGGTTATACAACCGATATTTCAACAGTTGAATTTAGAATACTAAAAAAACACCTCTTTATAAATTAACATTTTTGTAATGAGTAATTATTTAGGGTTCCGACCTCTATTAAAATGGCTCTGATGTCTACCCTTCTCCTATACTCTTCACTTTTCTCTTGAGCAGTAATAAGTAGATGTTGGAAATTTTTAAAGAGGTTGCTACTGTTGCTATTGCCACTATAAAAACAAACAAGGTAAACCTTAAAGTTAAAAGGCGTTCCCAAAAAAGACTTGATTTTGACGTTTAAAATTTCCACCGAGTGGGCACTTTTGTGCTCCTTGCAATAAAAATAATTTAAAAAAACTTTAAAAATTAAACCGTTCTGTTTTAAACAAATATATATTTGAATCAATTAAAAAATTAATTTAAAACTAATTAAAACATTTCATTGGTGCAAAAAATTTATCCTGTATAAACTTTATCCAGATTTTTTTAAAGACCCCCCTGCAAGATAATGTTGGGTTTGATTCTCAAAATAAATGTTGTTGCACTCAAATCCCTTAATTTTCTTAAATTCGAAAACAGCAGAGCGTCGCTAAGGGTATAAGAAGGATAATAAGGTGAATGCTACAATAACAACTACGGATGAATTTTATCATGAGAAAAAGGTAAATATTGAAAATTAGTTTTTAAAAACAATTAATACTGCGCTTATAATTATTAACACAAATCCCAGTGTGAAAGCTACCATAAAGTGTACGTAGAATAGCTAATTTCCTATTGTTGATTCTTAGAAACTCTTACTTATCAAGGACTATTGCTCGCTTTTATGGTACCTTTTCAAACATTTAATTTCTTCCGCCATTTTTTCATTACTTTGAATTAATTTTTTGTTTTTTTTTTGTTAAATATAAACAAAAACGTACAGTATTACAAAAATAATAAAAATAGCAACAATCACAAAACCTTGAAAAATCATTGAAGTTTACCGCACTTATTTACCACAAGTTACACCACGAAATTGATAATTCGACGGTTGACCAACTAAAAAACAACAGTGAAAACAACAACAGCCTATAAAAACAAACAAATGCATGAGAAAAACAAAAAATAAAAATAAAACAAAAAATACAGAAAACACAGAAAACTCAATGAATTTAAATAAAATATTTATAAAAATACAAATAAACAACAAATTGACTAAAGAGCCCCAATATTTTATTACAAATAAATAAATAAATAAAATTACAGAAATAAAAAATACAAAAAAAAAACTGTAACTACAGTTGGCAGCAAAAAACTAAAGGACATACAAAATTTACCAGCATTTATATAAGAGTCTGATTAACGGACAGGCAATGAGTGTCTCACTTTGGTCAAAAACTTTGTGAGAATAGAAAAGGAAGAGTCTCATCACTTCGTTCCAAAACTTTGTGAGCATAGGAAGAATGAGTAGTTCGAATTACTTCTCGTCGAGAGTTATAAGAAAAGCGAGTTATGTAGAAGAAAATTTAACAGACAGAATTAACTGGAAGGTCGTGTCCGATATATACCAGGGATGTATTAGTGAATCATTGTCTTCTTCTTATGAAAAGTTATTGTATTTGGTGTAAAATTAATAAGCCAATCCCAGGCTGAATTGTGTTTTTAACACAAGTCGCTAGCCATAAGCCATGCTCTGTCATTTTATTCTACATTAACCTTTAGACGTTAACCTTCAAAACTACACAAGTTACGTCTCGCCAAAATAACAACGTTAAAACAACTTGTGAGATTTAGTTTTGACAATTCAAAAGTGGTAATTTAACGTTCAAGACAAAGAGTGGCCTGGTATGCTGAAAAGGTTTGAAAAATCAAATGACTACCGACCACTGCAAATCAATTTAAGCTGTGCATTGACTGAGTAACACCCACATTAAGCTCAAAGAACTAAAAAGTTGATTTTACAGCATCAAAACCCACCACCTCATGCAGCAAAAATAGGCAAAGAACTGTTGAAATCACTTAAATGCCCCCAAAGAAAAAATATATTAATAAAAAACATATTATGATTATATTAGATTATATGATTGTAGTCAAACCATATTGTTATTATTAAATACTAGATGTGCCCACACACGTTGTGTGCGTCCTGACAATATTTTGCTCGATTTTGCTTTGAAAGTAGTCCATACCAAATCTTAACACACTTACGTATGTATTTTATATAAAGGTACCCATCCCTTCATAAAATACTAAAATTCTAAAAATTATTGTTAAGCTCTGTAAAAGGTCTCTAAGATATTTTAATAACAATGTTATTCCACAAAGTGAAAATAAAGGGTGATCCATTTCGAGGTACTTTTTTCAATAGCCTTTTTGAATCGTATGAATCGTGTCCTGCTGTCATGTTATTTTTGTTTAGTATTGTTTGGCATTTCATAATGGAAAGACTTACGCCTGAATCGCTTCACTGTATGGGCTCTTGAAAAGTTCCAACAAGATCCGACGTTTTCGAGGCAAATTTTGTTTAGCGATGAGGGCCATTTCTGGCTCAATGGATATGTAAACAAACAAAAAAGCCGCATTTGGGACGAAGAGCAACCTGAAGAGATTCAAAAGCAGCCACTTCATCCAGAAAAAAAACGATTTGGTATGGTATGTAATGTAGGCCGGTGGAATCATCGGTCCAAATTTCTTTAAAAATGATGCCGGTGCGAATGTACCCGTCAACGGCCACTCTTATCGTGCCATGATAACCGACTACTAGATGCCTGAAATTGAAGCTCGTGATCTCGGCGACAATTGGTTTCAGCAACACGGCGCCACTTCCCACACATCGCATCAATTAATGGATTTATTGAGAGAACATTACGGTGAGCACATAATTTCACGTTTTGGGCTGGTCGCTTGGCAGCCAAGATCGTGTGAATTCACACCGTTAGACTTTCTCCTGTGGGGATATGTAAAATCTACAGTTTGTGAGGCAAACCCGCTACGATTCAGATCTTGAAGGAAAACATCACGCGTGTCATTCGCCAGTTACCAGTCGAAATGCTCGAACGAGTCATCGATAATTGGACTCAACTGCTAGACCATCTGCGACGTAGCAACGGCCAACATTTGATAGATATAATCTTCAAAAAATAAATGCTAAAGAATGTTCATTCAAATGATAATAAATATTCTCCATTAAATTTGAATTTTCTGTGTTTTATTCTTTAAAAAAGTAGGGAACCGCGAAATGGATCACCCCTTACAAATCAAATAAAAATTTTATATAATTGGCTATTTAGCAGTAAGTTATTTTATAACAGCGCCATCTATTGCATCTTTTTGCGATTATTTTAAAACAGCGCTATCTGCTGTGCAACAACAAAAATAAAATATGCCTTAAAGTATGCAGTACCTTTGAATCGGTAAAAAAGATCTACGTACTTGCATTGCTTTTTCTCCACTTTCTCTTGGAAATAAAATATTTTTGCGGAAAAAAAGTATCCTATATTCGAACACGGATACTAAGGTACTTCCTCAAAAATTTTTGTTAAAATCCATCCAGTAGTTTTTACATGATGCGAACACAAAAACAGAAAGAGGAAATGAGTTTCCATTATATTATATTTATTTCATTATATATATAGATTATAATATTATGATTGAATTGAACGATTATAGTATGGTTAAAAACTATAAAATGTTATTTAAAACATTTTATTTGTAGAGAACAAAAAAATAGTTTTATTATAAACTAATTGTTCTCGCCACCTCATCTGCGTCATTAAAATTCTTTGTTCGATTTTGCTTTGAAAGTAATCCACACCAAATTTTAAATCTCTTAATTTAATAGAGCTTCAGTTATGGTTTACGTATTTTTTTCTTTAGAAGTACCCATCCCTGGCTAAAATTGTAAATGTTATATAAAATTTCATTTATTTTATTTTTATTGTTGTAGATTTCTCATTATTGTATAAAAACAAATGTTGCTGCCATTAACCATTGTACCATTGAATCGCTAAAATTTTTCTCTATTTTCTCTTAAAATGAGATATTTTGGTAGAGGTATCCTATATTTGAACCAAGACTTTAAGGTACCTCTTCAAAAAATAGAAAAGGGATTAGCGATACATCTGTTGCAGAGCAAAATTAAACTGCTTCCAAAGTTAAAAATGCTACTGCGTGGGTCACTATATTTAAATGCCCTATCAGCATCGACACTAATAATGGCATATTTCCCAATTCTGTGACTAACATATTTGCTATATATTAATTATTTTCTTTATATGAAAATAAAGAAAACTAAGACTCGACTTGAATCACCTTAAAATATATTTTTAATTTTCCCGAATTAAAATCACTGACCCTTTTCAAATGCTCCTTACTGTTTTCATGCAAACGATTATATAAAAGTAAATAAAAAATATTTACAAAAAAGCTCTACCATGTATGTAAATACTTTATAATATACATGGTAAATAAAATACGAGTATATATTCATGTCTGAAGTTTGAACAGAAAAAAAAACAAACCAATTGTATACAATTTATAATTCAGGCGGTCGCCAAATACTCTCCGTTCTAAAAGCCACCATTCAAAATCTTTATGGACTGGGCTTAATGTTGCACATACAGAAAATCACACAAAATAAAATGTAGACATTTTTATATTAAATACCATTAACTTAATTTTTTTTAATATTATTGTTGTTGTTATTGTTATTATTGTTTTTTTTTTTTTAATTTAGAGAAAGAGTTAAACAAGTGGTCAACCAACTCAACAACCGCATACAAATACAATAAAAACATTATAGTTGATATTGCAAAAAAAAAAAAATTAAAAATTATCTATTTATATGTAAAATAAACTTTACATACACAAACGCACGTTGTGTTACAAACAAACACAAAGAACTAGAGCCTCAGGTAAAAACAATTAAAAACAAATTAAATGTTTTCAAAAACTTTACAATTATTAAAATGTTAAGCCTGAAAATAGTCTTTGATTTATTAAACATCCACAAATAGTTTTTGTTTTCAAAAAAAAAAAAAAAGTTTAATTAAATGAAATTGTTAATTAATATTGAAATAATTGAAATTGTAAATATATTTATTTGATAATAAACCAAACACATACTTTTAAAAGTATTGTTTAATTGAATTTTCAAAAAGGGTTTGTATTAAAGTAAATCTAAAACTGTTTTAAAGGGGCAATTTCTTACCAGAGTACGAATATACACAAAACGATACGTTTGCTTTTACTTTGTGTTGCTCATTGCAGTGAGTAAAGGAAAAACGCAATAGTAGCAATAAAAACGATTGTGAGATTTAGTTTGGTTTTGCTTTCTCTCAGATAGAAGCAAACAATGAGAGTAAAACAAAAACATTATGAGATACAACCCTTCGCAAACGTTTCTTAAATGATTTGCTCACTATGGTAGCTCTTTGCTCGAAGCTTTGCTGTCCAACGCTGTAGAATTCTGGCGATCAAGTAATGAAGAAATCTGGAGTTCGAAAGGTATTCAAAGTTCCTTCGACTTAATTTAGCCAGCCTGCTAGCAGAGACAAGATATATCTGGTAGCCTGTTGGTGGCCGCCACACAAAACAACAAACGAAGAATATTTATTATTCATTTTTATTATTTACATAAAATATTTCCATATTCCCAGTATTCCCAAAAATAGGCTTATAGCGATTTTTATTTTCCAACTGAAAAAGAACTGGCTCGGGCAGCCAACTAAACTGGCTTATTTGCAGAAGCTTTACTCTCAGGTTAGATTGCAAACTTATAATGTACAATTGTGGAACAAGATTAACGTGAGTACCTGCCTAGTTGGCCTAATCTAACGGTGGTCTTACCACCGAGTGAAACGTAAGCCTAGACTAGTGCCCCCATTGTGTAGTATAACAACACTTTACGACTGCCACCAATCGCAATTTGTGTGTGATACAGTCACAATGAGTAGCAATTTATATAATATGGCAAGCCTTATCCAAGGCAAGCCTTGAGAGTGAAGGGGACCTCACCATTAACCGGTCACAGAGAGGATAGGCTCTCTGTGGGGCTACCGATTCCCGTGAACACGTATGTTTTAACACACAGACCTTTTCTTCCAGATTTAGGTTCTAGGAACCCTAGCGTCTGGTGCCCCTATTGGAACCCCCGGGGGTACTTATAATGTACAATTCAATTCTAAAACCAATTTGGTGTTATGCCATTCAATTATGGGGCACTGCCTCAGCTAGCAATACACCAAAAATACAAAGGCGCCAAAATAAGATTCTACGTACGAATACATCTGCTCCTTGGAATACAAAAAAACTCGAACATCCATAAAGATCTCAACGTGCCATCAGTTAAAGCAGAAATAGCAAAACTTGCCATAACATATCTTAGAACCTGGTTACATTCGGCTAAATAGGAGGGGCACTTCTTCTCGCATCCGTACAGTAGAGGGATGACCCACAAATAACACTAACCGTGAAACATGTTTTGTTTTTTGTGTAGTACTGGATTGGACTTAACAAGTCTATTGAAGATATAATAAATAAAAATTGCGAAAAAAAAATTAACTATACAGTACACTACCTTTCGGCACACCAGACTGCACTATTCCAAAAGAACTTTTATGACCATTAGTCTGAACATATTGCTTTATATTAGTTAAGTAACTTTTGAATTGGTTTAATTCCCTTCCACAGATACTATAATATTGTAATAAAAACAACCAAATATTGTGATCTATGTTATCAAATGCTTTTGTAAAGTCAAAAAATATGCCTGCTGCTTCTCAGTGACCTTCGTCTAGTCCTTTACATTCTTTATAAATCCGTATTGAAAATCACTCAATAAACATTAATTTTGCATATAAGTAGAAATTTGTTCATATATAATTCGTTCGAACACATTATTAATGACCGACAACACAGCAATTGGCCTAAACATATCTGGCGTATTCGCATTAGTTGCTTTTGGAATTGGTATTACATTATGAATTTTCCAAATATTTGTATACAATCCCAAGGATACCATTTTATTGAAAATACTTTTCATAATGCGAGCGAAATCTCTTTTGTTGTTTAAAAGTATTTTGGGAAATACATTTTTCATATCCAGGTGGAAAATTCTCGCAGTCGTCCTCATGCCAGATTTACTCGAAGTTGCGATTTTTTGCTTTTGGGATTCTGCTACTCGTTATCGAGTAGGATGTGTCGATATTTCTGATGATGGCACTCGATAGCGAGCTAACGTTCGAACGCAACCGTACGAGTTAAATTCGATAGCAAATTTAATGTATAAAAAGAAAATGAAAGCTAAATTTTTTTCAACAAACAAATTCTTGCTGATTTTATGTCTGAACACAACAATTTGGCAAAAGGCGTTCTACCAAATACATGTCAAGGAAAGGCTACGACTAATAGACTTTGGGAAAACTTGACCAATAAATTAAGTACCTCTTGTCCACCGTTAAAAGATGTAAAAGCTTGGCGAAATATTCTTTTGTTTCATACCAACCATCGGGACTGAATTTTATGAATTTTGGACACAGCTTCTTTTCCATTTCTTCCAGCACTCTTGCGAGTGTTTTTGATAATGTGCTTTGACTAATGCCGAGAAGAAAATCATTCCCGACGGTATTTTAAAAGCCTGCGGAAGCCAAAAGGTATAAAGATGTGGCCAACTGTATTTTTGGTGGTATGCCAGTTGTCAAATGTGCAGCAAAATGCAATTCCTCCAAAATATAGTGTTTGTGTTTAACGGTTCAAAAGATAGGGCCATATAGATCAAATTACATAATTTATGGGGACGCCCTTTAATTTCTAAATTTAAATTGTATACTTGCTATAGTGGACTTTGCAATACAGGTTCCTTGAAAGTTTCAGCTGTCTGTCTATAACAGTTCAAAAGTTTGGCCACATACATCAAATTAAATGAACTATTGGAGCACCCTTTAATTTAAAATTCTGAATATTTATACATTTTATTATAACGGTCATAGTAATCGACATTCTGCCAAATTATCTTTTGTCTATAACGGTTCACAAGATGGGCTCATATAGGACAAATTACGGCAGCTATGGGGACACTCTTTAAATTAATTTTTTTATTAATTTCTGTTGTTGGGAGCTATAACGACATGCAATTTTTTAAAAATTTAATTTGGAGCCCTTTACGGTTTTTAATACACGTAAAAAACATGTATTTTGTATGGGGACACCCTTTAATTTTTAACATAATGAACTGTTTTTGAAAATAAAGAAAACTTTTTAAAATCGGTTCAGAAATGGCTGAGTTCTGCGGTTACATACAAAAAAAGCAACATTCAGACGAATTGATAACCTCCTTCTTTCTTTTTTGAAATCGGTTAAAAATAGATTTGCGTCCATGTCACCGATTAAACAAAAAGAAAAACTCTCAAAATTAAAAATGAAATTGTCGCTTCTGTGGATAATATTTTTGTTGTTTTGTAAGCATATGTTTTTTGTTTACTTATTTCTAGTGTTGGTAAAGTCTTTTTTCAATCTTTTACAACACTCTACTAAAAAATCTTTTCACAATGTATCGAGTCCCATCATCAGAAAAACTCGTACAATCGAAATTAATTTAGATACGAATTTATTTCGATCACGAGTCCCGTAATTAGCCCCCAGCACTTTTATTAGTTTGCAAGTTAGATATAATATTCTGATCTTCGTCATTTGTTGTATGGTTAAATTTTAATCTGTTATTATGTTGAATTAACATTCTTAGGGAATTACATGCCGTTGAAATGGAGCCTTAAATCCTTTACTGATTAAAGATTATATTCATTTAAAACCTCAGCCTTTCGATAATCACATAAAATCAAGCCATTATTAGCAACTTCAATCCAGAAAGATTTTTGTTGCACTATGCCTATTAATAAGGGAGTTATTTACACAAAATTACATGATTCTATCTTTAGCAGTACTCAAGTAACTTAAAGATAAATATTTATTTTGTACTAGCTGTGTCCGCTAGTACAAAATTTATTATATTTCAAATAAAATTTATTTAAATTCTAAAATTTATAAAAAATTCTAAAAATTATTGTAGAGCTCTGTAAAAGGTATTTAAAATATTTTAATAACAATGTAATTTCACAAAGTAAAAATACAAATCAAAAAAAAATTTTATTCCATTTTATTCCCTGTTGGGCAATAGTTTTTAAAATACATCACTTTCAAAAATAAAAAGGTGTGTTGAAAATATAACAGTGCTGAAAATATCCCAACTTAAAATCAAAAATTTCAGTATTTATATTAGAACTAGGATGCTAAGGTACCTCCTTACAAAATTTTGTTAAAATCCATGTAGTAGTTTTTACGTGATGCGAACACAAATGAAAAGCAGAGAGACAGAGAGACGGAATTGACTTACTGATTTATTATATGTATAGATTAGAAGCGCCACGCCCACTTAAAATTTTCAAATAAAAAATACAGTGAAAATATCAGTAAGATAGCCTTAGGCCTTACGACAAACAAACAAACATTTTGTGCTTTATAAAGGGTATTTTTTATAGGGGTATAGAACTTTAAGTTGGCATTACTTTTCAAGATGGCGACCGATTTAACAGCTGTCAAGTGATTTATTCTCAGTTTGGTTTGGCAATTCATCATGAATAGACTCACGCCTGAACAACGCTTGCAAATAGTGCAGTTTTATTTCGAAAATAATGGTTCTGTGCGGAAAACGTATCGCGCACTACGTCCATTTTATCGTCGACAAAATCGTCCACCAGAGCAGGTAATTCGATTAACCATGGAACGTTTTCGCACCACGTTTACTCTTATTCATAATTCGCATCCCCAGAGACGCCGTACGGTGCGTACAGAAAAAGCTATTGCTGCTATAGAGCGTAGCATTGAGGAAGACCCGAATGAGTCCATCCGCCATCGAGCACAGGAATTGGATCTGTGTCCATCCACTTTATGGAAGATTTTGCGGAAGGATCTTGGTTTGCGTGATCATCAAGTAAGGCGTAGATTCGTCGAATGGGCCCAAAACGAGATTACCGTTCTTCCCGATTATCATAAGCGAATTTTGTTTAGCGATGAAGCGCACTTCTGGTTAATGGCTACGTCAAAAAACAAAACTGCCGCAATTGGAGTGAAGATAATCCTCAAGTGTATGTCGAAACACCGTTAGATCTAGAAAAACTGACTGTTTGGTGCGTTTTATGGGCTGGTGGAATCATTGGTCCGTACTTTTTCAAAAACGATGGTGGCCAGAACGTTAAAGTCAATGGTGATCGGTATAGAGCCATGATTACTAACTTTTTCATTCCTGAATTGAATAACCATGATGTCCAGGAGATGTAGTTTCATCAAGACTGCGCAACATGTGTGACATGTGTGACATATGTAAAACGTGAAAGACACATTTGGTGACCGCCTAATTTCACGTTTTGGACCTGTGAATTGGCCTCCAAGATCTTGTGATTTAACACCGCTAGACTACTTTCTGTGGGGCTATGTAAAGTCATTAGCCCATGCGGATAAGCCACAAACGCTTGACCATTTGGAAGACAACATTCGCCGTGTTATTGCCGATATACGGCTACAAATGTTGGAAAAAGTCATCGAAAATTGAACGTCTAGATTGGACTACATCCGCACCAGCCGTGGCGGTTATATTCCAGAAATCATATTTAAAATGTAATGCCACAAGATTATCTTTCGGATAAATAAAATTCATGTCAATCGAATAATCCATCGTTGTTTTATTGCAACTTAAAGTTATATACCTCTATAAAAAACACCCTTTATATGCAATACAGGTAGTATTGCAATTCTGTATGTTTTCACTTTTTAACACTATTTTATATTAAATTTTTTCCTTTTCTCACTCAAGAGAACTGTATGTTTTTTATAACAAATTTAAGCAAAATTTTTTTACGAGGCTTCCTTCCATTTTTGAGAGAAAAAACCTAAAATTTTTGTCAGATTTAATGGTAAATATATAAAGAATAAAGTTTTCCTAAGGCTTACAGTGTTCAACACTGGATGCATTAAATTTCATAAGGGCACTTCTCTCTTGAGATCAAAAAAAAAAAAATCTACAATGAATATAAGTGAATAAGAAAGTTTAATTAAACTAATAGCGTCCGCACGGTGCATAAATACAATGTTTGTACTTTTTAATTTTTTATTTTTGTTTTCCAGAAACTCGTTTTGCTGCATTATGAATGGTATCCTAAAGAAACCCTTAATGTGGAAAATGGAATAGGAAAAAAAAGAAAAAAAGTAAAGTTTTTAATTTCAAAATTTTTTAATTTGAAATGGTTACTATATTTTTTTTGTTTTAGAAATTTTGATTATTCTTGGTTCCTAGACTTAATAAACTTCTCATTTGGTTTATTAAATTTTGGGCATAAGAATCTGTGTTTTTATTCAGAATATTTGAAAAATCCACTGACGATCTGATTAAGCACCAGTGAAATAGCAATATGGATATGCTCTCCCCATAGTAATCTGTTTGGATTATTATATTTTTTGCAAATATATATTTTGTGATTCGTTCATAAAATATATATTTAATAAATTTTAAAAGGAATTATGCGTTATTAGAAATAAATAATGTTAAAATTTAATAAATATTATAAATGAGGAACTCAACAATTTCCGTAAAATTTTGTCAAAATTAACTGAAAACTCATTTAAGGCTAAACACAACATTTGTATTAAATTTAAAAAGAAGTATTGCATATGTTAAGGGTTTCAAAGAACAAACCTTTAATTCCTGTGCTGTCTCACTGGTTTTGTTAATATAAACAAAAATCTTTTATAAATTAAAAAATATTTAACAACAAACAAAAAAACTCTGGCAACGAAAAGAAGTTATTTTTTGCCATTCACCAAATGTCTGTCCATTTTTTTTTTTTGTTAACAAATAATGTATTAAATACAACAAAAAAATTGCAAGCAATGTTAAAAAAAGGCTGGCAAATGGAAAGTATTAAAATAAAATTTACAAAAAAAGAAAGAAAATGCTAAAAATGTGCGTATGGAAAATAAATGAGCTTTTTTTTTGTTGTTGTGAAAATAAATGACTGTCTACTTACACAAACAAAAAGAACTACTTGCATCATGCAAATACATTTATTTCATTTTAATTTTTACGAAAATTGCAATGCGTTGTATTTCATGCGTAACATGGCATTAAAATTAAATCGATAAAATGCCAACAACATTTGTTTGAATAAAACAACAGATCGTGCTGCAATTATACAAAATACAACATTAAAAAAAGCGAAATTAAACAGAAAAAAAAAATTAAAAAAATATAACCAGAATTGCAAATAAAATTGGGGGAAACAAATTAAAAATTAAAAAAATAATAAGGAAATGAGGATAAATTTAAAAAAGTGTTACAGAAAATTGTAGACAGCAGTTTGATTAAAATTGCTTGAAGTTAAAAACGCTTTAAAAATAAGAATAATAAGCTTGTTAATATTAATTAAAGTGGCTTATGCATCTAATATACAATATTCAAGGGTTTGTTTTGGATATTTTTAAATTTTTTTGTGGCCTGAAATTTTAAACACTACAACTTCCAATTAATTATTTCCATCGAAATTTACAAAGAAAAACAAAATATTTTTTAGAAATAATGGATAATCAATTTTTTTCCAATTATTAATTTCTTACGTTTGTGTATTGAACGTTACTTTATCTAGGTATGCTTGATTACTCGATAGAGTGATTGGTAGAGCACTAGTCTATCAATCTTTTGGTTGCGTATTCGATGCCCACCAAAGACTGGATGTTTTCTGCAGACAAGGGAAAAGCTTCGAAGGTAGTGTTGTCTAAAAAAAATTGCTATAATTTCATTAAAATATAGAAAAGACAAGAAGTATGTATGTTTATGATTTTTGAGATTTTGTGAAAAAATAATTATATTAAAATTTTTCATTCTTTCATGTTTTTTATCCGCAGAATTTAGCCACACATATGTTCTCCTTAATTAATTTTTTGTATATCCTAGGATTATATAAAAGATTAAGACATTCTAACATTCATGACTACGAAAAATATAAACTAGCGATGAAACTTTGTTATACACACGCAAAGAAAAAACATGACTGAGATAATCATAAGCACAAAAGGACCACTAGGACCCAAGTGAGTCGAATTACTGGTCTCTGATCACAGAATCGACAACCTGTGCAACCTAACCTAACCATAATCTGTGAATAACATATTATGATTCAATTATATGGTTGTAGTAAAACCATATTATTATTAACATAACAATAATATTGTTGCGTTATAACATATTATTGTCGAACTAAAAAGTAACCTTTGAAAATATAACATTTCATTATAAAATAAATTATATAAATTTAATTTAAACTATATCTTTAATGAATTAATAATTATTTAGACTTAAGTTTATTATTATAAAATAAATTAAATAATTATAATGATATTTATATGTATAACAACAGGCTGCATGCAAAATGGCCCTGTGAAAAATCGCCCAAAAACAAAAATGAAAAATTGCCGAATGAATAATCACCCTAGGGAAATGAAAGATTGCCCAAAAAAGAAACATTAAAATTTGGCCCAAAAATTGTGAATAAATACCTAAATATAAATGAATTATCGCCCAAATTTATTTATAGTTTTCTTATTAAATATAAAAATGTCAATAGTTTAAGTATGGTTTAATTTATCGAGAAAGCTTTCAGCTTGCAACTTCTGTATGTAAGCTTTGATCCAAATCCAAGAAAGCTGTGACACCTGCTGCTCCTGGCGGTGCTGCCAAAGGAACTCTGAGTAACCGTGGTCACGGTCGCTACAAACTTTACAACAAATCGTTGATTTAAACTAATTGAACCGATGATTGAATTCATCGAGCAAGCTTTGAGAAGAAGTTGTATGTCGTCTGTGATCACAGTCTGTTAGGAAGCGTTTTGGTACCAAGTTAAATATATTGTTGGCAATGTATGCAAATAAATAATGTATGCTTTCATTAAAATAAATATGAAAGGAAATATATGTATGTGAATAAAAAAATAAATAATAAAGGTACAAATAGTTTGCTAATATCAGTTGAAATTAATTCTTGTTTATTGTTAAGCTTTAGAATTAGGCGCCGCAGGCAAAAAAATTTTTATAAAATATGAAAAATCGCGCGACTTTTCATGGTACAACCTTAAATGTGATGTCAACACATTTTCTGTAAATTAAGCAGTTTTTTTTGGAAAAGCAGAGACAGAAACTAAAATGCTTATTTTTTCAGTTTAAATCCTAATAAATTTTTAATGTTAACACTTCTGCGGTTTAAGGTATACTTTATAACTACTTATTATTAGTGATAATTTTTTATTAAAAATATATCGTTTTTCATTCATTAAAACATTTATGCAATTTTTCATTATGAAAAATTAATTATTCTCCAAAAATGAGGAAAAAACAACCAAAATTTTTGGGTTACTTTTCATATGAAATATTACCCAATTTTATATGAAGATTTCTTGGGCAATTTTTTATTTATGCTTTTAGGCGATTTTTCATAGGGTCATTTTGCATCCAGCCATAACAACCAACATACAATTTTTGTTTATATACAATACCTTACAATCGAACACACAATTACTTATTACTTTATCTTTTAAGCATTGAAAAATAACTCAATTCATAAATTATTATTTTTGAAAAAAAAAAAAAACCCGTGAAATTATATTCTAGTAATTAAAAAAATAGTCATACTGTTACATATGAGCAAACTTATCATAATTTGTTTACTAGTAATATATTATGGTTATAATTACAATATTATTTTGAAATACTAATAAAACTTTGGTTGTGATTTAAAAATTATAAAACTATGTATCACTCCAACTATGCTGTAGTTTTTGGGTGAGGTTAAAATTTAATGATCAAATAGTCAAAAAAATTTGTTTGTCGTGACAAAAAAAAATGTGAGGACTAAAACAACTATAGGTTGTTCATCGCAAACATATATTGTTATAATAAACAAGATGATTCTTGTGGCCATACCATAACCATATTTTTAGTCGGCGCACGATGGCTTGAAATTCCCAATAATGGCTCTTAATTGAAAATTGAAAATTTATATGTTTAAAAAGTAATCTATTTCAGGTTATAGTCTAATTATCTTTTTCATTTTTCTATGTTATCTACTTTTCGAGTTGTGCGTTGTCAAAGTTAAAGTTTTTTTAAGTTTTTGAAAACAGTGGTAAAATCTGAAAAAAACCTCTTTTTATATTAAATTTTTGTATTTTCCTAGCATAAAAGTAATATTTTTGCAATGGAACCTTCAACTTCTGGTATTTGGAAGCTCAAATGTGTATCTCAGTTAAATATTTTTGTTGTAGAAATATTTATTATTTTTTTTTTTTGAAAATTGGTGTAAAAAACAAACATTTTTCACTTTCAAGTAGAAATTAAAATCCGTTTTGGGGAAGCTTGGGTAAAAAAAAAAATAAAATTTTAATTTTTTATGATATGTCTCCTTACAAATCATATAAAAACATTTTGCGGGTTTTTTGCGATAAGAAGGAAAAAAATTGTTTTCTATTTGAACATCAAAGAATAATTCGTGTATCCTTAGCAACGCACTCACTGCATTAATCATGTCTGTATGTTTGTACATATACATGTAGTTTTACATTAATATTTAATACATGGTCCGCAGTTTATTACTCCTGCACTGTTACCTATTTGCTAGTTATCAGAGAGCTTGTAATAAAGATTTTAAATCATACAGAGAACATTTTTCACGGAAATGCTGTCGTGAGAAGTCCAATGAAGATATTTTCAATAGATTTTTAATAAGCCCTGATCCTATTTTTAGTAATATGAGCAAACATTACAAAAACAAAATTAGCCCGTTACCACAACAGGTAATGAACCTTCTATTATAAACTGAAATTATAACCTATTAAAACATGAAAGACTAATATTATAAAAAATAAAATGTATATTTATATCAATAAAAACTTTTTAATAAATAAAGAATAGTATGGCCTATTTCCGGGAAAATTTTATATTTTTGTATGTTGAGTTACTAACCTAAAAAAATCAAATTACCCAAATTTCATTAATTTACCTTTAAAAATGGAGCTTCGAAAGCAATTTAAATATTCATACGAGCTGACAAACGAACACCCCTGGCGTTAAATTTTTCTTTTCCAAAATGGTTTTTTTTAAGTAGTAATGACCCACTCAATACTACGAAACGAAAAAATAAGTGCTATTTCTAACGCCTGAATTAAGAGCCGTTTTTAGCAATTTCAAGACGAAATGGGCAAATCTGATATCTACGAGTGTAATAAAGTATATGAGATAAAATGCAATAGAAAGGAATCTGACTTATTTCAAAAATGTTGGTGCAACTAAAACAAAATTACAAGACCATCATCACCGACATAGAAATTGAAAACAACTAATTTTTAGGCCACTGTGCAATAATTGGAGACCAACCAAGTTTTCAGAAAGTGAGACCACTTTTAGGAGAGAATAACTCATTAATAATATACCTGCAGGAGATGCTACATAATAGACTCAAGATTAGGCCATTCGAATGAATGACTTCCCGTTAGATGATACAGTTTGCAATATTTATAATACACAGGTCTTTTCACGTCATTTGTTCGTTAGGAGAAGCTTTAAAGTGGGATAGCGTTTTTATAGTGCTTTATGTATATGTATTTTCTTTTTATAAAGGTACCCATCTTTGGGTAAAATTCTAAAATTTTTATATAATTCTTAAATCCTAAAAATAAATGTAAAAGGTGTTTAAAATATCCCACTTTTAAAAATAAAAGGAGCTGTAAAGTATGCATGTAAGTAAAACTATATATACTTTCACTGCCATTTCTCCACTTTTTCTTGGAAATATGAGTATCCGTGGAAAATATTATCCTATATTTAAACAAGGATACTCACAAAATTTTATTAAAATCCATCTAGTAGGTTTTACGCGATGCGAACACAAACAGATAGACGGGGGAAAAAATATTATTTTATATGTATAGATATTCCAGGTGAAAAGAGAATCAACTACAAATCAGATACTGAAATTTCGAACCGCAATCAACAAATATAAAATTATAGCATTTAATATGAACAGACCAAGTAAGTCTAATATCAAAAATTACTTCCAGATTAGACGCAGAGGTCAAAAATCCAAATTATTACCATTATTTTTTATCATAGGAGTGACAAAAGGTTTTGTTGATTAAAACAATCATATACCTTTAGGTTAAAAAGACTAAACACATAATCAGTTGGCTTTAGATCAATTGATAATTTTATTTAAAGCCCATTAATTAATTATGTTTACACAAAAAGAAATACCTGAAATATTATAACTGTTATAGGGCTGTAACGCTGACTATCAGCGTACTTATAAACTATAGTGTTGATCAAAACATCAGGTAAATATTAATATAAAAACAGAAAAAGGGTGAAATAGTGAAACTTTTGGAAATGATCTGTTGATATGTAGAGCATTAAAGATATTACCCTCAAGCTAAACTATTTGAGATTTGTTAAAAAGATAAGATGATATGGGATTACAGGACGAGCTAATTTTGAAAGGTTTTTTAAGACTTTTCCACTGTACACAATATCGAATACAAGAAGGAAGTTCCTCAACTGTACAGAAAAAAAATATTTGCACCAATTCAATATTTTAATTAGTTTCAGATTAAAATTTAGTTAAATAATTAATTCATTCAATTATTTATTTAATTAAAAACATTTTTTGTTCTCTTTTAAACAAACATTTAATTGAATGAATTAAAAAATTAAATGAAATTTGATTTAAAACTTTTAATTAATGCAATTTTTGTTTTCTGTGTAGTGCTGTTACGTAAAATCTGCTATCATAAAATCCGGTTATCATTCAAGAATTTATTAATTAACAAATACACTTTTATTTATTTGTGTGCAAATGGAAAAAAATATTCCTTATTTGAATGGAGGTGCTAGGGCTTCTTTTCACAAAATTTTACAAAAATTCATAAGGTGTTTTTACGTCAAGCAGACATACAGAAAAAGATTCCAAAAACTGAAACTATCTGCACCAGTAATATAATTTTCAAAAAATATTTTATGTAAAGATGTAGTCCTGTTACAGTTTTACTATATATACAGTTGTTCAATTCACAAGACCTTGTCATCATATTATAGGTTTCATCGTCAACTTATTTTAAAATAGTTTATGTTTGTTGTTGGTAATTTGCTTTGAAAAATTTGTTATAAATATACATTGTCATTTCATATGTTTTGAAAATATTGTATTTAAATACATATTTATTTAAATAAATTATGAAAATCTTCGTAATATGTAATCATCGGTGTTTTTATTTTATTTTATATTTAATGTTATATATTTATAGTGCTTTTACACTGCAAATTTATTCAATCAATATTAAAATTACAAATTGCGTAAAAACTATTTTGTACTATATTTGTAATTACTAATTCCCATGCATGATTCAATTTCATTTTATTATTCTGAACAACGTTGCCGTTGCTAAAAGTTTTTATTCTACCATTTTTTGAATCTACTATAATTCTTTACAACAAATTTGTAAGCTATCTGAATACATACACATGCAATTAGTAAAAATATGATTTTATTATAAAAAATTGAAAGCAAAATTGTAAAGGTTACAAAATATTTAAACTAGGAACACTACATTCAAACTTTCTGTAGAAAATACTATGGAAGACGTAATTATTTGTAAAAGTTTGCCATCTTCACTCATAAAATCGAATTTAGAGTAATTTTGGTTAGTTAATATAATAAAGGGTTTAATATTTTTAAATTTATTCAAAAATTTCTTCGATTTAAAATTTTTATCAATGCATATTTTGGATTTTTCAATCAATTTCAGTATTGTTACTAATGAACATATTATTTTTTATAAAACTACTCAAATTGGTTAAAATATAGAATTTATTTTTGAATATAAATATTGTAAACATTAACTTTCTGACAGGAAGTCGTTAAAGAGATTATTTAACCCACAGAACTAGCTTAAGAAATATACATACATATATCTCCTCCGGTGAACTCGAAGATTCTAATCAGTTAAGTTTTGTGGGCTATTCTATTTTCTTTATCTTGTATAAATAGTAGTTTTTACAATAAAAACTATTACAAAAGTATTATGTTTTCTCAATCTAAAAATCCCAAAAAGAGCTACTAAATTTGAGAGGAAAAATCCAAAAATGGTAACGTTGGTTCTGAAAATATTTATTATTTTTTGAGTAAAAAACGATACAATTCCACAATTTCAAAGCCTGCTCACAAGCTGTTTGAGTTAATGTGTATTTTAATAAACTTTAAACGATACAAGGGAGATTGTGAAACGAGCAAATCAATAAAAACATTTTCGGAAATTTATTTTGAACAGTTTTTATACGTACTGATCCCACAACTCATAACAATAGGAATTGTTTAAAAGTTATATAAGCTTTGTGACATCATATTTATCTAAAGGTCCTTTCTTCAGTAGATATGGTATTATATAAATTATTTCATCAAAATTCTGGACACATGGAATCTAAAATATATTTTAGGCAAGCCTTACAAGGTTAGTTAAGTATAGTTAGCAGTAAACAGTGCTTTATCATAACGAATGCCAGATCATATTTAAATAAAGAGCTGTAAACCTACCCAGTTCCTGAACGATAGGGAACAACTTACTTGGTGTCACTACACTTTCGCCTACGGTATTAATCTTATTATCGTTTTTATCGTTTTTAAATTGTTCTTCTATTTGTCCTCAAAATTAAAAATAAAAAATTAATAACTCTTAATATTGAAATTTATTTAATAAATATTTCGAATTGATTACCATGGAAAAAGCATATCCGGATAGCTATTTTGCTAGTGCTGAACTAACTTACTTGATTTTTCCCAAGTTTTTTGAATAAAATCTCAGACTATTATGCTTAAGACTTAATAGACTAAATGAGAAGTTCAATCAGTCTAGAAAGAAACCAATATTAAAATTTCTAAACAATAAACAATAAACCATTGCAACCATTTCGAATTAAAAATTTTACTTTTTCTTTTTAGGGTTCCATACCCAAAGGGTAAAAACGTAACCCTATTGCTTTCGCTACAATGTCTGTCCGACAGAGAGACAGGTTATGCTTAAACTGTAGGAGGCATACACTTTAAATTTACAAACAGTAAGTAAAACTTAGTTCGCTATATAAACAAGTATAAAAAGAAACCTTAAAATTAAAGGATGTTCCGATAGTGACAGGACTTGCATGTATATGGCCTAAGTTTTGAACCATAATAGGTAGACTTTTGAAATTCACACCGAATGTGTATAACTGTGGCCGCTATAGCAACAAATAAAACTTATAGGGTGTTCTAAACGTGACGTGTCATTTGCCCTTATCTCTTTATTTCTTGAGCTGTAGGAGGCAACCACTTAAAATTTGCAGGCAGTAATTAAAACTATGTTCGCGCCATAAACAAGTATGTAACCTAAAGCTGAAAGGGAGTTCCGATAGTGAAATGCATGTACATGAACTAAGTTTTTAACGATAATAGGTATACTCTTGAAATTTTCATAGAAAGTGTATTAAAATGCCTTTATAACAAATAGTAAAAATTAAGGGTAATCCGACAGTGACATGATTTGCCCGTATATTGCCTTATTTTTTATTTATAACAGGTAGACTCTTGATATATTGATATTGATAGTCGCTATAACAAATAATAAAATTAGAGGGTAATAACATGATTGGCACGTATATGACCTGAATATAATAATAGGTAGACTCTTGAAATTTTACGGAAATATGCCACAACAGCTATAACATTAAACAGTTAAACAGTTTAACAGATAATTGCTCTGATCTGAAAATGTACACAGATTTTATATAACAATGTCCTCAATAACAACAAGTAACGAAAAAAAATTAATGAAAAAAAGGGTGGTCCCTAGATGTATTAACCCTTATGTCAACAGCAGAAAAATTATACGTACGTTCACAGCAGCATACCCGGTTATCCACGTACTTTTTATATGGTAATTTTTTTGTTATTAAGTATGTTTTTGATTTTTTCTATGTATGATTATTTAGAATAACGAATAACTTCTGAAAATTGAGAAAATTATACAGATAATTGTGGAACTATTTGGTGTGTTGTGCCACCACAAACTGCCTGGTGACTTATCTATCCTCAACATATGTATTGAGATCTGGACCTAGTATACAAGAGATATCTATTCCGGAAAAATTCAGATAAATAAATTCTGATGAAATGTTCAACACAACTATTCGGGAAATAAATAGAAAAACGAACCAATGCTATGGACGTGAGAATGCACAAAACTCAAGAGAATAGCGAAAAGTGATTTTTATCCGTATTTAGCAACGGAAACACGAGCACCAGCAACGTAAATAAACAAAGCGGCAGTAATAACGGTCATACTTTTTATGCTGAGCAATAACAAAAGAGTAGCAATTATACAGCTGGAGCCAACGTCACTATTGATAAAAAATTGTATGCTTTCCGTGGTGGTACTCTTTTCACTCAATTCATACCATCAAAACGCGCCAAATTCAGAAAAGAAGTGTGTTGGGTATGTGACTTTATTTCGTCTTATCCGCTGAAGATAAAAATTTACACGGGGCAATGGCGTCACCCAGTAAACAGAAGAAAAAAAGAAATGGAAAAGTGTTGAAGGACTTTTACGTCAACCTTTTCCGCAGAAGTGGACGAAACATTGTGTTGGAGAACTTTTTACCAACTACAATTTGAACAGCAATTTATCGATGTAGGGTGCAGTTTATAAAGGAAGAACATTTGTATCACTTGACAAAGAAAAACAAACTAGTTGTAATCCTTTCACTAATACATACGAGAAGGGAAGCAAAAGGTGTACAGAAGTACCTAGTAATGATAATAGAACCCAGTAATGATATTAAAGTAGACTATTTGTCCATGTTACAAATGTCGTGTAAAATATAAAACCAAACGGCGAACAAATATGGGACTTCTTTTACCATATTCTGTATGTAGGTGCCTTTGCTGTGTACATACTTGACGTGGAGAACAATCCGGTTTCTACAACCCGTCGTAGGATGTTCCTTTACAAACGCACATCCTACGACGAACAACTAACGCAACCTGAGCAAAAACTAACCGCATAACTAGAATATTTTCTACACGAAATGCCATTGGAGATATATACCGTGTACCTTGGAGGGTAATAGATCTTGCACTGCATTACAATAGTTGCCATAAAAAATTTTTGAATTCTTTTAATTTCTCAGTGTTGTAAATATGCTTGTATGTATGTTCTATTTCTTAACTATACTATTATTTTTGTATTATTTTAAAAACTTGTACATAAAATAAAGATTGCTTTTAAATTATGTGCAATTATCATGTATGCAATATTAATACATTTTCATTTATTTTCCTAGACATACCCGGATATGCAGCTGTTGACGTAAGGGGTAGGATTCGAAAATGGACATATCTTTGACCTGAGTTATCCAATTCCACTCAAATATGGGAATATGATATAAAATACTTTTGTTAAGGATCTGATAGCTTCTTTTTGAAATATAGTGGATTTAAAACGCAAAACATACCCAGGTATGTTGCTGTTGACATAAATGTTAAATACTAGGCTCTAGTATAAAAACATAATAAAAAATTATATAGTGTCTCATAAGACGTGAAAAAAGTAACAACTTGTACTTTTAAAATTGTACTGAACATAGCACGGAACCCTTGCTGTGTATGACACGCACTTGTCTGATTTATTTTTAATTTATTAAATTATCAAGGGTTTACTAAATCAAGTTTGTATGGAAATTTGTTTTATAACCCAAGAATGTAATTTATACATTAGTAAAGTAAATAAAAACAGTAACTGCCTGTTTCACAATGTCGAAAGAATTTGTTCTTTCGTGCACTCACTTCAAAAACCAAATCAAATTATTTTAATTTGTTTAAATGTAACTATAGGAAAGAACAAATTCTTTCGACATTGTGGAACTGGCAGTGAATATAAATTTTATAAATAAGACTTTTAAAACGATTAAAAGGAGGGCAACTTAGTAGCCGTTTTTCTTAAAACTTAAAATTAATAAAATGTTTATAATTAAAAGGAATGTTTGGATTTTGAAACTCACTTTTTTTTAAACAGCTTTCGACTTTTGTAAAATATATTTGAGACATAGATTGTTATTATTCATGATTATTTTTCACACACAATTATTAATTTTAATTTCTCTTTATAAATTTTTATATTTTATTTTATTAATTATTTTAATTATTATTTTTTTTTTAATTTTGTAAATGTATGATTTTTTTGTAATGCTTTTTTCCCCTTCGTTAATTTTTTTTTCTAGAATTTTTAAACTTTTTCTTTAATAGTTAAACCATTTGTAAACTTTTTTTTAGCCACTATTTAGTTATAAATGCGTTAGGCATACGTGGACGTTTAGTGTTAATTATGCAAAATTTTGTGAACCGGAAATATGTATGGCTGACGAGTTAGTGGTCGAAAATATGCAAAGTGACACGTCTATATGTGAACTTTTAAATTGCAGCACTTGACTGACACCAATGTATAGTATTTGGCCACGAAAATCAGAAAAAATTACACCATAAAGATGGCCACGTTAATGTAAATACATAAATGAGCCCGGTAACGTGGCTAAATAAACACTTGCAACACACAGATAAAACGATGACATGCAATCATTGAATTTTGCAACTGTTTTATATTGACAACAATTTTTTTTTAATTTTTATTTTGTATGCGTAACGTTATGAAGCAACTTAATCACTTCAAATGTGCACCGTTTTAGAAGCACGTTACCAAATATTGCAATCTAACTGCCAGCGTATGTAAGTGTGTAGGCATGTATGTGAGGCAAAGACCGTTAAATACACACAAACACTTTATGTTGTCATTTGATTTGATTTAACCAGACTGGCTGGCTGGCTGGCTGGCTGGCTGGCTGGCTGCTGTTGGATAAAACACTTTCAGAACTAGAAATTGTTGTACACGCACATAACACAACACTTATGCACTTTTCAAAATTTTGTATAATGGACACGAAATTCGTTTCTAAACACAAATTTTATGCGTGCGTACGGCTCGAAAACGGTTTTAAATGTGTGACGGAAAAACCTTTTGAAATCATGTAGAAGCGCTCAACAAAATTCAAATGTGATAACAAAATTATTTGCTACCAACAACAGCAGCAAAACCAACAACAACAGTAACTGTAATACAACAAACATCCAACCTCAGATTAAAAAAAAAAAAAAAAAAAAACAAAAAACAAGAAGAAAACGAGTTGAAAATTTTGAAATTTTCATAGGAAAAATTTTCAAATTTTCAAAAAGCACAGACTGACTGACTAACTCACACCACCGCACACACTTAACATACATACAGACATACTTTCAAACTTACATACATTTCAAAACAACCTGCCTTCCATTGCAAAAACAACACAAAATCAAATACAGAAGCTTCATCAAAACAAGTTTAATTACACATGTATGTGTATATGAGTGTGTGTGTGCATATGTTAAACTTAAATATTAATATGTAAAAGTGTTAATTTGAGTTTTATGCATGTGTTTTTGAGTTAGTTTTCGCCCCAAAATAATGAGAATAAGAATTAAGCTCAATAAAATGAAAGAGTTATAACTGGTTTTTCCACACATACAAACATATGTGTATGCAAGCATAATTATAAACAACAAGCTACCCATCTTTACACACACACACACAAATACTCCCATACACATACTCGCAAACATATTGAAAGCCAAAACAATGGGTGGGTGGAGAGTTTAAAATTAAAAACAACAACAGCAGCTCTACCATTGTAAACTTAATCACAACAATATAATTCGTTAAGCTTTGCAGACCATTATAAAGCCTTAAATTTTATCATTTGTGCAGACTCTCTAGCTCTTTTATTTACTTTATTTCTCTTTGCTCTAACATAACAATAATCTCTGGCTTTAACTTAACGGAAACGGAAACATGATGAGCTGTTTTTTGTTTTAAAATCCCTTTGATAGTTTAGACAGTTGTTAGTTGTGTTCTATTATCATTTACAGATTTAAAAATGTAAATTTATCGAACCTTTATTTATATTTAAAGTTGTTGCAACATTAAAACTACTTTTGTAGCTGTTGCTGTTATTATTGTTTGCAAAAACAAAAAAACAAAATACAAAAAAAAAAAACGGCGATGCAAATCGGCAGTGGATGTGGCTGTGGATATTTTGGTATGTTACTGGTGTTTGTTTACTCCATCAACACTTCCGTAGTGACCTTTCAAACTCACCTTCTCTATCTCTCTCTCTCTCCCTCTACCTCTCTCTTTTTCACTATATAAGGATACGCTTATACACAGTCACCAGTGCCACTAACCCAACATCAACACCACCAGCATCACTAATATCATTTGCCGCCATTCCGCCATGTAATGTTAAACATACGTACTACGACGGAAATGAGGTTGCACAGAGCACCAGGTTACGCGAAAAAGTATATATGAGAGACATTAAAAAATAGCATGAGAATTTCGCTGACCATATGCTGGTGTAATTCTGAGGAACAGTGTTTTAATTTGTTTAAAATAAATCCAATTATTTAACGAAAAGTAATTTATTTTTTAAAGCTATCCAACTTTCGCTGAAAAGTTATATTGCCACTAATATAGAACAGCAATTGGCAACGATTTAAGAAAAACTAAATATCCCAGAAAAAAAAATTTCTTAATAACAATTTGACACTACCAATGAATATACTTTATAATGACCGCTACATGAAACTTACTTTTATAAGAAACAGTCAAGTAGGCAAAAAATTCTAAAATTTTTATAAAATTCTAAAATTCCAAAAATTATCGTAAAGCTCTGTAAAATTGTTTAAAGTATTTGAGTAACAATGTAATTCCACAAAGTAAAAATACAAATCAAATATAAAATTTATTCAATTGGCTAATTGGCAGAAGTAATTCATATTTTGTCATTATATTAAAACAGCGCCATCTGCTGCGCCACACAGTGGGATTTGTTCATGCAATGTTTGGCAAAATATATAAGGAGTGCCCGTAGAATGTTGAAATTTTGCTCTGAGCCTTTGGTTAGCTCAATTAAAAAAAAATATAAAGTTTCATCAAAATTGTCCACGCCCACTACCCACCGCCCGTAGAACCCAAAATTTATTTTTAGCCCAAAGTTTTTGAAATTTGGCACAGAGCCTTTTATTACCTCAATTAAGAATAAAATAAAGTTTTATCAAAATTTGCCACGCCCACTACCCACCGCCCGTAGAACCCAAAATTTATTTTTGGCCCAAAGTTTATGAATTTGGCACAGAGCCTTTTATTACCTCAATTAAGAATAAAATAAAGTTTCATCATTTTATGCGAGCATGCGAAACGCCCATTTTGGTGTTTCACCATCAATAGCTTTGCTTGAAACTAATTTAAGATTATTCATTGCAATTAGTGAGTTCGTAACTCAGTTCACTATATAACACAGACAATAAACTCATTTTAATAATACCTTTTTCACTTCTCTATTTTCTTTTTTCACAAATTGTAATTCAATTTTGTAATTTTTTAAAATTAAAAATTTCATGTATTTGGGGACAAATTTTATGATTTAATAAACGATTCTTAATTATTTAAATTTTTTTTTTTTAATTGATATTATGGAGTCTTACCTTTCATTTTGTTAAAGCGGGAGCACCGAGCACGACCGAGCAACCTTTTTTTTCTTCCAAGGAAGTTTGTAATCACGGCACGTTAGAGAACAATTTTATTCTATCAAATCTTTTAAACCATATGAGCGAACTTTATAATTTTTTTTTTAAATACGCAGAAAAGGATATATTTGAAAAAAAAATCACGATTCGAATCAGAACAATAAAATTATCTTACGTACAAACAATATAGAAGTGCGTGAACAGTTTTCAATATTTTGGACCAATATAAACATGTGACTTTACTTCGTTATTTCAAAGATAAATGAACGTTTTTTTGGCATACAATTTATGGATTCTTCATACTGAATCAATTTTCTTCAAAACTGCATCATTACATTTTTAAATTTTATGTGTCGAAAAAACTACTTATTGCACAAAAAATCCCTCTGTGCGCCATTCTCCTTAAAGTATACCGTGAAATAAGATATTTTTGTATCCTATATTGGAACCAGGATACACAATTTTGTTAAAATTTATTCAGTAGTTTCTACGTGATGCGAACACAGACAGAAAGACAATCATACAGGAAATGAGTTACTGTTTTATTATATGTATAAATAAATAACTAACTACGTACCTACAAGCAATAAAAAAAATATGATTGAGGTAGCCATAAGCTAAAAGCTACTATAACTATAAATTACAATTGAATTATATGGTCGTAATCATAATATTGGTATGTTAGTACCATATTATTGTATAGCTGAAAAATAATATAGTTAAATAAAAAATTTTATAATGAAATATTTTAAATAAATATAGCATTATATATATATTTAAAAAAACATACCTTGTTAGTTTATATAAATAATACTTTATTTTTTTAACATTCGACATGAGAAACGACTCAATTCATAAATTATTATTATTGAAAAATAAACTCCTAAAATTAAATTCTAATAATTTTAAAAAACTAAACACAAAACTTAAAAAACAGTCATTATTTGTTTGTTTATAAAGGGTGTTTTTTATAGAGGTATAGAACTTTAAGTTGCAATAAAACAACGATGGATTATTCGATTGACATGAATTTTATTTATCCGAAAGATAATCTTGTGGCATTACATTTTAAATATGATTTCTGGCATATAACCGTCACGGCTGGCGCGGATGTAGTCCAATCTGGACGTCCAATTTTCGATGACTTCTTCCAACATTTGTGGCCGTATATCGGCAATAACACGGCGAATGTTGTCTTCCAAATGGTCAAGCGTTGGTGGCTTATCCGCATAGACCAATGACTTTACATAGCCCCACAGAAAGTAGTCTAGCGGTGTTAAATCACAAGATCTTTGAGGCCAATTCACAGGTTCAAAACGTGAAATTAGGCGGTCACCAAACGTGTCTTTCAATAAATCTATTGTGGAATGAGGTGTGTAACATGTTGCACCGTCTTGTTGAAACCACATCTCCTGGACATCATGGTTATTCAATTGAGGAATGAAAAAGTTAATAATCATCGCTCTATACCGATCACCATTGACTGCAACGTTCTGGCCACCATCGTATTTGAAAAAGTACGGACCAATGATTCCACCAACCCATAAAGCGCACCAAACAGTCAGTTATTCTGTATGTAACGATGTTTCGACATACACTTGAGGATTACCTTCACTCCAAATGCGGCAGTTTTGTTTGTTGACGTAGCCATTCAACCAGAATGATGGACGATTTTGTCGACGATAAAATGGACGTAGTGCGCGATACGTTTTCAGCACAGAACCATTATTTTCAAAATAAAATTGAACTATTTGCAAGCGTTGTTCAGGCGTGAATCTATTCATGATGAATTGTCAAACCAAACTGAGAATAAATCACTTGACAGCTTTTAAATCGGTCGCCATCAAAGTAATACCAACTTAAAGTTCTATACCTCTATAAAAAACACCCTTTAGTAATCTTTTCATAATTTCTTTACTAATAACACATTGTTGTTATATATACAATATTATTTTGGATTACTAATAAAACTTTGGTTGTGGCTCAAAATTGAATAATATAAATATTGCATCTTTTGTTTGTCGTGACCATTGTAATAATAAATACAACTATATGTTGATCATCGCAGCCATATGTTATTACAGAGAATATAAGATATGTTCTTGTAACCAGACCATAACCATGTTTTTTCTCTATAGATATTTATGAGCTGTTTTTAAAGATAAATTGCTTCAATATCTTATATTGATATTTCGACATCCTAGCTGTCTAGGGCCATTTAAACACGTCCCTTTTTCTATATATAGACCCTATACAAAAGTTAAAGTTAGGATCTTAGAATATATAAAAAATGCTATAAAATGCTTCGAATTTAACGATAACTCCAAAAAACTACACTCTTTAAAATAATCTGGAGTGACCTACACTCAACTTTACCATACCTCATGAAGCATATATTTTTTTAGGATATGTTTCTTAAAGAATAAAAGTTCAAAGTATATTCAATTCGAAAGAAAAAAATTATTTTTGGCTTGGGGTGTCAAGTAAGCCACCCCTACCCCTTCCCGATTATGCCCATAAACTATTCAGCTCTTAATCTTCATATAACAAAGACACATAGTAGTAGATTTCATTTTTATACAACCTTCTGAAAAATAGTGGCATGCACACGCACTTAATAACAGACATCAATGCGAAAATAATCAAAATAGATTCAGGAGACCTTAAAACGTATAAATCAGTTGAAATCTCGACATTGATTTTTTACGATAAGTATACTTTACCTATATACTACACATGGTAAAGTAAAAACTTATAAAATATGTCTGACTTATTTTAATTTAAAATATTTTTCAAGCATTCGATAAAGTATGGCCTCAAGGCTTAACGCATAAGTTAAACCAGAACTTGCCCAAAAACTTCTATAATCTATTAGAAAGTTTTTAAAGTATTTTATAGTTTATACTGAAAGAGAAAGTCTTTTTAATTAAATTGAAATCAAAGTAGCATATTGGGACCAACTTTATACTTTTTATATAGTGCTTCGGACATGAAAACTAGAAACCGAGTCCAAACATTGACATTTGGAATTTTTAAGGATTCCCGAAAGTCATCAAGAAGCGTCACTATATTTACAAGACCAAATAAAGGGTCCGCCATCTAACGTTTTTTTTTTTTTTCTAATTAGTGCTTATTTCCTGAATGGTAACACTTAGCTCTCATCTGATTTGACAGATAATTAGTTTTATCCTTCTGCTGAACGAATATGGTTGTGTATACGCTTGAACAACGCTGGAAAATATTGTGACATTACTTTGAAAATCATGTGTGCAGAATGTGTGCGAAAATTTCGTACGGTTTTGGAAGAAGAGAAGCACCGTCAGATCCGTATATTCGTTATCTTGTGAAAAAAGTGAAAGAAACTGGCATCCTCATCGATAAACCAAAGCGTGAGAAGCCAAAAACAGTCCGTACACCCGGGAATATTGCTGCTGTGGCAGCCGAAATGAGCAAGGAGTGGCCGTTACAGTCAATGGCGATCGTTATCGGGGCATGCTGAACGAATTTTTTTTTTTCACAAAAATTGAAGAGGAGGATATTGGCAACATTTGGTTTCAACAGGACGGCGCTACGTGCCACACAGTCGAAGCTACGCTCGATGTTTTGCGCCCTGTTTTTGAAGATCGCATTATCAGCCGCAACCCTGATGTCGTTTGGCCAGCTCGGAGCTCCTATTTGATACCGTTGGATTATTATTTGTGGGTTGCCGTCAAAGATAAGTGTTACGCCGACAAGCCAGAGACAATTGACGCTTTAAAGGTGAAGCCATTGGTGAAATACAGCTGCACACAATAGATAATATGCTTAAAAATTGGACCGATTGCGTAGGCTACTGCATGGCCAGCCGAGGCAGCCATTTGAATGGCTGCCTCGGCTGGCCATGCCGGAAGGATTGTACTTTCAAATAAAAAAGAAATTTGAGAAAATATTCAGTAGTTTTTTTCATAGCATTTTCAAGAAAAAAAAGTTATTTGGCGCACCCGTTACTCAATTTAGAAAAATGGTTGACAAAATGAAAAAAAAAGGTGAATAAAAAGATATGCTCACATAACGTTCACACTGCATAGAGAAACAATTCAATATAATCAAATGTTACCACAACTTTCAGAAGTCAAATACCTCGGTATACATCTTATTTTATTTATTTGATGCTAAAGTAATATTTCAAATATTCTATTATATTCTTACTACGTAAACTACCGATTATAGTTACGTTGAGCTTCACTCGTTGTAGTGAAACACCCAGAGTCCTTGGTGGGAATCGAACCCATACACACGGTACACATCCTGATTGGAGCCTTACTTGGAAAAGCTATATAGAAGTTAACACAAATGAATCTTAAAACAGTCCAGCTTATTGCTATCACCCTCAACTTAGACTACAAACTGATTATCAGTAGAAGTCAATCCTCAAACTAATCTCAGTTTCAGTTTTTAAAAAATTTAAAGGCCCAAAAATAAGATTATACGTATGACTACATCTGCTGCCTGTTCACAAAGATCTTTACGTGTCATTAGTTAAAGCAGAAATAGAGAAACATTCAGTGAAGTAATTAAGGAACCTTGAAGCTTATTTTGAAGACTTTACAATCGTTATTAGTTGGAATTTATTAGTTTGGAATTTTTTTGTTCTGATATGACGTCATCACTTTATTAAATGAAAACCCAGTTCTTGCTTTTTACAATAGCTATCAGTCCATTTTTATTGTATCAAGCAAGAACTTGATTGTCATTTTGATTTAGAAATTAGTGCTTAAATAGACTAACTGAGAGTGCACTAATTTGTCAGTCGATTCCGGCCAAAAGACGACAGTCAAAAGAAGACAGTCAAAGATTTTAAGAATTATTACGTGCGCTCCTTGGTATATACGCAACAACAACATCTACAAGGACCTCAATATTCCTACCATCCGAGAAGAGATCAAAAAATCGTACACGAGCTACGTCGCAAAAGTTACTGACCATCCAAATCCACTTGCTAGGGATTTGCTTTTATTCGAGGGCCATAGACGTCTCAAGAGGGTGCAAACTCTTGATTTAGCAAGATAAAATTTCTCTCGAACTAATTGTTGAGTGCTACAGTGGCAGTACCAACCTAAATATTATTTAGGTTAAGATTTAAATACTTATTGTGAATGTCAACAGACAGATTCAATAATAAAATTAATAGTTACACAAAAAATAAAAAAATAAAGAATCCGGCCAAAGACACTGAGTGTTGCAGAAAGCTGCTAATGTTGTCTTAAAAAATTCTCACTACTTTTCATGGTCGAAAATTTAATGTTATTAACAATATTTTTGGTTCTCAAAAAAATTTAATATTTTCTTCAATAATCAAATTTTTTACTCTATATTCACCACTGTCCGAAATGCAAACGTACATTGATTTACAAATTAAAAATTAAAAAAAAAATAAAAAATACAAAAACGGATGTGAACATTTAAAAGTCATTTATTCAATGCCTGCGTATAATGCGCTGCCAGACAAACGCACCAAGAGACACAAAAGTGCGTAGAACGCACAAAGTGCGTGAAAAACAAATGAACGAAGAAACACTGACAACCAGAGCTGTAATGATGGTCATCGCATAAGTGTAATAATACTGACCAGACCATACATCCATGCTTATAGTAAAGCAACCAAACAAACAGCCATCGCTTTGTTCATGCACAGGTTCATTCATGCAAATTAAAATCTACTTTGTTAAGAGGAAATAAATTTTAAAATAAATGAATAAAATGTTAAAAATTTACAACAAAAGGATTCTCGTTTTTCTCGTTACTCGTTAAACAAAAACAATAAAGCAGTAAAGAAGAAAGGGGTGAATCCAAGAACCCTTTGCGTCTCTCTTCTAGCCCACCAAATTAAAATAGTAATAGAAGCAGCAATTGAAACAAAAAAAAAAATAAAACAACTTGTATCCAATTCCTAGATTAATGAAATCTACTCACATATGAAGGATTTGATTTTAAAGTATTAATGGTTGGGGTCAAATGAACACAAACAAATAAAATGATATGCATATGTATATGTGTGATTGTATATTTGTAGGCATGTGAATTTGCGCTCAAACAATTATACTAACAATCATTCATTTCACTCATTTGAGCCTTAAAAATCTGGTTTTATTTTCTATACAAAACACATAAATTTCAACCTCATTATAAGGATACGAGTATTTGTGCATGTAAATGTATGTATGCATGAATAGGTTTATGTACGTATGTGAATAAATATAAACAATTGTATATGCATATGGATGTAAACTGATTATCCGAACAGAAGCAACAAAGTATAAATTGATACTATATGCAAAAAGCCTAATGAATTTAAAGATAGATAAACTTTTGCAGATGACGGACTTTGAGTCAATTAATTCGGAAATCAGTTATAAAATTCACGATATCGTTTTGAGGGGCTGACGAACTAAAAAGTGCGAACAAATTAAGATATATAACATCATTCGGTAATTGAATATTTATAAATGACAACCATCTGACCAGTTAAGATGATTGCTTACATCTTACCCTCGGGATCCTGATAAAACGTGGTCAACACATTCACCAAAACTAGAACAACTGATAAATCGAATAAAAAACATGTAGGAGTGCTATATTCGGCCATGTCGAGTCTTATATAACCTCCACCATACTAATGTTAAATATTCCCTCACTCTGTTATGCTTCCCATTTTCACAATAATACACATTCGGTTTTTACTTTAATGATTTTCAACTTCATTATTACAAATATAATAACGGGTCCGCCAAATAACTTTTTTTTTGAAAATGCTATAAAAAAAACTGCTGAATATTTTCTCAAATTTCTTTTTTTATTTGAAAGTACAATCCTTCCGGTTAATAATGCAAACAATTTCATTCAAACGGCTGCCTCGGCTGGCCATGCAGTAGCCTACACGATCGGTCCAATTTTTAAACACATTATCTATTGTATGCAGCTGTATTTCACCAATGGTTTCACGAATATTGTCCGTCCTTTAAAGCGTCAATTGATTCTGGCTTGTCGGCGTAACACTTATCTTTGACGGCACCCCACAAATAATAATCCAACGGTGTCAAATCGCAGCTCCGAGCTGGCCAAACGACATCAGCTCTGCGGCTGATAATGCGATCTTCAAAATCAGTGCGCAAAACATCGAGTGTAGCTTTGGCTGTGTGGCACGTAGCGCCGTCCTGTTGAAACCAAATGTTGCCAATATCCTCCTCTTCAATTTTTGTGAACAAAAATTCGTTCAACATGGCCGATAACGATCGCCATTGACTGTAACGGCCACTTCTTGCTTATTTTCGGTTAATTGTTAATTGATGGCGCTTCACGCACACTTTCTGCCACAGCAGCAATATTCTCGGGTGTACGGACTCTTTTTGGCTTCTCACGCTTTGGTTTATCGATGAGGATGCCAGTTTCTTTCACTTTTTTCACAAGATAACGAACATGCGGAACTGACGGTGCTTCTCTTCTTCCAAAATCCGTACGCAATTTTCGCACACATTCTGCAAAATTACCATGATTTTCAAAGTAATGTCGCAATATTTCCCAGCGTTGTTCAAGAGTACACACAACCATATTCGTTCAGCAGAAGGATAAAACTAATTATCTGTCAAATCAGACATGAGCTAAGTGTTACCCCTCACGAAATAAGGACTAGTTGAAAAAAAAACGTTAGATGGCGGACCCTTTATAAAGACGGAATTTTTTTTTAATTCTATCGAAGGTGTAAAAATGTTATCGAATATTTTTTAAAACATTTTTTAAATATTTTTTTGTAAAAATTCTATTGAAAATATTTTGCACAAAATTTTATTGAAAAGTTTTTGTAAAAATTTTATAGAAATTTTTGTGTAATAATTTTATCGATAATTTTTTGTAAAAATGTTGTCGAAAATTGTTTGTAAAAATTTTATCGAAATTTTTTTTAGATATTTTTTTTGTACAAATTCTATTGAAAATATTTTGCACAAAATTTTATTTAAAATTTTTTGTAAAAATTTTATTGAAAATTTTTTGAAATAATTTTATAATTTTATCGATAATTTTTTGTAAAAATTTTTTCGAGAATTGTTTGTAAAAATTTTATCGAAATTTTTTTTAGATATTTTTTTTTGTAAATATTCTATTGAAAATATTTTTCACAAAATTTTATTGAAAATTTTTTGTAATAATTTTATCGACAATTTTTTGTTAAAATTTTATCCAAAATTTTGTTTAAAAATTATGTCGAAAATTGCTTGTAAAAATTTTATCGAAATTTTTTCTAGATATTTTTTTTTAAATTCTATTGAATATATTTTGCACAAAATTCTATTGAAAATATTTTGCACAAAATTTTATTGAAAATTTTTTTGTAATAATTTTATTGAAAATTTTTTGTTAAAATTTAATTGTTTGTAAAAATTTTATCAAACATTTTTTGTAAAACATTTATCGAGTTTTTTGTAACAGTTAGAACCTGCCTGGAATACATATTGCGTTAGAAAGGTAAGTCTAAAGCCAATTGGATGGGTCATATTGGTGCCCCAATGTGCCTATTGACTGCTCCTGGTTTCCAGTGGGCATCCTGTGAGTCTATCGGCTACCACTAAAAATTTTGTCGAAAATTGTTTGTAAAAATTTTATCGAAATTTTTTTTAGATATTTTTTTTTTGTAAATATTCTATTGAAAATATTTTTCACAAAATTTTATTGAAAATTTTTTGTAATAATTTTATCGACAATTTTTTGTTAAAATTTTATCCAAAATTTTGTTTAAAAATTATGTCGAAAATTGCTTGTAAAAATTTTATCGAAATTTTTTCTAGAGATTTTTTTTTAAATTCTATTGAATATATTTTGCACAAAATTCTATTGAAAATATTTTGCACAAAATTTTATTGAAAATTTTTTTGTAATAATTTTATTGAGAATTTTTTGTTAAAATTTAATTGTTTGTAAAAATTTTATCAAACATTTTTTGTAAAACATTTATCGAGTTTTTTGTAACAGTTAGAACCTGCCTGGAATACATATTGCGTTAGAAAGGTAAGTCTAAAGCCAATTGGATGGGTCATATTGGTGCCCCAATGTGCCTATTGACTGCTCCTGGTTTCCAGTGGGCATCCTGTGAGTCTATCGGCTACCACTATGTGTATTGCTTTCTATAAAGGTATATAATAGAAATCAAAGCAGAAAAACCCTACCAACCTAACAACAAACAAAAATCGACCCTCGCAGGATTATTTTTAAATAATAATTTAAAAAGGTTCGTATTCAGTTTACAACAAGTCTATCAAAATTCGATGCAACTTTAAAGTAAATAATTTTGAGTACTAACTGCTTTTTCCACGATGCACAGTGGGGCAGAATTAAAATATTTGGAAATGACTCAGCCATTTCCAAATGACTAAGCCATTTTGTAGGTATTAACTAGACCTTTAAGACCATGTATAATTTGCAGATGCGACTAGATAGCGCCACTCCTGACAAGTGGATGGTATCCAGCATCAAAACTTAAGATCAGATACTCCTCTGCTATGCTTGTGTAGAATTTTGGATTAGTCTTCGTAGCTTTTTAGTCCAAAGTTATTTCCATAATATTTTGTTTCTGTCCCATTGTGCGATGTGGTAAGAAATCAAAAATTTTGTTTTTCTATCAAATGTAGTTGTGCGAAAGAACGAGGAGAGGCAATAAGTTTTAAATGGCTAAAAGTAGCCTTAATCGATCTTATAGATTCAAATTCATACTGTCTAGAGTCTGACGGTGTTGACAGAGAAGAACAAAAAATATATCAACTTGGTGTATACTAGAACAAGATCATTAAAGAAAATTGCTATATAAAGAAATGGCTTACACGACAATGTTGGCTAAAAAGAAGAATTTATTTTTAAGTTCGAATACTTTTATTGAATTTTTATAAATGATGTAACATTTGGGCATACAAATCTAAGCAAACAAATATATATTTTGCTATAAAAGAATTCCTTAACATTCTGGCAAAATATAAATACACTATTTTAAACGAAATTTAAACTTAAACAAGCGTATGTTTATATAGAGAAAAATATAGACTCATCTATTTATTTAAACAAAACAACAAAAACAAGTTATTTGAGTTAAAATCGTTAACATTTATACGCTTTTCTGGCTCATTTAAAATGTGGGTTTGTGATAATGTGAACAGCGCACAAACACACACACACACATTCATGCAACACACAAATGAAAAACTCCATTAAAAATAGTGTAAATTTTGTTTAGTAGTGAAAATCTAGGACCATCCCATTAATTACTATGATCTAAAGTAAAAAAACGAGATGGCACTATAAAAGGAAATAAAAGGCAACACGCTCGCACATACATACGCAAATAAACATACATACACACAAACACATACACTTGTTTAAAACAGTCTGCTCATTATTATAAACACTATCAGTGCTTATAACTGAATAATATTTTTGCTGCTATTTATTGCTACTGTTAAACGTGCAGAAGCAGAAACTATAATCAGTAGTTTTAAACAGTTGTTAGCGGTGGTCTAGGAGTCCAAATCTCATCCTACACGTACATCGTACAACATTTGCATGTGCAATAAATTGCCTTAAACTCTGCGTAGAAGAGAGCAACAATGTTAAGGATTTATTTTCGAAACACTTAAACAACATTGAAACATTTTCATTTACATTTACAGTTAGAAGGAGTATGAGAATGAACTGGTGTGCGTGTGTGTTTACTCTTACACAAAAAATTACAGTTTCAATACATCTTTAGAATCTAGATAATGAAAATGTTAGTTAACATGTCTATACTTATGTCTATAATCGTACAGTGTTTGAATAGTTTTCTGTTCATTAGTTAAAACCCCTTTTTTTAACAAGCAGCTCTTTTTGAGTGAAATTTAGCTTTTAAAAATTTTTTATGTTTTGAATTTCACTTGTATTTATTTATTTATTTATTTCTACATTTTTGAAGAAACTATTGTGAAAACTGTAAAAAAATTCCTTACTGTAACTGCAAAAGTTTTATTCAGGGATTTCAAAACCTTCATTAAGAACATCTATAAAATAAACACTCTTTCACAAATGAATCTCACCCTCTTAGACAAGCAACATACTTGTTTGGCATTTGACTTTAGCCCGTGTTTGCATTAAAATATTTTAATAAGGTGACAACAGTAGGCTAGAAAAATTCGTTTATGGCATTTTTGATAGAATCATAAACTACAATAGTTTTTCTATGACTACGTCTTTAGGCTGTTTCCAACTATATTTGTATTCTAATGCTTGCTGTATTATGCAAGGGCAGATTTGTTCGAGATTAACGCGAGTATTGGCCATACGTCCATATTCGTTCTATATAAATTTTAAAATTTAATTAAAAACTACTAAATTAAAATTAACTTGATATTCTTGGCATGAATATACAGTGCCATGTCCGATGGACTAAAAAACACTTTTTAAATTTTTTTTTGCTGATGCAAATAGAAATCTATATATCTTACTGTCGGTACTTCTGCTCTTCCGTCTGTCCATCTGTCTGTCTATCTGTCGGTCTGGAAAACTACTGGATGCATTTAAATGCAATTTTGTGGATTGATACCTTAGTATTGAGGATACCTTAGCAAATATACAATACTTATTTCCCTAAAATATCTAATTTCCAAAAGAAAATAGTGATTGAAACACTAATATCGTGCTACTGTTACGTGTAGACTGGCTCATACTAATGTTTTTCTACGTCTTTTTAATGTCGTTTTAGATTTGTAAAAGATAAATTTAAACCAGAGTTGAAGGCCTAGTGTCAAACAGTGCCATCTGCTACGCTATAAGCATGCAAATATCATTAATGGAAATATAGAAAATTATGGTCAATCAGAACATGAACATAAACACGTATTCACCACCTATAAATACATTAGCAAATTAATTCCTTTGCTCTAGCGGTATGTTTATGTCTTTGTCAAATTGATTGCTAATGAAGGCAGGATGTTAGTAAGTAGCCAGAAACAGTACCTCTATACTGAATTACAAATGTCACAGCAGTATTTCTAAAAGCTTTGACAAAGTGCTCTCGGGGAAAATGGGGGCACCTAAAGCCTGAATCAGGAAGAACAGGTCTGCTTTATTATGGGTTCTTTTCGAGCCCCAACCAGCGTCCAACAGAGAACCGCTCCTCTCTGTGACTGATTGTTGGTAAGGGCACCTTCGCGGGTATAAGTGGTGACTGTGGTTTGGATCAATACATTCAGAGATGATACACGGTTGGTCAAGTGTGTTGTTGCACTCTCAACAGAAGGAGTTGGAGTTGGTCTCTATATCCCTAAACAAGAGGTTAGAACATGGGTCCAGACTTGTCATGTTCTACAAATTGTACTTATTAGTGTGCGTATTGTGCCCTGTGCGATATTGTGCGATGATGGAACAATTGCATTTAGGTGCTATTGACACTACATTGCGCTTGTATTGTATAGTGTGTGGTATTCACATGGCGCAAAATGGGTGCTGGTCTACACTTTTAATTCACCCAACACGGCTAGGTAGTGACATTAATCTTGATCACATTACTTGTAAAGTCAGACTTTTAAAATTAGTGTGTTTCAAAACAAAAAGGTAAATTTTAACAAAATATTGTCAGAACGATGAAGCCGTCAGAGGCTAATAAATATAATAATTTAATTACACACATTGGAAATTTATATAGATATATTTAATATAAATATCAGTCCTATCAGTAGTATTTTCCAAATCAATCAGACATAATTCTTTTCTAATCTATACATAAAGGGTGATCCATTTCGGGGTACTTTTTCAATACCTTTTTTTGACTGATCACGTGTGAGACGTGTTATGCTGTCATGTTATTTTTGTTTAGTATTGTTTGGCATTTCATGCATTTTAAAAGACTTACCCCTGTATCGCTTCGCTCTATGGGCTCTTGAAAAGTTCTAATAAGATCCGACGTTTTCGAAGCAAATTTTGTTTAGCGATGAGGCCCATTTCTGGCTCAATGGGTATGTAAACACACAAAATTGCCGCATTTGGGACGAAGAGCAACCTGAAGAGATTCAAGAGCAGCCACTTCATCCAGAAAAAACAACGGTTTGGTGTGGTATGTAGGCCGGTGGAATCATCGGTCCATATTTCTTTCAAAATGATGCCGGTGCGAACGTACCCGTCAACCGCGATCGTTATCGTGCCATGAAAACCGACTATTTGATGCCTGAATTGAAGCTCGTGATCTCGGCGAAATTTGGTTTCAGCAACAGGGCGCCACTTCCCACACATCGCATCAATTAATGGATTTATTGAGAGAACATTTCCGTGAGCACATAATTTCACGTTTTGGGCCGTGATATCACACCGTTACACTTTTTCCTGTGGGAATATGTAAAATCTAAAGTTTATGCGGACAAACCTGCTTCGATTCAGGCCTTGGAGGTAAACATCATGCGTGTCATTCGCCAGTTACCAGTCGCAATGCTCGAACGAGTCATCGAAAATTGGACTCAATTGATGGACCATCTGCGATGTAGCAAAGGCCAACATTTGATAGACATAATCTTCAAAAAATAAATGCCAAAGAATGTTCTTTCAAATGATAATAAATATTCTCCATAAAATTTGAATTTTCTCTGTTTTTTTCTTTAAAAAAATAGGGAACTCAGAAATAGATCACATATTATAATTCTGTCCGTCTGTCTGTCTGTCTGTCTGTCTGTCTGTTTGTGTTCACATCACGTAAAAACTACTGGATGGATTTTAATAAAATTTTGTGGGAAAGTACCTTAGTGTCATCGTTCAAATATAGGATACATCGCAAATGTATATCATTTGGAAGAGAAAATAAAGAAATTGCAGTGAAAGTATACAATTTTACCGATTCAATGGGACTGCAAAATTGCCAGGAACTTTTATTTTTGAAAGCGAAATGTTTTAAACACTTCTTACAAAAATACACAATAATTTTAGAATTTTATATAAATTTTTGAATTTTATTCAGGGATAACCTATATAGAGGTAATAAAGAAAATACATAAACGTTAACTGAAACTCTATAAAAGTAAGAGTCTTAAAATTTGGATTACTTTTAAAGCAAATCGAACAAAATATTGTAAGGGCGCTTACGAATTGGCGGACACAAGTAGTTCAAATATAAATAGATGTAAGAAAATATATGACATTTATTGTGGATTTTTGTATTTAAAGCTAAATTGCTTTTCGTTTAATATTTTTTCGTTTAATAATTTGATGGCATGAAAATTTTGTTTGTTTTCAAATTTTTTAACCATGAACATGATTTTATCAGAAAATACCGAATTTTCAAGCTCGTCACCACGGATCATGTGTTTGATTTTGCTAGACGAACGGCCTTTTAAATAGTTTTTATATCTAGTCAGAGAGAGATTTAGGTAAATAGAGAAATTTAACTACAAGCTTTAACTGAATCAAACATTTATTTAAACTGATAAAAAATATAAAAATAAAAATTGATAAACTTAAGCATCTTAACCTTTTCCACTGTTATATTTTCGTACATACTTTAAATATTTAAATGAGTTACATGAGTAATTGAAGGCACAACACGTATATACTTACACATTTGTGGAGGTATAGCGTTGCAAAAAAGAACTCCACACATGCAATACATGCGTGTAACGGACATTTCTAATTTAAAGTAATTTCCAACTTCAATACACACAATTGTGTTAATGATTAGAGCAAAATAAAAAAACTTTCTATAAAGTAAGTTTAGAAAGTTAGTGCATGAGTGAGTGAGTGAGTGTCCTGGTGGATGGAAAGGTGGTGAAATGTTAAACTGCACATACGAGTATTCAGAAATTTTACCTTCATTGCTTTAAAAGAAAAACATCATTGAAACAAAATGTAAAAGGCAAAGTCATGTTAGGCTAGAAATAAATTCAAGTCAAGCCAAACCAAACCAAACGTGAAACACATAAAATACAAGTAACTTCCTGGTGTAACACGGCCGCCAACATTGACTGCAACATAGAAACAAACTTACACAGGCAGCCAGAAAATACGCATTCATACCTGTAATGAGCATTTAAATGCTAGGGAAACGGTTGTGCAATGGATTCGAACTCGTTTTTTAACAAGTAGAGCAAAGGTGGGGTATAAGTAGAGGTCTTAAAAGAAGGAGTACTTTTGTGAGAGTTTGTAATAGCCACCGTTGCCTTCCACTGCAGGAATTTTTTTGGATACAAAATCGCTTAAGTCCTACAATATTTTTCTTTGTAACAATATGTGTTTGCGATTATTAAATTTTAGTTGCTTGTAACATTACTTTGGTCACGATAAACAAATTTTGGTTACAATTTCATCACAAAATGGTTACAAGCACAAAAAGCTTTTAAAAAAGACAAGAGGTTTTTTTTTATTAATTGTTTCGAGAATTTAAATATTACTTACAATATATAGCTAGATTATGGATTACTAATTTATTTATGTATATATAACATGTATTTTACATTAAATCATTAAAAAATAATTTAAAATTTAAAAAACTGTCACAGACGTTTCATATTTAATTTAACCATAATATGATTTAATCACATAGTTCCTGTCTGTACTATTTTAAATTCGGCTTGAAAATGATGTCTTTACATCGAAAGCGCGCCAAACGTACCAAAACAGCAACCAGTGACGACGTTCGTCACCCAAAGGTATGACAAAAAAATTTTTTTTTTTTTTTAGATGTTGACAACAGGCTTTCTTTAGACTTACAATAGCAACAGAACGACTTCAACTTCTTTTTTGATTCCTTATTAAAGATCCTTGATAGTTGCCCAAACTGTAAAGTAATTGTCGCTGGTAATTTTAATATTCACAAATCATCTAAATTATCTTGGTCTCGCCATTTAAGTCATACAACTATAGTAAGTCAATATATTGAGTTTCGAAGCGAACACCCATATTGCGTGAATAGCCAATGCATATTTCGTAAGTTGAAGGGCACCAAAACAAAATACGCAACCTTTTTCTAACTTTAAGCCCTTAAAAGTATGAGGTAATCGCTATTGCATCTCAGTAACGCCGATCACTGCATCATTTCAGACTCTTTTTCGTTTTTAGAACTTCGAAACGTCTCAGGTCTACCAATAAAACTTCGAAAAAATATATGTACGACTTAAAGACTCATTTCTAGAAAAGTTTGTGTTATAGACAATAATGACGGTAATAAGGCCGAAGTTGTGAAAAAATTATTTTTGCTAGAAATGAACATTTTATACCATCGAAGCAATCTTTCTTTAAAAACTGGTCGCAGCCTTGGTTAAATCATATGCGCCAAAAATCCGGTCAGATTCAGATCCTGATGATGCATTTAGTACAGTTCAATTCGCGGCACGAAAGAAGGAGATTTGTGTCTCAATGTACTAAGACGAGGGAAAATATAATTAGAAGCGCCTTTGTGTTTAAGTTATTGCTGCAACTCGGGCATGTAAGATGTGATGCACATTTACATCTGGCGTGTCTGGCGTGTCTGGCGTGTCTGGCGTGTCTGGCGTGTTCCCTTAACCTGACGGTAGTCCTACTATTGCGTAAAAAAATGCGTCTACCACCCCTCTTTTTGCTCATAGTGACACAACAAGCAATTTTAGGATATTGTTGGCAGGACCATGCTTATACAACTTGTTTAGAAGTGACAGACTCCGTAAACTCCTAAAAAGACGTTATTCAATACACCATTTCGTTAGATGGTGTCTCTAAATGAGTTTAAGGCATTTTATAGAATGTCTGCAGAAACGTATTGCTTTGTTGTCGGTACCCAGTAAACAATTGTTGAAGTTGCTAATCACTTCTCTCATTTTTTTTTTTTAAAGACAACACTACCTCTGCGAAGCTTTTTGCTTGTCTGCAGAAAACACCCAGAGCCTTTAGCGGGAATAGAACCCGCAACCTCCAGACCGATAGACTAGTGCGCTACCAATCGGTCTGACGAGGCACTACACGCAAAGAAAAAACATGGTTGAGGTAATCACAATCTAAGAGCAAAATATTATTATTGAATTATATGGCTGTAGCCAAACCATATTATTATTACCATAATAATAGTATTGTTATGTCAGAACCATATTATTTTCCAACTTAAAAATAACTTTTATTATGAAATAAGTTAAGTAAATATAGTGCGATATATAAAGGGTTTTCCAATAAGAGCGCTACAAAGCGCCCAATTCACAAACATACGACGCTTCTGGTGGTCAAGCGGCTTTAGTTCTTGCGTCAATTTGATCTTGTAAGGATGTAGGCCAAGATCTTTTCGCAAAATTCGCCATAACGACGTCACAGAGATGCCTAACGCTTGAGAACGACGTGTGAGAGACATATTTGGGCTTTCTTCAACTGAAGCCTCAGCGGCAGCAATATTCTCGACACTACGGGCACTTCTTTGTTTCGTTGGCACGGAAACATTTTGTACTGTGCCTGTGGATTCAAATTTTTTCACTAGACTCTCAATTGTTGATCTGCTAGGACGATTCTGACGACCATAAATTGGACGTAGCGCTCTTAACGTTGAGGCCACTGACTCCGAATTTCGTTAGTAAATAATCGACTCGTTGTTGGCTCGTATATCTTTCCATCATGAAATGGCAAACCTTACTGAAGAGAAATGTCAAATGAGCGGCAAGAAATATGGCGTCGTCTGCTGTCCTTGTCGCTCTAGTTTTGCAGCGACCCTTATTGAAAAACCCCTTATTTATTTAAAAAATATCTTATCTATTAATATTAGCACACCTTCTAGTTAAGCACAGAATTATTTACCACTTCATTTTCTAATGGGTAAACGAGCAGACTTATCCTAGTTTATTACTAATAACATATTATGGTTAAAAATGCAATATTATTTTGGAATACTTATAAAACTTGGATTGTATGTAGTTTGAAAAGTATATATACAGAAAAATTTTTTTGCACCAGTTAAAGGTTTTGATTGGTTTCAGATACAACTTTATATTAATTTTTAATTAATTCAATAATTTACTTAATTGAAATATTATTGAATTCATTCTTAATTAATTATATAATTGAGTTAATTAAAAAATTAATTAAATTTGCATCTGAAAATAATTAAAACTGGTTATAGAAGCAAAAAATATTTTCTGTGTAGTTAAAAGCAATAATATTGCATTTATTGGATTTAGTAACTATTTAATGATTAAATAGTGCAAAAACTTGTTTGTCGTAACCATAATAATAATTAAAACAACTACAAGTTGTTCATCGCAGCCATATTTTGTTACAGAGAACGTAAGATGGCTCTTGTGACCATACCATAACCAAGTTTTTTCTCTGCATGTTGAGCTATATACATATAACGGATATGGTTGTATCGACTTTCCTATGCCCAAGACTTTGTTAAAGTTTGATTTCAGTCTAATAACGTAAATTACACAATTATAATAGAAATATGTAAAGAAAACAACCACACAAAAATCCTTACACTAGTAGACTTACAAACTACCTTTCTTTATATTTGTAAAAGATGAACAATTAAATGTAAATAAGATAGTAGCTGAATGGAAGGTGTAATGCCTTATATTTAACTCAAACTGCAAATGATAAAATAATTAAAATCACCATCAACATGATGAAAATAAAAACTTTTGTGCTGCAGTCAAAACATGCATATAAGCAGAGCTGGTTTACAAAATAAATTACAACACTTTCACGCCTATTGTTTGACATTTAAAATGTTAATGTTGTTTTTTTTTATTTTCTTTTATACTCATTTGAAAATAGTATTGTTAAAAAACAGATTTTTCTTTAATTTAAGTAATTTTTTTCAACAATACCTCTTATAATATGTGTGAATACCATTTATGTGTGAACTTTTTAAGAGAAAAAAGGGGTTAAACAGTGATGAAATTGTACTGATATTTAATGTAGAAACAAGACTTAATTCAATAAATGTTTTTCTTTAGACCAGAAACCTGTTTGGTGTCTCAAATGTACAATTTGCATAAGTTTTTTTCTTTTTAATAATTCTAAAATAATAAATATAAAAATTGGAATAGTAAGTTATTGTGTTGGCTTCATATATGTATATACACATACACATACATATGTATGAAAATATGTAAATTATTTATCAGGACATTAAACAGGATATTTGAAATTTAAAACTAGTTATACTCCGTATTTTCACTACGAAGAATAAAGAGTTTGCTTAGTTTGCAATTACGTTTTCAACTGTAGAAATATTGCCCCAAAGCCATACAAAGTGTATGTATTATTGGTTCTAATGAAAATTTTCTCTCTTGTTTTAAAACTGTTTATTAAATAATAAAGATCACACGGGGATTAATTTAGATTTAATAAGATTTTTCTAACATTTACAAAGAATCTGATCGACTATATATAACTAGAAAAAAGGTGATAAAGTAATCCGATATAGAGAAAAAACCTACATTAAACATAAAACACGGCATGAGCTCAAAAAACGAGGCTCATCAAACTTTCATTATAATATTTCCTTGAATTCATGTCTGTTCATTGCTGCACAAGAGTAACGACAAGTGGAAAATAATAAACAGCTAAGACCAGCGAACAAAATGCATTGATCTTGCAGAGTTTCCCTACACAAGTTCTACACAACTAATAAACCAAACTCACTTCTTTTACTCGGTCAACTCATTGTGTTTAAGATACGAACAGAGGTATGGTTAGGTTAGGTTAAGCAGGCAGCTGTAGAACACAGCTCACTTGGGTCCACGTATTGGTCCCTTTGTGTTACCTGCGGAGAGAAATAAGAAATAAAAGTAAGATGGGGGGGGAGGGAAAGAAAAGAGAGAGATAAGTTAAGAAAATAGACGAATCAAGAGGTCGCCATAAATAGCATATTGGCCGAGACAGCAAACAAGCGTATTCATGCCTCGCAGAGTGGGAGTGGGTTGGAGAACCAACCGCAGCTCCTCAGAAAAGAACTAATTCTTCTTGGTTCCAGTAGTGAAACACAAGATAGGCTCCCGAAATACCGTTGTCCAAGATTATGAAGTCGTTGGTATTCCAGTGCAGGGCATAGGCAGAGGAGGTGAACTACCGTTTCCTCCTCTTCCTCATCTTGGCAGCTTCTGCAAAAGTAGTTTTAAGGGAGGCCCATTCTTCTTGCATGGGCTTCGAATAGACAATGCCCAGTGACCGAAGATATCAAGTCACGCAGTTGTATTTTCGGCATCCGAAGTAATGAATCCGTCTTCTTCTGATCTAGTAAGGGCCAGATCGTCCTTGCCGTCAAAAAAGTTGATTCATCGGCAGGTCATAAATAGAACGGTTTATTCGTTGCCCCCATGCAGAGAGGGGAATGCCACAATAGACGTTAATGGCGCCATCATGAAGCAGAGTTCCCTTCTTTGCTAGTTCATCAGCAACATTGTTGCCTAAGGTAGTCCCATGTCCCCGCACCCATTTAAGGGTGACCGTTGAATTTTCCGCCATCGCATTTAAGGATGTCCGGCATTCCAGGACGAGATTTGATGTGCTGAACACACCTTTTAGGGACATAATGGCAGCTTTACTGTCGGTACAAAACCAGATATCCCTATTCGATATTCTGTGATACCTTAGCCAGTTTGCCGCTTTTTTGGTAGCAGAGGTATGATCACTAATAATGTGGTATGAGTAGGTACGTGTTCAGTAAGCTAGCAAATCTATTAGGTGAGCTTGCTCATGCAACTGTTTAATTCAAAACACTTGCAGTAGTTAGATTCAGCTTAGAGCAAAAGTACGTGATTTAGTTCTAATAAGCTGACGAAAGCACCGTGTTTGGCTGGCTACAAATAAAGTAAAATACTAAATGAATCAGCAGTAAGATAAAGCGCAATGCTAAAGAATAATCATTGTCTCATTGACTTAAACGCCCTTGTTTTCCAGATAGTTTTCAGTTCTTAGCTTCGCAAAGTTTCGGTTTTTTGTTGCGAAAACTAATGGTTTGAAGTGGTGAAGGAGTCTATAAAAAGGAACTTTGATATATAATAGTAGAACCAGAAATATTTTATATTAAAAAAAAATAAAATAGCCAATATCACTATTCGATATTTTGAAGTGCCACAGTATATAGATTAGTGATATTCAAATTAGTGCCGACAGCAATTCCTCAATTATGTGTCTTACAGCTTTGTGCACAGAAGATTGGGATAGTTATAGGCGATGTTGCTGGTCATACCACAGCGCCAAAATTGAAGAAAAATCGACCTGAAAAAGCTTCCTAAACAATATAGCCCCCATTGTGTGTGCGGTTGTTAAAACCACATGTTCACCAAGAAGCACTCATTCAATTCCAGCAGTAAAAAGTCGTTTATCATGGCTCTGTAGAATTCTTCAGTAACAGTAACCGTATTGCCGATGGCGTGATCAAATTCAATTTGAGTGCCTCGATAGACTGAATGGTATTGCCGTATTCTGTAGGTCCGATTCCCGCCAAAGACTCTGGGTGTTTTCTGCAGACAAGGTTGTGTTTTTATAAAAAAATTAAATACAAAAAATATTACTCCTCCCGTCTGCACGCCGCACCATACAGTGGCTTTGTGAGGATGTAAAGGCTTTTCGGGCATCATACGCGGACTTTCAGTGCCTCAGACGTTTATGGACGTAACCGCTTAAATGAAAATACTCATAGTCGCTCATGATAATTTGCGACTCAAAATCGTTCTCTTCATTGTTGTTTTACTCATGACTGACGGTTCGCAGACATTAGCATATCCACTTTTTGCACCCACTTTATGCGGGATCATGTATTAGTTTTTCATTAAAATCGCTGTAATAGCCACAGTCGCCATATTCCCAATAGATCGACCAGTTCTTTGGCGGCCACGTCCTGCAAAGTCTTTTGTGGTTTCAGTCTATTCGAGCCGAACAGCTAAGCGGCGGAAAGTTTGCCAATTGGCCCGTCACGATTAGAGAATCGACGTCACAATTCACTTTGCGCCAACACCACCGACTGATTTTTGTTAAAAAAAAAAAAAAAATCGATACAGTTATTCCTCGCTTTTACGTAGTATAACGCTCTAGCCCTTTCCGTCCCAAGCAATTTCAAAATGGGGCGGATTTCAATGCAATTTTCATAAAACCTATAAAAATGTATTTTGAATGTCCATACAAAGTTCATGTCCTTAGAAATAGGACATACGAGTACATATGGATTTCTCTTCAACAAGGTAATAGCATGTTACTTAAGCCTACACATTTGTGTAGGTAGGCATCCACTGAATGCCATTTAAGGGGATGCCATTCGTTATCATCTCTACTCAAGTCAGAAATTTCTGTAATCTTATAGTCATCTTGTTTTACACAGGGTGAGCTAGAATTAACCAAGAACCTTTTTATTACTTTCTGTTAAAAAAAAATAATAGTTTTGGGACAAGCTGGAGAAGCACGAAGACTATCATATATTCATATGAATAGTTTTTCAGCGTAGTTAGAGAAACGAGGTAAGAAAGATGGGAAAAATTCTTACTACTGTTCATTGAAGGCTTCTAGTTTAGAAAGCTTCGAATTCTAGACATCGTACTAATAATACTCTTCACGATCTGGGTCAGGCTGATAGACAAAAAGGACTTTGCTGGCTGGAAATAGAGCAGCACAACTGAGTACCAAAATTGTAACTGCTTGACTTTGTGATTACGGTCACCGTACACTGAAAATTCATAACCCGTGACGGCATATTTGGTCATTCCTATATTAAAGTCTAAAGACGTCTAAATTTCTTATGGAATCGCAACCTTAATTGCGAAATGAATCAAGTTCTTCTTCTTCATAAGGAACAGTGTTTAATATCTACACCAACTTGTTACCGCCGTATTTCAGGTATGACGTCTACTTAGAATTTTCGGACCACTAATACTGTCCTACAGCTTTCCTCTGTGCCCACAACTCTGTGCTCCACAACTACTCTTTCCTTTGTTATAATTTTTTTTCTCATTTTCTTAACGCTGTTTTCTATCTTTTCAATCTTCTTCATTCTCATGCAGGTACTGCCAATTAACTATTAACGGAGTTAACTATTTTATATAAAGCATACCCCATTTACCCTAGTTTTAATTATGCCTGAAGTTATTTATTCCTTTAACCCTTAAAATGGTTAAAGCCACCACTAAGCTTTTTTAAATAAAAGTTTTCTTCCCTTTTTTTGCTGTTTTTTTTTTATTCTTTATAAATTTTATAGTTTTTAAAGAGTTTTTCCTTTTAATGGATAGACAAGGATTGACAGGTTTGTCAAGCACACACATGCACACGTCCATACATATGTATGTATGTTCATATAAGTACAAATAAACTTAAAGTTACCTTGTACGCACATTGTAACAAAAGAACGTTTTCAAATTAGTGCATTTCTATTGTGAACTATGAAGCAAAATTCTAATTAGAAACATAAGAATTCTAACATTATTTTTATGTCATGAATTAAGTTTTATTCATGTAACAACTTAAAAAGCAATAGCAACAACAAGAACAACAAGAACAACAACAATTGTAATTATCCCTTATTGTTTCTTAACCCTTTTAGAAACAAAACAAAAATAATACACACACATACTTGTGATACAATTATGAAAATCTATACTGATAATAAAGCAGTAGCTCATTTCCTGTCTGTATGTCTTTCTGTCTGTGTTCGCATCAGGTAAAAACTACTGAATGGATTTTAATAAAATTGTGTGAGGAGGTACCTTAGTATCCTGATTCCAATATAGGACACCTTATTTTCATTTCCAAGAGATAGTGGAGAAAAAGCAGTGAATGTACCGATTTAAATGTACTGCATACTTTAAGGCATCTTTTACTTTTGAATGCGGGACATTTTAAACACGGTTCCACAACAGATGGCGCTGTTTTAAAATACATAATGACAAAATATGAATTACTTACTGCCAAATAGCCAATTGAATAAAATTTGTATTTGATTTGTATTTTTACTTTGTGGAATAACATTGTTATTAAAATAATTTAAACGCCTTTTGCAGAGCTTTACAATCATTTTTAGAATTTTATATAAATTTTAGAATTTTATACAGGGATGGGTACCTTTATATAAAGTATCACGTATAGGTACGTGAAGCACTGTAAAAGCAAGAGCCTTTGGTGTGGATTAGTTTTAAAGCAAAATCAAATAAAAAATATTGTCAGGATGCATACAACATGTGTGGGCACAGCTAGCATATAATAAAGGCGCAATATGAAAGATAGAGGGAGAAGCAGAAGGATATAAAGAGAGCATGTAACCAATATCAATAAAAACCAAAACAGAAGCAACATATGAATAAAAATATAAAGACAAGCCACGTATGAGTGAGAGTGCGTTAAGCAAGTAAGGACCCACTGTATTCATTACAGGAGTTGAATGTTTGTGTGTCAATGTGTTAACATTAATGCTTAAATAAGAGAATGTATATAAATATTTTTTATATGTATAGGTGTATTAATTAAAATTTTAAATTAATTTTTTTTATTGAATTGCCACTGACTTAGAAATATGTTTAAATGCAAATGGTTTTATGCAGTTTTTTCTATAAAATTATATGTGAGTTTTTTATTTTTAGTTTTATCACAAATTGTTTTCTGATTCTACTGCCACTAATTTTATGACTTGTTTACATTACTCACACTTCCATACATTCATGTTGCAGATTGAATGGTTTGTTTATGTTTTGAGCATAATACTTTCTTTTGATGTTGGAGCGCCACGTGTTGGTTGTTTACTTGATTTACAGTGTTTTGCAGATGTTCATTCAGCAAAGTTCTCTTTTAAATTTCTCTTTTTCTTTTGGGGATTTTCAATTGCTTTATTAGTCAAAACACAGAGTAATAAAACTTACTAGCTACAAAATGTTATTTGTTTTAATTTTCAAAAAAGTTTAAAACATTAGCAGAAATCAAGATAAAAAATTTGATAAAAAAATTACTTACCATCCGATACCGACTTTGTTGAATTTACAGCATTTATTTTCCACAAACCTCATGGTAAACGGCAAAGAAAACGAAAGAGTCTAAAAATAAAGCATTTAAAAATTAAGTTGCTATTGAGAGTATTGTTTTTCTTAAAGCTAAATATTTTGTATTTAACTTCCCCCACCAAATACCTATTAATTCAATAAATTTTTAAACACAGAAATATTAGCGTATTGTGTAAAGATGAGTTAGCGAGCTAGCAGTAAAAGTATAGGTTAACACTTGCATGTATTTTCAAATATTTTAAATAAGACAGTGCCACAAATCAAAACTTTTCGAAAAATACACGGTCTCAATAAACGACTTTCTAGAACATATGAACTTCCTAGGAATGATTCTTAACACCGTTTAGGTAGCGCTTAGGTAACCGCAAAAGTGAAAAATTTCCCGAAAATTTTTTAGCTACCTAAGCGCTACCTAAACGGTGTTAAGAATCATTCCTAGGAAGTTCATATGTTCTAGAAAATTGTTTATTGAGATCTTTGGTTAATTTTTGTAGTTGATTGTTTCGCTGAATTTTGAACGGTTTGCTACCTATTGACCTGAACAGGGGAAAAAAGGTAAAAAATTGAATTTTTTAAAGTTTTTTTGCGATTTTGACCTTGAAGATGAAGTTTTTTTGATTTTATATGTTCACAATTTTTGTTCTTTATGACAAGAGTTACAACTTTGCCTCAGAGAGTATATCAAAATTTCAAACGGTTTGCAAAATATGAGCTTGAGTAAATGATCATTTTATTGCAAAAATGACATCGAGGCCCCACATCTTTGAGGGCCCATAAAAAAAAACATGGAGGACTTTGGGCAAAAGTGGGAGACAGGGGTCTTTTTCTTTTGGTCTTTGATCACGTAGTGGTGTCCGTATATGCTTATTTTGCCATGACTTAAAAAATTACACAGTGGTATGATTCAATTATGTATGGAACAAAATATCGGCCAAATGGACACCGCGACCTCGGACATTTGCCCTTAAACCTATATAAGCTGCTAGATAGTTATTTAACCGAACGAAAATTTATTGTGAAAGAAGGAGATTTTTCGAGCTCACCCCAGCCAATCGAAGCCGGAGTTACCCAAGGTAGTATATTGGGGCCCTTTTTATACTTATTGTATACTTCAGACATGCCAACTAGTAACCGAGTTCACACATCAACATTTTCGGACGACACAGCTTTTTTGAGCATTCACGAAAGATCTGAAGTAGCATCACGATCTTTACAAGACCACATATTTAATTTAGAAAAATGGTTGAAGAAATGGAGAATAAAAGTGAATGAACAAAAATGTACCCTCATAACTTTCACACTGGGTCCCCCCATTCGGAAAAATAACCAAACGATACCTCAGCTTTCAGACGTCAAATATCTCGGCATACATCTTGACCGGCGCCTTACATTCGATTACGCTGAGCCATAATTGAGGTTCTATGCCGTTAATGTGCTTAATTATGTCATCCTTTAGGTCTTGAATTATTGCTGACTTCTCGAAGTACACATTTTCTTTCAAACTACCCCAAAGAAAGAAGTCCAACGGTATCAAATCACATGATCCTTGCGGCAAATTGACATCGCCAACACGTGAGATAACACCACCACTGAATTTGTCACACAAAAGATTGCTTGTCTCGTTAGCTATGTGGCAAGTGGCAGCGTCCTGTTGAAACCACATATCGTCCACATCAATAACTTCCAATTCGGGCCATAAAAAGTTCGTTATCATCTCACGATAGCGACCACCATTCACAGTAACTGCCTGACCGGCCTTATTTTGGAAAAAAATACGTCCCTATGATGCCGCCAGTCCATAAAACGCACCAAACAGTCACTCTTTGTGGGTGCATTGGTTTTTCGACAATCACTCCTGGATTATCATTCGCCTAAATGCAGAAATTCTGCTTATTGACGAATCCACTGATGTGAAAATGTGACTCATCACTGAAGATGATTTTCTTTGAAAATTGATCATCCACTGTTGTCATTTCTTGCTACCATTCTGACCATTGACGACGTTTGGAATGATCAAGATGCTTTAGTTCTTGAGTCAATTGCACCTTGGAAGCGTATAAATGCAACGACAAGCATGAGAGGTGCTATTGTTGGGCACGACGATACAAAGTTTAGCCAAACACAGGCTGGATTAGAATAGTGGACGTGGTACCTCTCATGTAAAGTTAACAATTATTATCGTCTACCTGGAGATCTACAAAAGGTAGAGTCTTGAAACTTTGCCCAACTAAACCTCATACTAATGTGCATAATCTAGCAAAATATAAACTGTATTAGTGTGGCGAAGCGCATCAGGAATAGCTAGTCGTTAATAAGTAATTGTGTATTTTATCATCAAAAATGTTAAAACAGCTTTTTAATCATATTATAATCATTTAATTTAACCATATAATTATTATATTTAATCATAATATAATAAATTTTTATTATATTATAGTCATATTGTATTATACTATGTTTATATTTCTATCAGGATTAACAGGGTTGACAATTATATGGTTGTAACATAACAATATTGTTATAATGTTTAATAATAATATAGCACAGTGCAACACGGAAAAAAATAACCATATACGGACACCACTACATGATAAAAGACCCTGTCTCGCAGTTTTGCCCAAAGTCCTACAGGTTTTTTTTTATGGGCCCTCAAAGATGTGGGGCCTCGATGTCATTTTTGCAAAAAAATGATCATTTACTCAAGCTCATATTTTGCAAACCGTTTAAAATTTTAATATACTCTCTGAGGCAATGTTGTAGCTCTTGTCATAAAGAACAAAAATTGTTAATATATAAATTCAAAAAAACTTCATCTTTAAGGTCAAAATCGCAAAAATCTTTAAAAAATTCAATTTTTTTTTCCTTTTTTCCCCTGTTCAGGTCCATAGGTAGCAAACCGTTCAAAATTCAAGGAAACAATCAACTACAACTACCTAAGATCTCAATAAACAACTTTCTAGAACATATGAACTTCCTAGGAATGATTCTTAACACCGTTTAGGTAGCGCTTAGGTAGCCGAAATGAATTTAAATTCTTTTTTTTTGGTCTTTTATGACGTAGTCATAACCGTATATGGTTATTTTGCCATGACTTAAAAAATTACACAGTGTGTAGTTTAACTACAGCATATTTATATAATATAATTTATTCGTGATATGTTGCTCTTAGATTATTCATACCTCAACCATGAGTTTTCTTTCCGTGTTTAATGCGGTTTATCGACTCTATTCAGAAACATTTTATTCGGTGCTTAATGTGTCCAGATGTTACATTTTTTAGTTGATGCTTTAGCCTTTAGAAGGGGCTTAAGTTTGCGGATTATGATTATTGTGAAATTTTCTTTAGATTTCGCGACCTTTCGAAAACCTGTCGAGTCTTCTTAAATTGTCGAATGGCTTCGAACGGATCGTTAATATCTTTCAATACATTTTCTAATATCCATGCATTTTGGCCTTTATTTTTTGCATCATTACTGGCATCCACCTCTATCACGCTTTTATATGACTGGTAGCATCATTGTAATGGTTCGATACACAAATAATTGTTTATACTTAAAAGTCGCATTAATGGCTGTCAGTAATTTTCCAGCCGCTGCGTTTGAATCTAACTCTTTTTAAGTGCAATGTAAAACGATATGCTTCCATAGGCCAGCAACATTATCATAAAGCTGGCAACACTTCAAGTGCCGATCCCTGGAAATTTAAAACATATTTACTTATTTTTCTAATTTATTGTTTAATTGAAATGATAATTATTTATCATAAATGCTTTAAAATATAAAGTTAAAAATTACAGATTACAGGTTTTTTAATAGAACAGCAATAAATTATATAATTGCACCTAAATGCAACAATTCAAGTTGTTCATATACAAGAGACATATTTTTATATTACAAGTCTGCATAAACCTTAGAAAACTGAGTTGAGGCAAAAAGTTGGTTGGTATTTTTACAGAAGCGCTCTTTACTCAATTCTGCCACAATATCGTATACAGGACACTGCAATTGCAGCCAACAAACTGCAAAATGCAAAACTCTCTGCATATAAAAAGAATAAGATGCGAAAAAATTGCAAAATAAAAAACATAAGGATGAAAAAGAACCAAAGCAGCACGTGTGACAGGCGGAGCTCTAGTTTCGTATTTAATACAAACTCAAAAAAAAAAATCGAACAATAAAGATTTCGTAGGGGTTTTTTTGCAACCAAAGTTGTTTACAAAATATTTAGAAAAATGCAAGCAGACAGCATGCAAAGCAACAGCATGAGTGGGCGATACAATTTGGCAGGAACGGAAAACTTAATGCACTTTTATTCTGGCTGCTTAGTTTATGCTTTAGTACACTTTCAAGAACATGCGCACATTTTTATAAAAACAGAAAAAAGTTGGCACAAAAAACATTTGAAAAAATAAGGAAATGAATTAAAAAAAAAAAAACAAAGAAAAGAACAAATGTTAAGTAAATACAAAAATGTTAAAAAGACAAAAATTCAAGCATTTTCATTTGCTGATTTAAAATGAACTTAAGCACACAAAAAAACAGCAACAAATGTATAGCGAAGCAAAGAAAACTAAATAAAAAATGAAAACTCCCTAAAAAATGATACAAAAAAAATAGATTTTTTCTACAAATTTGCTAAAAAGCAACAGCAGCAATAGATTTTGTTTGAACATCGAAACAAATACAAAATGGTAAAAACAGTAGAAATAATCAGGAAAAATAAGAATTGAAGGTTGAAAGTTACACAACCCCACACACACACACACACCTATACATAATAGGATGTTTATAAAATGTTGCATACATTTAGGAGACAAGAGAGTAATTGGATGGGGAAGTGTGCATTAGTAAGTTGGAAAAAATGTATGAAAAAAAAACTTAAAAAAGTACACAGCAACAAAGCTCCGGGTGTTGCATTAATTAGTTATGGCAGACGATTTTGTGGTTTTCTTAGAGCTCAATGTTGTTTGATAATGATGAGGACGACGACGATGGTGATGGTGATGATGTTGTAGATGCTGCTGATATAAAGTATAAACAACGTTGCAACAGCAACGATGAAAGCTTTTTAGTGTTTCATTTTTTGTTTAAGATTTTTTTATTATATTTGTACAACCCTCATTAAGAGCTACAGAAAATTAAGTTTAACTTCATTTCATGTATTTGTAACACTTAGATCATAACCAAGAACCCGTAAGTATTATTGTCCCCTCCCAAAGAAAATCTTTTATGTTTTATTAAAAGTTTACTCAGGAGTTACACTTCTTTTTAAAGGGGTTTTGAAGGAATTTTTTCTAATAAAAATATTTTGGATAGTTTATGCACTATTGCTTGAGCAAATAGGCAGATCCCCTACTAGGGAAGCTAATAAAAACAAAATGAACTAAGGTAGGAAGTTTTTATTTCTATTAACTAAAAGTACAGATCGTGTCGTTTAAGAATATTTAACCATTAGTTTATATGCTTTACTTTACTTTACGCAGAACTCAGTCATTTCTGAACCGATTTTAAAATTCTTTATTAGAAAGGAAATGCTTACAGATTGGTCTCATTTTAAAAGAAGTTCAGAATTTTAAAAATTAAAGGGTGTCCCCATACAACATACGTATTTTTTACGTGTATTATGAACCGTAAAGACAACCCTTTTAAAATTTTAAAAAACTGCATGTCACCATAGCTGCCAATAACAGAACTTAATAAAAAATAAACTTAACAATTAAAGGGTGTCCCCATATGTGACGTAAATTTAAATATATGAACCATTTGAACCATTGTAGACAATCACTTGAAAATTGGACAGAATGGCCAATATTTATAATCAGAAATTAAATATTTATTATTAGAAGTAAAAGGGTGTCCCAATAGTTGATGTATATAGCAAAACTTTTGAACCGTAACAGAGAGACGGATAAAATTTACAAAGAACCTATAATTATAAGTCCGTTATAACATCAAGTATATAATTTAAATTTGGAAACTAAAGGGTGTCCCCATAATTGATGTAATTTTACCTATCTAACCCTATCTTTTGAACCGCTATAAACACTTAAAAATTAGTCAGAATGTCCACTACTATGTCCCGTATAATAACTTTTATAAATATTTAAAGTTATAAAGGCTGTCTCACTAGTTGATGTAAATTGATAAATATGGCCAAACTTTTGAACCGTTTTAGACAGACATTTGAAATTTACAAAGAATCTGTCCTTTAAAATAAGTGTTTAATTTAAAATTTTACATTAAAGGGTGTCCCCTAGGTGACATTGCTTAACCTATATGGCCATATCTTTGGAAGCGTTACTTTTTATTGCTGTGTCAGTAATAATAAGTGTAAAAAAATAAAGGGTGTCTATATAAATAAAGGATATCTGAGGTAATTTGTCGTATATGGCTTTATCTGCTGAACCGTTATGGATGGAGATTTGAATGTACAGAACGTATATTACTATGTCCGTTCGAGCAACAAGTATAAAAGTATTTGATTTGAGTACTATTTCTTACAGATTACTTCCTTTTAAATTTTTAGTTAAGAATTGATGCACATATATTTGTTTTGTAGTCGGTTTTTTTCCAAGAATTATTAAACAATGCATTTCTCAAATGGTTTCCTCCACTGGTTGAGACTTTCTTTGAAGTTGTCCATTACTTTACGAGCCATTTCAGATAAAATGGCTTCAACTTCTTGAAGTTTGAGGACGATGTTCGTTGACCAGGAGAAAAAAATCACAAGGCGTTAGGTTCGGCGAAGGTGGAGGCAAGCCAATGTCACTACGCAAAGAGATGACGTGTCCAGGAAGTATTTCCTTTGCCAATGCTAGGGACTACTGCGCTGTGTGGTCTGTAGCGCCATCTTGTAGGAACCTCCCGTTCTCAGTGTTATCAAAAAGCTCTCATAGTTTAGGCTGGAGGAACTCGCGGAGCATGGCGTTGAGTATTAATAGGAGAAACTGTTCCACGCCGAACGTACGATGTTCACGCCATGATGTACACTGAAAGCGGCACGTATGCAGCTAATCAAAAACCGCCCGTACTACTCTGCTCTGCTCTGCTCTACTCTGCTGTATATTTGTTATATTCTTTTATTTAATATTTTACATAGTTTTTTTTAACAAAGAAATAAATGGAAAAAAATTAAATTGCATTAAAATATAATTAACATCTGGGTTTGGTTGGTTAAATAGATGATGCTTACAACTAAAACACTACCCTAAGTAGATTAGATACAAGAGTGCTGATGACGGACGTGGCTGTCTAGAAAATGTGCATTCCACTCGTGCTGGTGTCTAAAAATTAAATTTTCCCAATTTTCCTTTAATATTATCGCCTAATTTGTAATTTAATTAATTCTTTCTTGGGGAGAATAAAAACGAACTTAAGCTTGATTATAAAATTTCATTGTATGTAATACATAAACAGTTCGACTAATAATAATTAAATTTTCAAAAAATTAAAAGTTTATAAATTTTAGTTCTTAAAGCTAAAATATGAAACGGGAAAAGCTATCCACCGCACCTATCACATCACTTTTTCACCCAATATTCCATATCCCGTCTTCAAATTAACGCACACCAAATTTGAAGACTCTTAGTTTCATAGCTTTCAGATGCTTTCAGATTATTATTAAATACCTTGTATGGGGAGAACCCTTTCCCCTCAGTTCTATTCCACCAGTTTTTTCTTCTTTTAAAGCTTGCTCTATCTAAAGGCCATCATACTCAGTCGTACGATTTGTCAAAAATTGCATGTGTGCTCAAAAAGTATGATAGTGTGAATTGAAAGTGTATGTATGTGACAGATTTTTTGACAGATCTTTTAAAAAAATTCATAAAATAGTATTTTTATTTAAATTTTATTCCGTATGATAGAGTGGCATTAACATCGCTATTTTGAAACGATTTTTTGTTGCCACACAGTTTTTTCTTTGCAACCGCGGCTGATGCAACGATGCAAAACTTGTGCTTTTACCACATTTTTAGCGCTTTTGGTACCACAAAAAGCATAAAATAACAAAATATCAAGTTGGCATTACAGGATGTCAGATGCTTTGTCACATCTAAATAGAACACGTTCTAAATGAAAAATGTCATATGTATTGTACACATGGAAAATACACGTGTTATGTTTGAAAGGGTTCACACGACGTGTATAGAATTTACACATGGAAAAGTGACAAGTCATATGATAAATACACGCCGTGTAAAACCACTTTAAATAGTTAGGTCTTATCTCTGCCAGGTGGTAGCCTCATACAGAGATCCATACCCAGTCTATATTAATACTGGAGGTTGACATTTATGTAGAGTTCCCTCGACTTAATTAAGGTGGCTACCTGTATATATGGAAATCTATTCTCCATTACTGGGAATTTAATGATTTTTTTTTAATTATTCTGATAAAATCAAAGTTGTTATTGGACGGAAGAGAGGAACAAGAATGTCTTATAAGAAGTTGGCAGGTAAATATCTGAAGTCGCTCCTCAGACAGCACTCCAAAGAGCTGTATAACTACGTTAGTGATAGATCATGGAAAATTCAATTATCTATAGTTGCCGACTGTACCTGGAAGAGGCTGAGATTGCATATCTTAAATGGGGATGCTTTGGGGAAATTTATCCTTGAGGACAAAGGTTGAAATTAAATCGCTACGATCAAGATTAAGCGTAAATGGTAGAAAATGATTAATCAGGTACTAGAAATCAATATGAAACGAATGCGGTTGAAAAGGGAACCATAAAGCTAGTGGTCTGCATTTTTGTTTCTGTACATACAGCCTCTTTAAGGAACTGCCAGCCGAACAACCTTTAATACTTTAGTATAATAAGTAGGAATTACTGAAATCCACTCTTAGAATTTTATGTCTGTCAAAGTGAGTTTTATACAGAGAACTTCACTTTATTCAATCTTCAATCTTCAAAACAGAAAATTAAAATGTTATTATAATATAATATACCAGAGATAGTTACGACATTTATATGAATTTTGACACTGATTAGTCTATATACAAATAAGATCAGCCCTATGCCCTCTTGAGTGTACTTTGATGGCAAAATAGGGCCTTAGGGCCTTAGAAAAGGTCAGTTAATTAGTCAATTTTAGGAATTATTAAGTCCCGCATTTTAGCAGCTATACAAGCTCTATTTAAAGAAACTCTATTTAAAGAAACTGTGTGTTTGCACTTCTTTTTTATAAAAAAGAAAACAGACAAAATAATAATTTAATAAAAAATCAGTAAATTTTTCTAACTTCGTTTCTGATGGTAAATTGTGTCCCCTTTTAGACTTGGTATAAATAAAGGTAAAAGTTTATGTTTTTTATATGTTAAAACGTATTGTGTCACAAAACAAAATTAAACACAATGCTATTGAAGTTTTTTCAAAATGTAAAAACAAATTTTAAAAATGTTTGTCCTTATGAGGTTTGACCCAGGATTCATCTCATTTATTTCCCCTTAATAGTTTCTTTGTATCTCAGTTCACTTTGAAAACTTTACTCCACTCGAAGGGTATAATTAGTTCGTTTATATCCACCAAAACTTAATTTCTTATTGGATGCTTTGCAAATAGAACGAACATTTTAAGAAAGAAAAAGTTTTATTTATTTTTTTTTTACAAATTAAAATAATGGTTTTCAGCACTTGATTTCTAAAAAAGCTTTCTTTTTCACTACTTTTTATTTTGTTTTCTTTTTTATTCGCAACTCGAAATTTATTTCTTGACCAAATTTTTGCTTTTAGTTAATTTTTTTATTTTTTTTTTGTTTACAACAATTTCTAATTTAACTTAATTTTAGTTTTTCATTAAATGGCAAATAGTAAAATAGTTGAAAAAAAGAATTAAAATTAGTTAAAAGGACTTTTTTCTAATTAAAATCCTTTTAAAAATCAACTTTGTTTTAACACTTACTCTCACATTAAGGATGTTTGTATGGGTGTTTTTGTTTAGGTGTGTGTGTGTGTGTGTGTGTGTGTGTATGCCTGCAGCACAGTTGAGTGACTTTCAATTAGTTTTGCCACAGCAAAATAACAACATTATTCAAATAAACGGCTTTAAAAAATATTTTAAACATGAAGAATTTTATAAATTAACATTTGTTTTAAAGGATTTAACTCAATAGACACTTAAATACATCATACTCTAAAGTTTTAAAGGAAGGTTAGAGAAGCGGTATGGGTCGGCTGGCACATGGGTTTCGTTCTAGAATGTTAGTCAAAAAAATTATGTAATAAACTATAATCAAATAAAAGCAGGAAGGATGGTAAGCCCAATGACTTGCTTGCCGCTTTCCCATAAAAGAATGATAAAGTCAAATTAATTTTCGCAAAATGGAGTCTCAAATTAAAAACTTACCATACAGAATTACTTCTCTCGTAAGCGATTTTGAGAACGGGTCTTTTTATCTATCCCCTGCGAACCTCTCTACTTGTAAGCTTGTAACGTGGTTTTGTTATAGGCTGAGGTGACTTAGTCTCGTCCAGGGTTTACTTACGGATCCACAAACCTGAAGTGATAACAGAGATTCTTCCTTCCTTGGGTTTTAATCAATATATTTCTCTTTATCTTATCTTTTATCTTTTTTTACAATAAATTGTTGCAATACGAAAATAAAACTACGATAAACGACTTTAATATATTCAAGCGAGATCGACTGCTTCGGATGTACTAGATCGATGATGCTCAAATGAGAATTATTAATATACAACTATAATAATTTTTACATTATCGTTGTGTTTACACGACAGTAATGGTTCTGGTTACACGACATGTTCTATTGCTTTCTGGTAAAAAACAACAACAAATGTACGTGGAAATAGTTCAAACTATGTTACGTTACAATATGCACTCATTTTAGTCCATTTTTAAAGGAAGCAATAAATTTATTATAATTTCACTTAAAAAAAAAAAAAATTGAACACCACCTCTTTAATTCTGCAAGGAACTCCTCTCGTCCTAGAGTAAACGAGGATGTAGGAGAAAGCCTTTATGATGAAATAGATGTTCAGTTAAGCCGAAATGTATCTAAGGAAGCGTGTAGAATTGCTTCTGGCGGACACGCTTATAAGAAGCAACTTAAAATATACAAACAAAGATACCTTTAGTTAATAATTTAAATGTCAGACTAAAAACATATCATTTGATCAGGATATGGTCCATTTTTAATTCTAACTTTTCGGTGATGATTACTATGCATACCTTGCCCTCCGCGATTTTAATTCATCCTAAACCATATGATTCTTCTATACCCGATGGTATTGTACCTATTTAACTGCAGACTAAATCAATCATATGTCTCTTTAGCTATTAAGGATATACGTTATACCTGTTTAGTAGAAGGAATCGGGGGTTTTTCTTAAGCGAAGGGCAGACAACATTTTTATACCACTCCATGGGAGGGTATGGTGGGGGCTAACATCTCTCCCTGAAAATTTATTATGCACCACATTTATAAATACTTTACAGTTCAAGCGGATTTAAGGTGGTCGCAAATAACGTGGCGAGCGAAGAACGTACCTCGTAACGAGAAAGTTCGTTTTACTAGGAAGTATTGAACAACGCGATATCTGTTTGGAAAGCTTCATAGCCGACTGCTCTGAACTTGCGTCAATACAAAATCTTGTTAATTTATTCTTGTGTGTGTAAAAAGAAAAACTATTTTATCAAAATGCGTGAATGTATCTCTATCGACGTCGATCAAGCTGGTGTTCAAATTGGTAATGCCTGCTGGGAATTGCACTGCTTGGAACATGGTGTTCAACCTGATGGTAAGATGCCTTCTGATAAGACTGTCGGCGGTGGTGATGATTCATTCAACACTTTTTTCAGCGAAACTGGTGCAGGCAAACATGTGTCCCGTGCTGTTTTTGTCGACTTGGAACCTACCGTAGTCGATGAAGTACCGGTTCATATCGTCAGTTGTTCCACCCCGAACAATTGATCACTGCCAAGGAAGATTCTACCAACAACTACGCTTGTGGCAAGAAAATTGTTGACCTGATTCTTGACCGCATCCGTAAATTGGCTGAAGAATGCACATGTTTTTAAGGTTTCTTGATCTTCTACGCGTTCGGTAGTGGTACCGGCTCTGGTTTCTCATCTTTGGTAATAGAACGTTTGTCTGTGGGTTACGGAAAGAAATCAAAATTGGAATTCGCCATCTAACCCACTCCCCAAGTATCCATAGCTGTTGTAGCACTCACTGTTGTGCCCTTTATTGATTAGGCCAAGGTCTGCATGTTGTCCAATACTACCGCTATTGCCGAGGCTTGGGCTCGTTTATATCACAAGTTCGATTTAATGTACGTCAAGCGTGCTTTCATCCATTGGTACGTCCGTGAAGCTATGGATAAATGTGAGTTCTCTGAGGCCCGTGAAGTTTAGGCCGCCTTTGAAAAAGATTACGAGGAAGTTAGTATTCACTCTGGTGATAGTGAGGGTGAAGGTGCCGAAGAATATTAAGGACCCAAACGCAAAACTTTGTACCTGATGGATGTTATTACTAAATACAACAGATTTTATAAAAAGAAATAACTTTTACTTTATATGAGGCCTTGTTGTGATTAGAAGAATCATAAAATAACATATTGTAGTCGTAGATAACACAGTGCAACACGGAAAAAAAATAACCATATACGGACACCACTACGTGATAAAAGACGAAAGATTTTGACCTTGAAGATAAGGTTTTTTGATTTTATATGTTTACAATTTTTGTTCTTTATGACAAGAGCTACAACTTTGCCTCAGAGAGTATATCAAAATTCCAAACGGTTTGCAAAATATGAGCTTGAGTAAATGATAATTTTTTTGCAAAAATAACATCGAGGCCTCACATCTTTGAGGGCCCATAAAAATAAACCTGGAGGATTTTGGGCAAAACTGGGAGACAGGGGTCTTTTCTTTGGTCTTTTATGACGTAGTGGTGTCCGTATATGGTTATTTTGACATGACTTAAAAAATTACACAGTGTGTAATAAGTACCTGTCATAGATAATATGCCAGAAATAAAAACATATCTATTTCAAATGTTAAAAATATGTTCAAAATTACTTTTTTCTGACTACAATATAAAGGTTGAGATATAAAAATTATAACTTGAGATTCAAATATATTAATCCAGTTTTTAAATCTGAATTAATTTTCAACTCATATCACATATTTACTGTTTCTAAACCACAGTTCGTTTATTCATATATTTCTTCCGCCTTGGTAAGTTTACATATTTATTTGAACCCCTTTTGTTTTTATATAAATTTCTTACGAAACTAGACATACAATTTATATTTTAAATGCCATAAATTCATAAAATTGTATCTAAACTTTATGCATTCCGTCTTTGTTCAACTAAAAACTACAATTAGAAAGACTTAAATCTACATTTTCTAATATTGACCATTAAAAAGACCCTTCTGAAGAAATGAAACAGTAGAAAGGAAAAGTTAACACAACGTCCAGTAATGTGTGATATTAAGAGTAATGAATTCACTGAAACAGTTTATAAAGCAACCCTTCAGTTTTCCACTAGACATCTTTCGCAAACAATCACAGACACACACACCCCCATAACAACAACATATGAGTTGACCATTTTGTTGGACTTGCCTTAATTGTTAGTTTTGTGTTAAGCTTTGTTTTTAATTTACATTTTTCATTTAATATGACTTTAAGGTATGTTGTAACGGTCCATAAATTATGGACCATTTTGTTTAAAAACTTTAAAGCCTTTTTTTGTTGTTGTTGTTGCTTATTTAACATAAATCCTTAAGTAAATTGCCATAAATATTTTAAAGTGGAAAATTTCCAGTTTGTTGTCCAGCACCACAATAAAAGGGAAGTTAACTGTAATTCTAACTAGCATCTGAACAACACTTTGTTATTCTAATTAGACTCACTTCACTTGTGGCGACCTCTATATCTCATTCTAAGCATATTGTGAATTAAAAAAAGTTTTTGTCAGTACTATTTAGAAGGAAATTTAAAGTAATGTATTCATACTGAAAGAAAGTAATCATTACTTATAATTTGTTCGTATTTAAAAAAATTGTATTTATCTTTTACCCATAACATTTTGTTAAAGGTAGAAAGCTGTTAACTAGAAGGCAGAAAGTCATAATGGGTAGAAAACCGCGCAATATTTTAAAATATTTTCGTAGGGCTTCTTTTAAGTGGCATCTCTTCTTTGTATTAGCTTCAAAAATCTATATCTATATCTATACATGTAATAACAGTGTACTGTAACAGTACCATTTCTGTACATGAAATATTTTTGGTTAGAATTTTTATCTATCTGACTGTGTTCGCATCACGTAAAAAAATACTGGTTGAATTTTAATAAAATTTTGTGAGGAGGTACCTTAGTATCTTGGTTCAAATATAGGATACTTTTTATCCTCAAAAATGTCTCATTTCCGAGAAGATGAAGTGAAAGTACGCAATTTTACTGCTTTAAAGGTACTGAAAACTTAACAGCAGATTTTATTTTTATCACCCGGATATTTTCAACCTATTTTCAGAACTCTACAATAGCTTAAGAATTTTAAATAAATTTTATAAATTTATCCAGGCGTGGGTACCTGTGTATAAAGAAAATACATAAACCATACTGAAGCACTATAAAAGTAAAAGTCTTAAAAGTTGGTGTGGATTACTTTCAGAGCAAAATATTTTCTGAACGCCTAAGACGTGATGGGCACAGCTAGTTATTAAATCAAGTAGTCTATACTATTGCGCATTACATTCGCCATCAGCTATATAGTGTCGCTTTTGAAGTTTTTCAAGTTTGAGATTTGATGTTCGAATTATGAAGTAGGAATTTGCAATTTATGCTACTTGCTCTAATTTACCCTTGATTTGTGTTAAGTTCGTTTCTTTATCACCAAGTACGACGCCAAGTTAGATGTTAAGCAAGATATTTTACGTCTTATAGTCAATGTATTATTCGGTTATTTATTCGAATATGAAGGCATAAGTCACTAGGCAGTGTAAATAATATGTGAGTACATTTTTGTTGATTCACCTTTATTCTCAATTTCTTCAGACATTTTTTCCAACTGAATACTGTGGGTACAAGCAAAAATAGAATATGATTATAAGTGGACCATTTTAAAACTTTGCAGCTGGTTTCTATTAATTTATACCGATTGTAGTTAAAAAAAAAATTCTTTCTGTCGGGACTTTACCTGGTAGGGACATAAATACTCTTACATAATTGTTTTTAGATCAAATTTGTTATATATTTATTAAGTGATACACAAAAATTAAACCTCATTCGAAATGATCACATTTGTTCTGCAAGCATGCTTTAAGATTCATTGGCCAATGATGAGTAGCTGCACGCATCTTATCCAGTGGACAATTGGCCACAACACGAACTAATGCAGTCTTAATCGAGTCAATGTTAGGTTAACTTTTGTGGTTAGCCATGTCCTTTAAAACGGCTCTGAATTTGCAATCGCGAGGATTTAGATCAGAGTTGCCAGATGGGCATTCTTCAGAGCAAAAGAAAGTAGTAAATTAGTTTCGAAGTCAGGTCTGCGTTGTTTTAGCTTTATGAGCCGGCGCTGAACCCTGCTTAAAACTGAAAAGTCCACGGCTAGTTTTGGAAAAGGAATTGGTTTAGTGACTTAACCACTGCTTCAAAAACAGTCTCTTGATTTTGACATCTTTTGCACAGAAATGCAAGCCAGTGACTCCCAAGGATGATAGAAGACAAGGTTACGCCATCCTAAAAATAAAATTGAAATTTTTTGCGCATGTCGGCCTAATGTCGTCACGAAAATGCCTTCCTATCGGCTAATAATTCTGACTGAGAGTATAACTATAAATTATGAGAGTTTTTAATATAAATTATGAGAGTGTACTTGTAGGGTTGCCAACTTTTGCCCACTACTTAGATTTATTTATACGAACTTATTGAAAGCAATTTGTTGATTACAGACTTGGCAACCTTACAATGGCCGAAAAACATCATCTAATGGGAAAACATGCACATTTTTGGTGACTCCATCATATGGGACATCCCACCAAAACATGCCTGCAGCTGGATGTTGACTCTTTTTGACCCATAGGATGAGCTCAGATGCTTCCTAACTTAACCGTAAATATCTTCCAATAGAAAATAGAATAATCAGTCTGTATGATTCGACATTTATGTGATCTTTAACCTGACTTGTCAAAGAAATATTTGTATCATTATAAATATAAAAAATTATGTTCATAGCTACACGGGATAGCTGGAGTATTTTAAATTTTTTATCGAATCGAATTTATGATTTTATAGTGAAGAATTGAAAACCAATTAAGATTTTCGTTGTATTTTGTATTTCCGGTAATACAAAAAATTTTATATTATACTACCGACATATGTATTTCGCATTGTGTTTTTAAAATTGTATTACTTATACAGTATTTTTGGGTTCTCTAAAATTAGGAAAAAGGTTTTCTGAAGATCTGGCCAAAACAGCCAGTGACATACGTATAGAAACCAGCTTTTCCCCCCCAACAAATAAATTGCAATTATGTTATAAAATGTTTTAGCTAATTAGCATAATGTTAAATAAATATTATTTAAATTCCCAAACATTTTTATTTTTAAAAATTTTTATTGTTAAAAATTTTGAACTTTTAAAGAATTGTTTGATTTTTTAAGAATTTTTTTTTTATAATATATGTTGTTGTATTGGCATTCTTGAGTAAATATATGATGTTTTGTAACTTCTCTTTTTATAATATTTTAAATTAAATTTTTAGAAAGAAAAATGGGAAAAAAATATTTTACTTGAATAGTATAAACCATAGATAACACATATGTAGATGGCCAACTCTCCAAATGTCAAAAACGTGTCTACAAATGACTTCACACAAACGGGTATGGTGTGAATTCAACACACTTAGGGGAGTAAAATTTTTATTCACATTTAGGCACTATTACGCAATATTCCATTGCACTTTCCAAATATTTAAACAATTATGAACTTTTGTACTAAAAATTATTTAACAATTTATTGTATTCTAAATGTTTTAATACAAAATAAATTTAATTTTGTTGACATTTCTTTGGTAAAATTTATTTCTACACAGTATTGTATTTTTTTGTCTTTTAGGGAATGAAAATTTTCAAATCAATATAATAAATATTTAAAATTAGCATTCAATCTAACATTTTTCGCATTTATGTAAATATATTAGAAAAATACAAAATTCATATTTTTATTAAAAGCTAAAATAATTATTTAATTTTAACATCTAAAATTGAATTTAAAAAAATATTCCGTTTTTACAAAATATTTTATACAACTGTGTGCAGTTTAGGTGCTGTGGGAAATTTTTTTTTAAACCAACACTTATACAATTTTACATACCAATACATTCTTAGACTTAGGGTTTTTGACAAGAGACTTAGGTTTTTGACGTTTCAGTTGACTATCTATGTGTTATCTATGGTATAAACTACAGATAATAAAAAAGGAACCATAACGAAAATTCAGAAATAATTAAAAAATTTAAATTCTCAGACAATACGTCGAAACACACGCCCTCTTTACTACTTTTTATACCCTTCACCACAGGTGGAAAGGGTATATATAAGTTTGTCATTCCGTGTGTAATTTCTACAATATTAATTTCCGACCCCATAAAGTATTTATATTCTGGATCCTTATACATAGAGAAGTTGATTAAGCGATGTCCGTGTCCGTGTTAGTGTTGTAATGTCATTTGCCAAGGCACCAGAAGAGATACAAAAAATTTAAGCACACCAATCTGTCAGGCATAGTTTCGAAAATTTTGGTATTGCAATCCAGCAACATCGGATCATTATTTTGGAGGCTGCGGGCCACGTTTTTCACCTTTTTTTTAAATTTTGTTCGGCTTTAATGATTCTGTTTTGCCTGTTTTTTTTGTCAAATAAATATTAGACTGCGACAGGTAGATCGCAAGGAGTGCATACAGATCTCGGGGGATCAATAAACCCCTGCGAGGGGCGATTTTTGTTTGTTTGTAGATTGGTAGGGTTTTTCTGCTTTGATTTGTATTAGAGACTTTAATAGAAAGCAATACACATAGAGGTAGCTAATGGACCCACAGGGTACCCACTGATAAATATGAGCAGTTAAAAGGACCCCCCATTTGTCAATATGAAGAATTTTTTTTTTTTGTAAGGATTTTTTTTTGCTTTAGTCGGACCATTCTAACTCAATATAGATTGCAGAAAGGTCCTAAATTTAACAAAAAAATTTCAACAAAATTTAAAAACAAAAATTAAAAAAAAAATAAAAAAAAATTTTAAATTAAAAGATATTTTACAGAAAAATATTCGAAAAAATTTTTTTTTTTTAAATTTTCCAAAAAATTTCCGAATAAAATTTTACAAAAAAATTTAAAAAAAAATATTTTTACAAAAAAGTTTTACACACAATTTTCGAAAAATTAAAACAAAAATTTTGAAAAAGTTATTTAATTTTATAAAAGCAAAATAAGTATTTCTACAACAATGTCAGAGTTTACGATGTAGCTGTCGGCTTCAATATCATTAAGTAGCTGACAACACGGCGACAATTGTAGCAAACGGAATTTGTTTTCATTTTTCTTCTATTTCTTTAACTCATGAATTATGATTTTTTCTCATACGACTTTATTTAAGTAAAGAGTCAACAATATGGTTAATGCTGTACATGTCTGTATAATAAAATCACCGTGGTGAAGGGTATAGAAGATTCGGCACGGCCGAAAATAGCACTTTTACTTGTGAGTAACTATTCTTACTTTTATCTACCAAATGGTAAATACTTACAGATCTAAGAAATAGGTTATGAATATGACATCAATGAATCCATTACTTTAGTTTTCTGGCCTCCACACTTTTTTTGTCGTGTTTTCATTATCAGTTGTGTGTGTATTTAAATTTTATTTTTATATATATTTGTTGCTGTATATTTTTAGCCGCATGTTGTTATTGTTTTCGGTCTCATCAGCGGTTATTTAGTGTGGTCAAGTTGAAGTCTATAAGGGAATTTTGTATTTTTTTGAGTTGTTTTTAGTTGTTGTTTCATTTTGTTTACCACTTGATTTCGGTTAAACCAAAAGTGTATGTGATTTTGTTTACTTTGGAATTGTTTCATCACATGCAACAATATTTGTTTTTTTATGAGACAGGCTTTATTTCCTGTGTTATTATGAGGCCCTCTGTATGTGAACTCTGTTATCCACTGATCGTGGAGAGTAAGTATGGTCACACATCATCAGCCTTAAGGTATGTTACGAAATTTAATTTAAAAGACTATTGTGAATTTGTGATTTTAAACAGTATAAATCGAGTGATCGTAATTATTTGTTTCATAAATGCAGTAAACTTAAGATTATGCTCAGAATTCACTAGTGCTGATGCCACCTCAGATAGTCGAAAACAATGGCTAAATGTACTAAAAATCAACATACAAGCTTTTTAAATTAATTTATTGCAACTAAGAAACTATTACGTACGATGATTTTTATTATATTAATGTGCATACGAGTAATCAGAAAACTTATTTTCGTATTTTCGAAAGAGTTCGAAGTTTATAAACTTGTTTTTGTGAATTTTTTTCTATTTTGATACATAAAATGTTGTACTGTAGGCTCTGCGGATAATCCACAAAGCGGATAAACCATGCGTGGATAACCGAACAACATAATTTTTAATATTTTGCAAAACGGTAGACTATTAAATCGTCTTCATAAAAGAGGAACATTAGGGGCGTTTATTGTAGCCTTATCGGCCATTTCTGCATAAAAAAAGTTTTTTGAAAATTTTGTTGCTGGTGCAGTTATTAATCGCAATGGAATAGAAAACAGCAATTTTTAGAATTTTTGTCTGTCAGTCTGCCTGTCTGAGTACGCATCACGTAAAAACTTATGGAGGAATTTTAATAAAATTTTAGGAGGAGGTACCAAGGTATTTTGGTTAAAATATTTTTTTTTTTTTTTTTTCATAAGTTGTTTATTGTATCTTCAATATTTTTGAACTAACAATAATTACTCATATCTTAAGTCTAAAATAAAAATATACTTTTTAAGTCCAGCCAGTGCTAGACAAAAATAATGTTTGTTTCACGGATTTTGCAATCATTTGCGGGTCATCCCTCTAATGTACGGCCAAGAAAAGCAGTATCTCTTCTTTTTAGTCGAATGTAACCAGGTTCGTTCAGCATGTTACGCGCTAAAGGGTTTGGATGAGATTCAAGCCTCTTTAGATATGTGACTGCATGTTTCGCTATTTCTGCTTTAACTGATGGCATGTTTAGGTCTTTGTGGATGTTCGAATTTTTTATATACCAGGGAGCAGATGTAATCATACGTAGTATGTTATTTTGGCGCCTTTGAATTTTTTCTACATTGCTAGCTGAGGCAGTGCCACATAACTGAATCCCATAACACCAAATTGGTTTGAGGATCGACTTGTACAGTAGAAGTTTACAATCTAAGCTCAGGGTAGAGTTTCTGCCAATAAGCCAATTTAGTTGTACTGCTTTTAGTTTCATTTGTGTTAACTTGAAATCAATGTGGCTTTTCCAAGTAAGGCGACGGTCAAGATGTATACCCAGATATTTAACGTCTGAAAGCTGTGGTATCATTTGGTTATTTATGCGAACAGGAGGGCATGAGTCCCTACGGAGTGTGAAAGTTATGTGAGTACATTTTTGCTCATTCACTTTTATTCTCCATTTTTCTAGCCATTTTTCCAAATTGAGTATGTGGTCTTGTAAAAGTTGTGATGCTTCTTGGGCACTTTCATGAATACTTTAAAAAGCTGTGTCATCTACAAAAGTTGATGTGTGGACTAGGGTGCTAATTGGCATATCTGATGTGTGCAGTAAATATAAAATTGGTCCCAAAATACTACCTTGGGGAACTCCGGCTTCAATGAGCTGTGTCGAGCTTAAAAAGTCACCTTCTTTTAGTAAAAAATTGCGATTCGTTAAATAATCTTTTAAGAGCTTATACAAGTTTTCGGGCAAGTTCAGCTTTAGCTTAAATATTAGGCCTTCGTGCCAAACCTTATCGAATGCTTGAGAAACGTCGATAAAGAGCGCAGAACATTATTTTTTTTCTTCAAAGGTCGTTTTAATTACATTTACTAATCTGTGTGTTTGTTGGATCGTACTATGTTGTTTTCTGAAGCCGAATTGATGGTTCGGAATACATCCTTTCGCGCTAAGAATTGGATTCAGCTTAGTTATTAATATTGTCTCAAATAACTTTGACACGTTCGATAAAAGGCTTATAGGTCGGTATGATTCTACTTTTGTGTGGTCTTTTCCTGGCTTAGGAATCATAGTAATCAAAGAAACTTTCCACTCTGTGGGAAAGTACGCAAGACGTAAGATGGCATTAAAAACAAACAGAATAATTCTGCGACCTATACGGGGCAACTCAACTAACATCTTGTTACTTGTTTTATCAACTCCAGGGGCTTTTTTGGTGTTTAAATCCGCTATTGCCCTTTCAATATCGCTAAATTCAAATCTTAGGTGTACTTCGGCACTAGTCTCTACTGGTGGCAACTCAACTATATCAGTACACATATTTGGAGTGAAAACCTTTTTCAAATGATCAACAAATAAATTACCTTTTTCGGTATCATTTCTTGCCCAGACTCCACAAGAAGTTCGCAAGGGGTGCTTACGTACGACTGGCCTTTTAAGGTTTCTACATGCACGCCATAATGAATAATCTGATTGTACAGTTGCGTCGAGGTCTTCCAAGTAATTTTTCAGAGATGCTACTCTTCGAGATTCTAGCAGCTGTCTTAGCCGTTTCGTGCAATCTTTAAGTCTAGATTTGAGTTGAGGAGATCTGTGTGCTTGCCACTCTCTTCTAATTTTCCTTTTTTCAGCCAAGAGCCGCTCGACATCTACAAAGTAAATTTGATTGTATCTAGCTGATTGTCGGGTTACTGTTGCATGTTGGGCAGCTGATTTGAGGATTTGATCAAAATTAATAAGACTTTGTTCCACGTCTTCTGGTTTTCTCAGCGGTATATTTTCCGCACAGTGAGTACTGATATACTTTCTATATTTCAACCAATTAATGCTTGTGCTAGTTGTTGGTGACACAATATTTTGCTGGTTCCATATATAGACTATTGTGGGTGAATGATCTGAGGATAATTCGAGTGACGCTTCAACCTTAATCATTTCTCTCGAAATACCTTTAGTCACGCCAAAATCAATAACATCAGGTATTTTTTGTCGATCAGTAGGCCAATAGGTGGGTTGTCCGCTTGATATCACATTCAGACGCATTTTTGAAATAGTGTCAAATAAAATACGACCTTTTGGAGTTATTAGGCGTGATCTCCAAAACGTATGTTTAGCGTTGTAGTCGCCTGATGCTATGAAACAGGGACCTAGTGATTTGAAAAAGTTGATATATTGACTCTCTGATATTAGAAATCTAGGAGGTGAATAAATCGAAGAAATAACAAAGTTTTGATGATATTCTTCAATACAGATGTTTGTTGCTTGAAGATAGTCCTCACAAAAATCACACAGTAAATGATGTTTAATTCGAGCCTTTATTTGAATAGCTGAACCACCACATGCTCTGCCACGGGGGTCTTTAGTGTCATATAATATATAGCCATTGATTTTAAAAAAACTATTTTTGTTAAATGAGTCTCTGAAACCATCATGACATCAATTTGTTGGTTCTTCAAGAAGTACTCGAGTTCATTTTTGTGTTGGCGTAAGCCGTTTGCGTTCCAGAAACATATTTTTAAACAGTTCATGGTTTGTTAAGTACCGCCTGCAACATCATAGATTGCATGCGAACCATTTCTTGCATCATGCTGCTCATAGAGCTCATAAAACTGTTTAACGAATGCACTAATGTCTCGATACTTGCTTCGAGACGATTGTAGTTACCAGATGGTGTTTGTTCTTTAGCTTCTGGATGCATATTTGGGGTAGAATTGGTGGTAGGTGTCGCTTTGTGTGCTGAAACATGATTTGATTTTAACATATCCGCGTATGAAACATGTTTGGTTGTGGGTTGAGCTAACTGAGGGTAATGAGCATTTGCTTGGTATTGTGGCTGCCTAGCAGGAGTATTTAATTTCTGAGTTGACTTCCTTACCATAGAAAAAACTGGACAGCCTCTGTAGTTAGCGGTGTGATTTCCACCGCAATTGCTACATTTTTTAACCTTCGAGTCATCCTTTGGTTTGTCGCATTGGGCGGAACAATGAAGCTCTCCACACACAACGCAAACGGGAGGCAACTTGCAGTACGCCCTTGTATGGCCATATTCTTGGCAATTTAAACACTGGACGGGTCCTGACCGCTTATGTGGTTCCTCTACACTTATCCTGCGGTGTAACAGATATTTTAGATTATAAATGGGATGCGTATCGTTCTTCTTCAATCTAATATCCCCAGGTTCCAGTTCAACGCGAAATAGAGGTTGAGGGACGCGCTCTCGATTTCTGAGATTGTCAACGCTTTTCACCTTAAATCCTGCTTTTTGGAGGCCAGCTTTTATTTCCACTGGATTAACATATGAGTCTACACCTTTGATGACTACCTGTAGGCCTTTGCTACTCTTCAGCTGGTAGGTATAAAAGTTCTTTTTGCAGCTTTCAAACTCCTTTACTGCTTTGCGATAACTACTTTCGTCTATGAATTGAATTTTAGTTTCATCAATGTTACCACGTTTGATAGGAATTACATAGAATGAGTTTTCCCCGATAGCTGAGATTAACTTAGTTATTAATTCATTTGAATTTTTCTCTCTTAAAAAAATTGGTGGTGGTTTAAACGACTTGGGTGCCGTTTTTGTTTCAATTGCTTCGTTATCTAAAATAGCAAAACGATTATGGGAATTTATTCCGTTAGAGTCCTTGTCTTTTTGTACTTTAGCCATTGGTGCAATCTGCGAAGATTTAGGGCTTCGACCTCTTTTCAATACAGTTATGTATCTGTCCATTCCCACTTGCGTCTTGGGTTTTTCAACACTATCCATATTATCCTTGGCAACGCTGTGTTCAGAAGGCGATTTGTTTGTAGTTATTTTATTGTCATCGCTTAGTAAAAGCGACGAACAAGATTGGGCACGTATAACTGGCGTATCATTTACACACAAATTATTTTCAGTTTTTTTGTTTTTATTTAATACAATATTGTCCAAATTTTTATTGCTTAAATTAAAGAGGCTCATTGGCCTTTATTATTTTTGTTTTGTTTTAAAAGTAGCAATTCAATATGCCGTTGTAAAAAATAAAGAAAAGTAAAAAGTAAAAAGGAAAAAAAAATATTTTACAAACAACTTTGTTGTTGTATTAGAACAGGTTTGTTTGTTTTTGTTTTAAATTATTCACACAATGTATGTTTTGCTTTTTTGTTAATGCGAGCTTAAAAAAAATCGCGTCCGCACTTGTCAACGCCAAAAACAGAAAATATAGCAAACTTTTTTTCCAAAAAAATTTTAATTTCCAAGATAAAATAGAGAAAAAGTAATGAAAGTACGCACTTTTTCCGATATAAAAGTACAGCACTATTTACTTAACTCCGCAATAATTTCAGAATTTTATTAAAATTTTCCAGTGATGAGTACCTCTATAAAAAGAATCCTAAAATTTGGTGTAAATTACTTTCAAAGCAAAATCAAACAACATATTGTCAGGGCGCCTAGGACGGGGCTGGCATAGCTACATAGTCCTTAACAAGTTTAGCATCATGCAACTGTCTTTAGTTTTGAACAGGAATTACAATGTTCTCTATCCAGGCAGAAACCAATGGCCTCATGACACTATAGTATTGACCAAGTTTGATTTATTTAAGGCTTCAACTAGGAACACTGAAATTCAACTAGAAACACTGAATCTGCTGTTCGTGACACCAAATTATCAAGATTGTTAGGGAAAACACTTCTCTCACAATGAAAAAGTGTAATTTCAAAAGCAAAAAAGAAATAAATTTCAACCTGATCGTTTTCTTTCCAATTCTGCTACTTTTAAATTTTATTGTGTCATCTGTTAGAGCTATTTGTTAAAAAGGTAACAACCAAATTCTTCTATCAATATCGCTCTGCTATCCGTACGTCAGTCACAGGGCTGTGTGTCCTAAATTGTAATAGGTAGACGACTCCTGTAGGTGTATTAACGGTCACTATAACAACTGATAATAAAAGAATATAAAACGATTTAGTAATCATGATTAAGGGTATTCAGGAGATATGATTAAAGTTATTAAAATTACTAGAATTATTCTCACATCATTTATTCACTATTGTTTATATACGGAATCAACAATATATGGCGGCACCAACGACAAGCCCATGCTTTTTAGGGTTCCGTACACAAAGTGTAAAAACGTAACCCTATTGTTTTTGCTACAATGTCTGTCCGTCTGTCCGTATGTCCATCTGACAGCGCCTTTTATCTCTGGAACCGTAATAGGTAGACAATTGAAATTTTCACAGATGATGTATAGCTGTTGCCGCTATAGCAACAAATACTAAAACTTATAGGGTGTTCCAATAGAGAGGTGTTATTCACGAATATGTGCATATTTCGTGAACTGTAGATGGGATACACTTGAAATTTACAAACAGTAATTAAAACTTAGTTCACTATATAAACAACTATAAAAAAATAAAACTAAAAAGTAAAGGGTGTTCCGATAGTGGTGTGATTAGCATGTATAAGGCCTAAGTTTTGATCCATATTAGGTAGACTCTTGAAATTTTCACAGAAGGTGTATTACTGTGGCCACTATAGCAATAAATACTAAAACTTATAGGGTGTTCCGAAAGTGACGTGTTATTTGTCTTTAAATCTTTATTTCTTGAGCTATAGGAAGCAACCACTTAAAATTTGCAGTGATTTAAACTATGTTCGCGTTATAAGCAAGTATACAATATTGAACCTAAAAATTAACGGGTGTTCCGTTAGTGACGTGATTTGTGTGTGTATATGGCATAGGTTTTGAACGATAATAGGTAGAATCTTGAAGATTTTACAGTATGAGTATTACTATGGCCACTATAACAAATAGTAAAAATTAAAGGGTGTGCCGACAGTGACTTAATTTACATGCACATTGACTATTTTTTTAACCATAATAGATAGACTCTTGAAATTTTCACAAATGGTGTGTTACTATGACCCCTATAAAAACAATAAAAATTTAAAGGGTTTTGTCGACAGTGACGTGTTTTGCATGTATTTTTTGAACCGTAATAAGTAGACTCTTCCAGTTTGTATAGAAGATGTGATGCCATGGCCGTTATGACAATTACTAAATATTAAAGGGTGTTCTAACAGTGACATGTTTTTCACGTATAGTAACTTATTTTTTTAATAGTAATAGGTAGACTCTTGATATATTCATAGAAAGATAATTGCCATGGCCGCCATAGCAAATAACAAAATTAAAGGGTGTTCCGACAGAGACATGATTTGTTCGTAAATAGCCTTATTTTTTGAACCATAATAGGTAAACTCTTTATATGTTTACAGTAGATGTTGTATTTCGGCCGCTGTAACAATTACTAATATCTAAAGGGTGTTCCATAAGTGACATGTTTTTCACGTATATTACCTTATTTTTGTGAACCGCAATAGGTAGACGCTTGTATATTTTTATAGATAGTGTATTACCATGGCCGCTATAACAAAAATTGGTAAAATTTAAAGGGTGTTCCAACAGTGATGCAATTATGACTTTAATTTTAAATTTAAAGGCTGCCTCATAAAACATGAAAAAATTAACAACTTGAATTTGTTGTACTAAAGTTGTACTAAACATAATACGGAACCCTGCGTGTGTGAGTCTAACTCGCACTTGACTAATTTATTTATACAGGGTGGCGAAAAATAACCTTCCGATGTTTTTTGGCTGTAGTTTAAAAAAAAATGAAAAACTTTGATTCTTCTTGTGGACTATTTTTATTTGGAATTGACATTAGGGGCCAATCGCAAAATTTATAGCATTTTCTGATAGGAGGAAATAAATTTATTTGTTTGAAACCTCTCGATTGAATTTATATATTTTTTTAATTTTTGATATTCTCTTCTGTAAAATAATATAAAATACATTTCTCTCTTCTTCTCTATCAGCTGTCATTGCTCTGTGCCCTACAAAAATACAAATTACCCACGTAAGACTGACTTGCTATCTTCATATGAGTACTAAAATTAGTGCTGTTAACCAATTACATACCAATAGGAAAATTAAAACAACTTAGGCATCTTATTATTAATATTTTTAATTGTAAAATGTATATTGTACGATAAATGTGGTCCATATTACAAAAGCTGTTGACTGCAATCGTCACCGTGTAGTGAACTTCTTAATTGTATTGAAGGCGACAGCTATGTATATCCTAAACTCTGATATTGTTTTAGCAATACCCATTTTACTTTTTTTAATAAAATATTTTTTTTTTATACCTTTATCACAACAAATAAATTTATTTGTTTAAAACCTATTGTTTGTAAATGATTTTTTTTTATTCTATGATAATCCCTTCTGTTAAAAAAAAAAATAATATAAAATATTTTTCTCTCTCCTCCTCTCTCAGCTGTCATTGCTGATTGTGGCCGACAAAAATACAAATTTGTCAAAGCTTTCTCCAACGGTGGTCGTGATGCCATTTAGCTATGATAAACATATAAATGTGTGTAATTTAGTATTAACAGGTTGTAGTCGGTAGCCTGTTGTCGTCTATGTGTTTAAAGCATTACTTATTAATTAAATTTATAAAGTCTCGAAAACATATTCTTCGTTTTAGTAACTGCAAAATTGTCCATACAACGAAGTCTATTAGAAGATTTTCTGGCTTTTTCTATTTTCTCTAACAGCATCAAAAAATTCCATAATCCAATTACAGACAGCAACACCATCCTTTGAGAAATATGGAATCTTTTAAGTATCACATTCATGTCAGAGCAGATTAAAATAATAAGCACTTCAAAACCCATATCAATCGTTACCGCCTGCACTTAATAAACAAACACAACACGGTTGACCGCCAATAACCGGACATTGAAAAAAAAAAAATTATGAACAGTTTGAAAAGATGTTGCAACATAAGAAAGTGACATTAAAATGTGTTAAATGTCATATTAAAATAACAAGAGAATTTGAAAAATAAATAAAAACATGGTAAGAAAATAGGGAAATCCTAAACTCAAGAAAAACACAAAATGTGTGTGAGGTCCTTAGAATGTAGAAAAAAACCTTAAGGAAGCATACAGGCAGACAAGACCAGACTCAACCAGACATACTGGCGGCTCTAAGTGGTTTGTGTATGGCTGATTGGTTGCTTACACAGCATTCCAAGACACTTAAAAGGAGATGCACAAAAATATCTACACTTGAAGTGCCAACCGATCAAACACTTGAAGACGACAATCTGTCTAGATAAAAAATGAAAGAAAAACACACGCACTCACTCATTTACTCGCACATTAATAAAATTGGGGAAAAAGTGATTTAATGGCAGTTTCGGTTTTCAATATTTGATTTACTTTCTCTTCTCATCTTCTCTACACTGTCCTACATCAAATGATGTGTATAATGATTTTTAAGGAAATAAATATTATTGGCAGTCGAAGCTGTCAAGTCATTGTGAGGTCCTTTTTTCCAGTTTGTTGCTCTAGAAGGTGTTAAATTACCACTGCACTGGTTAGAAGACCACATACATAAGTGGAGTGGCCCTTTTTGAACAACGGAAAATCATATTAGTTGTTTGTTTTCAATTAAAGTTGAATCGGAAGCAACAATTTATATGGAGCAATAAGAAGGATGTATGGATTTTATAAACACTAAAATTTATTTCCGAATTAAAGTGTTTGCTGATGTAATTTTAGTATTTGCCAGACTGTAAAATTGAGCATAATTTATTTTGTTCTTATACCGATTAACCAAAAGTACTCAGACATTAGATAGATACTGCTTGCATATTTGAAAGAATATTTTAAAAATCTTTGTATGAAGTCATTTTATCTCAATGTTTAATTTTATTTTTAATTTTTTCCACAGCCCCACACAGTCTGCATTGCAAAGAGTAAAAGGTTCATATAAAATGCTAAAGTTAACATTTGTAATAAGTTGCTCTGGCTCATTAACACACATACGAGGTCAGTTAGGGAAGAGAAAAGCAATGGTCTTATTTAAGTCATACTTAACAATGTTTTACTTACGTCGTACTTGAGTCATAATTTACCAGGGGTAAAAAGGAAGGGTATGATGGCCTTCTAGAAGGCCTCTACTTTACTCTTTTTTTAGTAGGCACAAGTACTCCTAGTCGCATTCCATCTTCATATATGTTTTCACAAATTTTCATTGCGGAGCAAGCCATCTACACTCTCTTCTGCTGGAAAGGCCTTGTCTGCTAGAAGGCCTTCAATATAATGCCTTTTAGAAGGTTTTTATAAGCAAAAAATTAGCAAATAATGTTTGGACAAAATTATTGTTTTTAACCGACTTCAAAAAAAGAAGGAGGTTATCTATTCGTCTGAATGTTGCTTTTTTATTAAGTTTGTGCCCGCAGAACTCAGTCATTTCTGAATCGATTTTAAAAATTTTTTCTTTATTAGAAAGGAAATGCTTACAGATTGGTCCCATTTTAAAAGAAGTTCAGAATTTTTAAAATTAAAGGGTGTCCCCATACAACATACGTGTTTTTTACGTGTATTATGAACCGTAAAGAGCACCCTTTTAAAATTTAAAAAACTCATTTTAACAATAGCTGCAATAACAGAAATTAATAAAAAAATAAACTTAAAAATTAAAGAGTGTCCCCATATGTGATGTCAATTTAAATATATGAACCATTTGAACCATTGTAGACAATCACTCGAAAATTGGACAGAATGTCCAATATTTATAATCAGAAATTAAATATTTATAATTAGAAGTTAAAGGGTGTCCCAATAGTTGATGTAATTTGATGTATATTGCAAAACTTTAGAACCATAACAAAGAGACGGTTGAAATTTACAAAGAACCTGTAATTCTAAGTCCGTTATAACATCAAGTATATAATTTAAATTTGGAAACTAAAGGGTGTCTCCATAATTGATAAAATTTTACCTATCTAGCCCTATCTTTTGAACCGTTTTAGACAGACATTTGAAATTTACAAAGAATCTGTCCTTTAAAATAAGTGTTTAATTTAAAATTGTGCATTAAAGGTTGTCCCCTAGGTGATATTGTTTAACCTATATGGCCATATCTTTGGAACCGTTACCTTTTATTACTGTGTCAGTAATAAATAAATAATAAGTGTAAAAAATAAAAGGTGTCCTCATATCTGACGTAATTTGTCAGATATGACAATGTCTATCCATAATGGTTCTGCTGAACCATTATGGATAGACATTTGAATGTACAGAACGTATATTACTATCTCCGTTAGAGCAACAAGTATAAAAGAATTTGATTTGAGTACTATTTCTTACAGTTTAGTTTCTTTTAAATTTTTAGTTAAGAATTGATGCACATATATTTGTTTTGTAGTCGGTTTTTTTTGCAAGAATTATATTAGTCATTTTAAGTTTAGTTTATGCATGTTTGTATATTTTTCTAAATTATTATTATTTTTGGAATCGAACCCCCATATTTGGGAATCGAACCCCCAACCCCCAGACATATAGACTGGTGGCACTACCAATCTGTCTATCGAGGCAAACATTAAATGGCAATAGACACTAAATTAATTAAAGGGCAATTAAATGATCTTTCGTTTTTTTTTTGTTCTACAAATTATCTTGGTGTTTAAAGGTTTCAAAATTATTTATATTTTGCCATACAAAACGAGAAATCTAAAATTATAAAATCATGTTTTTTTCCATACAAAACGACAGATATAAAAATAGAACATCCCTTCTAAGAAAATGTGTAGTATATCTTTTAAAAGGAAGAGCTAAGGTCTTCTAAAAGTACTTCTTTGAAAGGGACGGAAAAAATGCGGATCATAGTGAGAGAAGGCCTAAGCTGCTTTATGGAAGGCCTGAAGTAAGAAACCATTTTTAGTTTTACCGCTTGGTTGTAACATGTCTTTTTAATCGATTTACCTGTTTACATTCACTTCAAAATATTATTTGAAATTATGGTTACTTAAAATTATAATTAATACAGGATTAGGCGCTCCAAGTGCTACAAATTATGCATTTTGTATTTATGTAAATTGTAAATTGTAAAATAATTGTAGACTTCGTTCTCACCAACTGACGATTGATTATTGAATACAAGTTTTCTCGTATTCCTTTATCTGGATTTGGTTGGTTAAATAGATGATGCTTACAACTAAACACTACCCTAAGTAGATTAGATACAAGTAGTGCTGATGACGGACGTGGCTGTCTAGAAAAGGTGCATTACGCTCCTGCTGGTGTCTAAAAATTAAATTTTCCCAATTTTTCTTTAATATTATCACCTAATTTGTAATTTCATTAATTCTTTCTTAGAGAAAATAAAAACGAGCTTAAGCTTGATTATAAATTTCATTCTATGTAATACATAAACAGTTCGACTAATAATAATTAAAATTTTCAAAAATAATTTTAAATTAAAAAAAGTATAATACTGCTCGATGTAGCCACATTTAGCGCAAACAATTGCATTGAAACTCTACACAAAGGCTTCATGAGCCTCACGAATGGGAATTGATTGTATGTTGTAAGTTTTTCGGCGAAGAGCAATCTTCGCAATCTTCTAAGCCATTGAACGTCTAATATTTCTTGGTTGATACAAGCTATCCGCGGTGTACTTCGCAACACCCATCCACAAGAAATGCAATAAACATTTGTAAGGAAATTATGGCTAAATTTTAACTCGAAAACGCACGCTATTCTCACAACAAAATTTTTTCAGTTCATACGGAAGGTACGACGCCTACTGTTCCCATCCAATTTGTTACGATAATAATATTTTAATTTTTATAGGAGGTACCACTTCCACTATCCTAATCCAGTTTGTATTCTGCTAGGCCACACACATTAGTCTGAGGGTTAGTTGTGCAAAGTTTCAAGACTCTACCTATTGCAGATCTACAGGTAAACGATAATTATTGTTCCCTTTGTATGTAATGTACCACGCCCACTATCCCAATCCAATCTGTGATTTGTTAAACTATGCACATTAGTATAACGGTTACTGGAACAAACTTTAAAGGCTCTACCTATTGTAGTTTTCCAGGTACACGATAATATTTTTTCACTATATATGGGAGGTACCATGCCCACTACTCCGATCCATCCGGTGTTTCGCTAAACTATGCATACTAATAAGAGCGTTACTGGAGCAACATTTCAAAGATCTACCTATTAAATTTTTCTAATAACTAAAAAGTGGGCCTAAAAGTGGGCGTTGTCAATTTTTTATTCCGTAGAAACCTAAGTTGGTTTATGATAAAGATTTAAAAAAAAAATTAGCCAAATCGGTGTAGGCGTTTTTAAGTGATGCGATTACCAACGCAAGACATTTGATTTTATTGCTATAGATTATCTAAAGCCACATTCTAAAAACCGTTGGATTTACGGCCGGGGAATATGAGGAATAAGTGATTAAATGAATAAAGGAATTCTTTTTAAAAAAGTTTGGTTTAATGGAATGATATCGAGTTAAATAGTTTAATCGATTCCGAATCGGGCCGTTCCTTTAAAGACCGGTGAATAAACAAGACTGATATCATCCAATTCGTGACACAGAAATAAAAAATATACGAAATTTAGATTATTGACGTTACTTATTTAGAGCCTGTTTCACAATGTCGAAGAATTCAATCATTTTGTTTTTGTTTTGAATGTACTTGTACCAAAAAATTCTTTTGACGTTGTGAAACTGCCAGTTAATATATTTCTAAGCTCGTTTCAAGATCTCATTTCGCCTTCCGTGGAACTTCACAACGTAATTAGCGATCTGTCAATTTGTCTTCCCTCTTTTTGCGGTTGTAAAATGTATTTTGCTACTTCCCACTGATTTGTTCTACGAAATAGTTTCATATTTTTTATTACACTTGGCCAGAAAATATGGATAATAAAGGGTGTTTTTTATAGAGGTATAGAAGAACTTTAAGTTGCCATAAAACAACGATGGATTATTCGATTGACATGAATTTTATTTATCCGAAAGATAATCTTGTGGCATTACATTTTAAATATGATTTCTGGCATATGATCACCACGGCTGGCGCGGATGTAGTCCAATCTGGACGTCCAATTTGCGATGACTTTTTCCAACATTTGTGGCCGTATATCGGCAATTACACGAAGAATGTTGTCTTCCAAATGGTCAAGCGTTTGTGGCTTGCTAGACCAATGACTTTACATAGCCCCACAGAAAGTAGTCTAGCGGTTTTAAATCACCAGATCTTGGAGGCCAATTCACAGGTCCAAAACGTGAAATTAGGCGGTCACCAAACGTGTCTTTCAATAAATCTATTGTGGCACGAGCTGTGTGACATGTTGCGTCGTCTTGTTGAAACCACATCTCCTGGACATCATGGTTATTCAATCCAGGAATGAAAAGGTTAGTAATCATGGCTCTATACCGATCACCATTGACTGTAATGTTCTGGCCACCATCGTTTTTGAAAAAGTACGGACCAATGATTCCACCAGCCCATAAAGCGCACCAAATAGTCAGTTTTTCTGGATGTAACGGTGTTTCGACATACACTTGAGGATTACCATCACTCCAAATGCGGCAATTTTGTTTGTTGACGTAGCCATTCAACCAGAAGTGCGCTTCATCGCTAAACAAAGTTCGCTTATGAAAATCGGGAACAACGGTAATCTCGTTTTGGGCCCATTCGACGACTAATTGCAAGCGTTGTTCAGGCGTGAGTCTATTCATGATGAATTGCCAAACCAAACTGAGAATAAAATCTTGAAAAGTAATGCCAACTTAAAATTCTATACCTCTATAAAAAACACCCTTTATATCATAGTTATAGGTTAACGAAAGTCTGCATCCGTAACTTTTCTTGTTATACAGCAAAACCGATTTTACATTTGAATGAAAAATTCGCAATCGGTGATAGCTTTACAAAAACTGTTCTAGCGTTACTGCTCAGGGGACAGGGCACGGACATAAAATCAGTAATTTCATATTTAATACCGTAATCTACCGTGTTTAACTCTTGTTTGATGGTGAAATAAAAGTTTTTGCATCAAAACTTTCTGGTTTCAAAACTGTTTCGAAATAAAAACTTCCAAATAACACAAAATCTTACCTCGTATCATAAAATACCAACATTAAACATCTGTAGGAAAACGAGATTTAATTCCTGTAAAAAAAAATAAAATAAAATTAGTTCCTTAACCCATTTGCTTTTTTTTTTGTTTAAAATTAATCGATTGAAAACTGCAACGTGTTTGAACACACAAGTGTGTGAGTATGTGTTTTAATCTATGGGTACGTATGTAAGGAATTTACATAAGCATTTCAAAAAGGTCTTATATCCGGTATTAATTTTGCTAAAATATTCTTCTGTTTTTTGCACAAAAAAGAGACGAAAAAAAAGTAAAAATGATTCGTAATCAATTCTAAGTAACCACATCACAGACATGAACAAACATACACTCCAACTTATTAAGAGGAATTGTAGTAAAACTCTTTCTCATACATACTTGTATGAAAGCAACTAATTTAAGGTAGTGGAGAATAAAAGTAAAAGGATTATTTTAGATTGATGTGTATGAGTATGTCTTTATCCTTCTTTTAATTATTCATTTTTATGCAAATAATTTTGTTGATTTTTATCAAATGCATTATTCGGAGTTGGTGAGGATAGAAGAGGATTTTGAATTTATTTAAATTTTTTGCAAAGAAATTTTGTGTAAAGGTTGACAGATGAAATGATAAAATATTTTCTTATATAGTGTAATGCCAAAGATTAATTAGAGACAGCATCAAAGTAACTACGATAAATGAATTTAAGAATTTTTAGAGAATATTTGCATCTTTGATTTAAACTATTATTCACATCATTTGTTTATTTTTTTTTTTTATTTCCCACCCACATAGGAAATTTATGTAAAACTAAAATCATGTAAATTATATAAACAATTTTTCTAACTTTAATTTATTTATTTATAACCATGTGTTTCCATGTGCTCAAAAATTATTTGTCACTACCTTTTCCATTCACCCGTGCGTAACTCATTAATTTTAGAAAACAAACAAATTACAATTGATTGATTAAACATTTTTGTCATTGAAAAATAATTTATAATCTGCCGCTAAATGATTAATGATTAGGCAGTTTCTTAGTTTTTTATTTTGAAATTTTGAAAGATGGTCAATATTATGAAAATAATTTGAAATGGTTTTTCTATTGCTGGCTTCATATTCTAACGAGAATTTGGATTTTTATAGTCACAAGGATATTGTAGTTCTTTAGCTTCCCTACAAGAACAGTGACCGTCAATTGAGTAATCATTTGAGTGTCACTGATGAGAGAATTTTTCTCATTGTGTATACCAAAAATTACCATCACCTTATTAAGGGCATATGACATAAGTGAAAAAAAAAATTGTGTACGTGAATTGTGAATTCGCCGTGCGTGTATCAACTATGATGTAAAAATAATTCTTGCAAAAAAAAACCGACTTCAAAACAGATAGAAGGGCACCAATTCTAAACTAAAAATATAAGAAGTAATCTGTACGAATTAGATTTGAATCAAATAAAAGATGCGCCAAACTTATAGGGAAAAAATGAAGACTATTTGAATGTCAAGCCTCTCCTCTTTTCATCCGTCTTTTATAGGGGCACCATTCAAGCCTCTGTCTACGGTTTCACAGATAGGGTCACACAGATCAAATAACATCACCTATTCGGACACCCTTTAATTTACAATGTTAAAATAAAGACCTGTTGTTATAGAAGACCTGGCCACAAAGATTCTTTGTAAATTTAAACTATCTGTATATAACGATTAAAAAGTTTAACCATATATATCAAATTACATGAACTATTGTGACACCCTTTACATTATAATTCCAAATATTTATACTTGATATCATACCAGAGAAAGTAGTGGACATTCTGCCTAAGTTTTAAGTGTTTGTTTTTAACGGTTCAAAAGATAGGGCCATATAGATTAAATTACATAATTTATGGGGACACCCTTTAATTTCTAAATTCAAATTGTATACTTGCTATAGTGGACTTTGCAATACAGGTTCCTTGTAAATTTCAGCTGTCTGTCTCTAACAGTTCAAAAGTTTGGCCACACACATAGAACTACATTAACTATTGGGACACCCTTTTAGTTCCAAATTCAAATTTTATACTTTTTGTTATAGCTGACTTAGCACTACAGGTTCTTTGTAAATTTCAGCGGTCTGTGTAAAACTGTTCAAAAGTATGGCCATATACATCAAATTAAATGAACTATTGGAGCACCCTTTAATATAAAATTTTGAATATTTTTACATTTTATTATAACGGTCATAGTAATCGACATTCTGTCAAATTTTCAAGGTTTTGTCTATAACGGTTCAAAAGATAGACCCAAATAGGTCAAATTATGTCACCAATGGGGACACCCTTTAAATTTTAAACTTATTTTTTTTATTCATTTCTGCTGTTGAGAGCTATAGCGACACGCAATTTTTTAAAATTTTAATTTGGTGCCCTTTACGGTTCTTAATACACGTAAAAAACATGTATGTTGTATGGGCACACCCTTTAATTTTTAATATAATGAACTGTTTTTAAAATGGGACCAACCTGGAAGCATAAACTTTCAAATAAAGTAAAAAATTTTAAAATCGGTTCAGAAATGGCTGAGTTCTACGGTTACAAACATAAAAAAACAACATTCAGACGAATAGATAACCTCCTTCTTTTTTGAAGTCGGTTAATTAATCAACAATGACTACTCAAACTGGATGAATAAACCCCTCACAGCTGACTAAGCAAAATTGTTCAGAAACAGATTCAATATTTTTATATTTATTAAAATACATTTTAAAATTAGTTTGTACATATTTATTTAATATATAATTTTACATATTTAAATATTTTTATTCGCTCAATAATGACTGCGTTCTACTGCCATTCGTAGGCCTTTTTTAAAATTCAATCGCTCCCTGCTACTGTAAAACATCTGAAATATGAAGAAATATATAAGTTATAAAATATTTTAAGATAGATCAAAGTATATAAGTATATACCTCGAGGATGATTATCAACTCACATTAGCTTCCCGGAAGCATATTTATCTCATCTACCTTCCTCATTGTACTTCTCCAGCAGGTCTTCCGAACAGATTGCGCGAATGTCAGCAGTATTCCCCGACGTTAATTTTAGCTTATGCGAATATGTATGTAGTCTGTGAAGAATAAAATAATAAAGTAAAAATTTGAATTATTACTTTTGCTTGAATGAAATTTGCTGTCCTTAATTTCAGCTCTACCTCTTCCGCAGCAACAAGGGTCTTCACGGAAAGAATGCTGGCGACTCCATGTTAACACATTCTATATTTTTAATAACTTTTTAATGCACCAAACTACTTCTTACATTTATTTTCTTTTCATATTTCATTTTTTAAAAACACTCGGATATATTTTACAATTTACGTCTCAATTTACAGTGGCAGAGTTGTATTTTAGAAAAAATTCAACTCTGCTAGTCACATTGAATTTTTTTATTTTTGTGTATGTATGATTTTTCATTGTTCATGTGTTAGTTTCAATCATCCATTTCTTGTAGGGTTAGAAGTAATGGTAATTAATGTAACTTATACCTTTTCATTTCTCAGCTGAGCTGAACTTGTCCCATAGTCTGCGTTTGGGGGACTACGTCTCTGTTTACCAGGCAGAATTGCTTGGGTTGCTGCATACGGTGGATCATCTGCTGGAATGTGGGGTGCAGAGAAGAAAGCACTTGACAACCAGTCGGTTATAAAACGCATGAGGCAGATATAGTGCTGAAATGTGAATATGTGTGCTTTGATTACTAAGGTAACGTTGATATGGCTTAAAGAACACATAGGCACAGCTGGGAATGAAGCAGCAGAACAACTAGCAAAAATGAGATCTATTGTGAATTTCTGTGGACCAGAATCCAGAAGAGCACTGTGCACTGTGCACGGTACTCAAAAAGCCCATCAGCATAAATGCCAGTTAGGAGCTTAGATGTAATAAAACTTAAGCCCGATAACTGCGTTGGTGGCCAGGTCATGGAAACTTCATGTACCATCTAGTCAAGATGAAAATCGAAGAAGATGATACTGGCAGACTGTGTTTGAAAGAGGCTGCGACGACAGCACACATTGTGCGTGAATGTCCGGCACTAGCTAGCATAAGACTTAGGACTACTATTAAAAGTTTGTTAAATGTGGATGCCATGGGGGACCTGAGCCTTTAACAAATGTCAGCAATTACTAGAGACTTCGTGATGAGAAAGAAGGCTGACAAATACCAGTCGACAGTTTAAAATCACTTTAGTCAAGATTAGGGCTGGCTGTAAGATCGCCGTAAGTTACATTTCGGTTGCTTATATTTATAGGGGGTCGAAAAGGGACCCATCAAGGAAGTGGTCGGCTTCGATATTCCCCTACATAATAATAAAATAATAACTTATCGTATTGATGACTAGATGAAATATTACAGTTGGGGTGGTTTAAACTAATCACCCGATTATAGATAAATATACTTCTAAGATTTTCCTTAATTCTAAGCTGAACAGCATACATCTGATCTTCTGTGAGAATCATTACAACCGAAAAAAAAATAAAAACTACCAAAAATTGCGAAATTTTCGAAACTATGCATGGCAGAATGGAGGGGTTACATTTTGTGAATTTCTTTTGGTGCCTTGACAAAGTGGATTTCAACCCGAACACAGACGTACATAGCTTAATTAACTTCTCATGTGTAAGGATCCAAAATATATAAGGCCGTATTCATAAAAAATATTTTTAGTTTACAAAAGGTTTATTGAACATATTTTGTATGACAATTTATTTTATAAACCTTTTATAAAATAGAAAAATATTTTATGAATTTAGTCCATATACTTTATGGAGTCGCAAATGAATATTGTAGAAATTACACACGGAATGAAAAGCTTCAGCTGTGGTGTGAAGGGTATAAAAATAAACAAAAAGCTGCTTTCATTGCTAAGCAAAGGTTGGCTGCATCAACAACATAAACTAAAGAAAATAGATGATTGGAATACAATTTCTCGTATTCTATTATCTGAGGTTGGTGGGTTAAATAGATGATGTTTACAAGTAAAAAACACTACACGAAGTAGATAAATACGATGTAGCGATTCCGAAAATGCACTACATTAACCAAATTTTTTTAAGAAAATATTCCTTCAACCCTATTGCTTAGTTAGAGAGAATGAATGAACTTAAGCCTACTGCATAATTCATTTATATATTAATGCAAGGTTGGACTAACTAATTATTCATTGTTGATACAAGTGCTACAGATACGACTTATAAAGGGTGTTTTTCATAGAGGTATAGAACTTTAAGTTGCAATAAAACAACGATGGATTATTCGATTGACATGAATTTTATTTACCCGAAAGATAATCTTGTGGCATTAGATTTTAAATATGATTTCTGGTATATGACCGCCATGGCTGGCGCGGATGTAGTCCAATCTGGACGTCCAATTTTCGATGACTTTTTCCAACATTTGTGGCCGTATATCGGCAATAACACGGCGAATGTTGTCTTCCAAATGGGCAAGCGTTTGTGGCTTATCCGCATAGACCAATGACTTTACATAGTCCCACAGAAAGTAGTCTAGCGGTATTAAATCACATGATCTTGGAGGCCAATTCACAGGTCCAAAACGTGAAATTAGGCGGTCACCAAACGTGTCTTTCAATAAATCTATTGTGGCACGAGCTGTGTGACATGTTGCGCCGTTTTGTTGAAACCACATCTCTTGGACATCAGGAATGACAAAGTTAGTAATCATGGCTCTATACCGATCACCATTGACTGTAACGTTCTGGCCACCATCGTTTTTCAAAAAGTACGGACCAATGATTCCACCAGCCCATAAAGCTCACCAAACAGTCAGATTTTCTGGATGTAACGGTGTTTCGACATACACTTGAGGATTACCTTCACTCCAAAAGTGGCAGTTTTGTTTGTTGACGTAGCCATTCAACCAGAAGTGCTATTCAATGAGAAGTGCGCTTCGCTTATGAAAATCGGGAACAACGGTAGTCTCGTTTTGGGCCCTATATGCACTATTTGCAAGCGTTGTTCAGGCGTGAGTCTATTCATGATGAATTGCCAAACCAAACTGAGAATAAATCACTTAACAGCTGTTAAATCGGTCGCCATCTTAAAAAGTAGTGCCAACGTAAAGTTCTTCACCTCTATAAAAAAAACCCTTTATTAATGCAAGGTAGGACTAACTAATTATTTATTGTTGATACAAATGCTACAGATACGACTTATACTTATTTTGGTAACAAAGATGCAACTTTAAAATAACGAAATTAAAGATGAACTAATCTTATCTACCTTATTTCATTAACGAAAAGAAGGCTAACATTTGTTATATTCCACAAAGATTATCTAAAGTAAATACCATTCAGTTCTGTCCCATTGATCTAGTTTGTTCTATAACACCACTTATCCAATTCATTGGTTTTTCAACAGAAATGGAACTTCTTCGGCTTGAGTTTCATCAATGAATTGGCTAACGTTTTAAAAAAACTACTTTTTTAAACCTTAACCATTTTTGTTGAAAATCCTCTCCTCCCTTACATTTAGCTCAAACTAAACTAATTAATAAAATTCGTAATATTTAACGCTAAAAAGTTTTAAATAAATTACAAAGATTTTAAACGCCACTTTTTCTAAGACTAAATGAAAAATTCCATTCTTTTATAGAAACTATCACACACTTAATTTTTATATTCGAAAGACTAAGACAGACTGACTTGTGTGAAAGTTTGACAAATTACAGACGATATCAAATTTGACATTGAATGTTGTTGAAGGGGGAAAAAGGAATATGGAATATGTGCTGCTCTAGACATTGAAAACTAATGATGGTAAAATGGTTGCCACATGTGAATCCACCAAACTGGATTCTATTCTTTCTGGAGGATGGGAAATTTGATTTTAAAATTTTAACTTTTTTAGTTTTACTCACTCTCATCAAGAACGACCCCGTATGTATAATTAAATATTTACACATCTTCTTTCACAACTAAAAGTATTATTAATGATTTTTTTAAGAAATAAATGATTAATTTTAGAAAGCATTGAAACGTAATTAAATTAGTGTTTAAAAGCAGCATTCACAAATTATATTTTTTTACTTTAGTCATAATATCTATGTTTTTGATTTCTAAGTTGTTTTAAATAAATTAATTGTTATTATTTTTTTAAATAAAATTTTTTATTACTAATGTAAAAATTCTTGTCTATACACATGTATATGTGCAATTCACAAGACCCTGTTATTATGTTATAGGGCTCATCGTCAACTTATTTTACAATAGTTTATGTTTGTTGTTGGTAATTTGCTTTGAAACATTTGTTATAAATATATATATTGCATTTCATATGTTTTGAAAATATTGTATCGAGACCATAACTGGGACTAAATTTTTTATTTGAATAAATTATGAAAATCTTCGTAATATGTAATCATCGGTGTCTTTATTTTATATGCAATGTTAGTATATTTATAGTGCTTTTACAGCGGAAATTTATTCAATCATTATTAAAATTACAAATTGTAAAAATTATTTTGTACTATATTTTTAATTACTACTTCCTATGCAAGAGTCAGTTTCATTTTATTATTCTGAACAACGTTGCCGTTGCTAAAAGTTTTTATACTACAATTTTTTGAATCTACTATAATCCTTTACAACAAATTTGTAAGCTATTTGAATGCATGTCTTAATGCATACACATGCAATTAGTAAAAGTATGATATTATTATAATAAATCAGTCAAGTGCGAGTTAGTAGGGTTCCGTACTATGTCTAGTACGCCATTAAAAACTCACGTTGTTAATTGTTTCATGTCTAAAGGGGCACCCTTTTTTTTAATCAAAGTAATATTCGCAAAAATTGCATCGCTATTGGAACACCCTTTAAATTTTAAGAATTGTTGTTATAACGGCCATGGTAATACACTTTCTATAAAAATATCAGGCCTATCTATTGCGGTTCAAAAAATAAGGTAATATACGTCAAAAACATGTCACTGATGGATCACTCTTTAATATTTATTATTTGTTATAGTGTCCATAGTAATAAACCTCTTGTAAAAACTTCAAGAGTCTACTTATTATTGTTCAAAACTTAGGCCATATACACGCAAAGCACGTCACTCTCGAAACACCCCTTAATTTTAAGGTTTAATTTAATAGAAAGCGAACATAGAGTTAATTACTGTCTGCAAATTTTAAGTGGTTGCCTCCTATAGCTCAAGAAATAAAGACATAACGGCAAATAACATCTCACTTTCGGAACACCCGATAAGTTTTAGTACTTATTGCTATAGTGGCCACAGTTACACACCTTTTGTGAAAGTTTCAAGAGCCTACCTATTATAATTCAAAACTTAGGCCTTATACATACATATCTCGCCACTATCGGAACACCCTTTAATTTTTAGGTTTATTTTTTTAGACTTGTTTATAAAGCGAACTAAGTTTTAATTACTGTTTGTAAATTTTTAGTGTATGCTTCCTACAGTTCAAGAAATAAACACACATTCTTAATAACACCTCTCTATGGGAACACCCTATAAGTTTTAATATTTATTGCTATAACGGCCACAGTTATACCACTTCTGGGAAAATTTCAAGCGTCTACCTATTATCATTCAAAACTTAGGCCTTATACATGCAAATCACGCCACTATCGGAACACCCTTTACTTTTTAGGTTAATTTTTTTAGACTTGTTTATATAGCGCACTAAGTTTTAATTACTGCTTGCATATTTTTAGTGTATTCCTCCTACAGTTCAAGAAAAAAGCACATAATCGTGAATAACACCTCTCTATCGGAACACCCTATAAGTTTTAGAATTTGCTACTATAGCGGCCACAGTTATACACCTTCTGTGAATATTTCAAGCGTCTACCTATTATGGTTCACAATTTAGGCCTTATGCATGCAAATCACACCACTATCGGAACACCCTTTTATTTTTAGGATTTTTTTTATACTTGTTTTATAGCGAACTAAGTTTTAATTACTGTTTTTAAATCTTGAGTCCATGCCTCCTACAGTTCAAGAAATAAATACATATTCGTGAATAACACCTCTCTATCGGAACACCCTTTCAGTTTTAGTATTTGTTACTATAGCGGCCACGGTTCCAGTGATAAAAGCCGCTGACAGACGGACAGACATTGTAGCGAAAACAATAGGGTTACGTTTTTACACTTTGTGTACGGAACCCTAAAAAATGGAAAGCGAAATTGTAAGTATTACAAAATATTTAAACTAGGAACAATTCAGTCAAACTTTCTGTAGAAAATACCATGATATAATAATACAAGGTAGTTCCATTTCAGAAATGTTTGAAGTTTGCCGGAATTATTGAAGTATGTTTTTATGTAAACAGCAAGAAAAGTGTTGCCACAAGTAGAAACGAAAAAAAAAAATTGTTTTAGAAATTATTTTAAAAAAGTGTGTAATTTACATAAATAACATAAAATAAAAATGTACTTTACTCTCATAATGAAACTTATGAGGAATAAATCTTGTTGTAGATTATGATTTCCTTAATATGTTATAGGTACACTTTTATATTGAAAAATAAAAATTATATTACAATCTTATTTAAGCTGCATGCTAATTGACCCTATGAAAAATCGCCACAAAACAAAAATTAAAAATCGCCAAATAAAAAATTACCATAAAAAATGGAAATTTGGCAAAAAAAATATAAAAAGTTCAATACTGGCATTAAGTGCATTGATATTTTTTTTTAATTCTAATAAATCTTTAATGTTAACAATTCTGTAGTTTTAGGTAGACAACGTAACTACTTAGCTAGTTTTTAGGACATAAACCGTTGTATTTACACTCTTATTGTCGACAATTAAATTGGTATTTCCTTTGTCGACATCAACATTTATCGATGACTTTTTAATTTTATTTGGTATTTTGTAAGAATATGTGACGTTGAATTATTCTTGTACCGACGGCGATTTCGTCGCCTTGGTTTTTAAAAACGACTTAAGTGCCAACAAAATTTAAAATAGAAAAGATTTAAATAACAAGTTTGACCCAATACAGAAAATTAGTTGAAGAAATGGAAAATCTCGACGTGATAGAAAAAAACTTAAATGAGATTCTTATTTGAAATCATGCCAAAACATTAAATTTTTTTAAATGAATATTTCTCTACAGAACCGTGTTATCGATAAGCAGTCGACGTTGTCATAAGAGCATTAGGAAATACAAAATTATAATCAAATTGAAGTTGACATCAATATAAATGTCCGGTCAAAAGTGACGACGATGTTGCTATCGCCAAGTAGAATAAGGGTGAATATAAAACCGCTCAAATATGGTATCAACATATTTCATTAAAACGTTTTGGATAATTTTTCATTTGAAAAATTTAGGAAAACTACGAAAAGCACTCAATATTTTGGGGTTACTTTTCATTTTTGCTTCTGAGCAATTTTACATAGAGTTATTTTGCATGCAGACCCTTTTTTGAATTTTTAAAATTTCAAATAAAGAAAAAAACGCAAAATGGGATTTCGCAAAATATGTGATATGGTAGCACAAATTGAAATAATTCCCACAAAAGTCAGAACGTTAATATGGCGACAAAAAGAGAGAATGGAATTACCTTCTATTATTATATCATGGAAAATACTACGGAAGACGTAATAAATTTTAAAACTTTGTCATCTTCAACCATAAAATCGAATTTAAAGTAATTTTGGTTAGTTAACACAATACAAGGTTTAATATTTTTAATTTCATTCAAAAATTTCTTCGAATTTAAACTTTTATCAATGCATATTTCAGTTTTTAAGCCAAAAGACATCTATATGGCAATTTTCAATTTTTCAATCAATTTCAGTATTGTTACTAATGACCAAATTATTTTTTATAAAATTACTCAAATTGGTTAAAAATAGATTTTTTTTTTTTTTCACTATAAATATTTTAAACATTAACTTTCTGACTGGAATTCTTTAGTGATATTATTCATCTGGCTTAGAACTAACTTAAGAAATATACATATATCTGATCCGGCGAACTCGAAGATTAATATTGATCAAAATTTGCCTTAGCCTACCATTCTAAAAATCGCAAAAATCCAAAAATGGTAACGTTGGTTCTGGAAATATTTATTATATTTTGAGTATTATTATGTTTTGAGTAAAAAGCGTTACAATTCTACAATTTTAAAGCCTGCTCACAATCTGTTTGAGTTAAAGTATATTTTCAGAAACTTTAAACGATACAAGGGGCTTGTGAAACGGGCAATAATAAAACTGTAATTTCCAGCCTGTCTGTCTGTTTGTGTTCGCATCACGTATAAACTACAGCAGGAATTTTAATAAAATTTTATGAAGAGGTACCTTGGTATCGCGGTTTAAATATAGGATATTTTTTTTCCTATAAAAACAACTAATTACCAACAAAGAGAGAGAGAGAGAGAGAGAGAGAGGGAGAGAGAACATGTAGTAAAACTACTCTACAATAATTTTGAAATTTTATAAAAATTTTAGAAGATTATTTAAAACCTATATTTCTGAGTAATTACCCAGGGATGGGTACCTTTATATAAATTAATTACTTAAATCATATCTGAAGCACTATAAAAGTAAGAGTCTTAAAGTGCATTACTTTCAAAGCAAAATAAGGACGCTGACAAGGTGGCGGGCACAACTAGTTATGAATAAATTGATTATTTTCAGATATATTAAATACTATAAAGTAATAAATTAAATAAATGACTTTTATTAATATTCTTCTTTCAAAAATTAATATTTTTTGAAATTAATAAAAAAATTAAAAAAATTCACAGGGACGCAAATTGGGTTGAAATTGCTAAAAACGGCTCTTAATTCAGGCGTTAGAGATAGCACTTATTTTTTCATTTCGTTGTATTAAGTGGTTCATTAATACTTAAAAAAAAATCATTTTTGAAAAAAAAAAAAATTTTTTTTTAAACGCCAGAGGTGTTCGTTTGTTAGCTCGTATGAATATTTAAATTGATTTGCAAGCTCCATTTTAATAGGATCAGATCTTATTAAAAATCTATTGAAAATATCTTCATTGGACGTCTCACGACTGCATTTTCGTGAAAAATGTTCTCTGTATGATTTAAAATCTTCATTACGAGCTTCCTGTTCTTCCTCCGATAACTGGCCAATAGGTAACAGTGCAATGAGTAATAATCTGCGGACCATGTATTCAAAATTTATGTAAAACTACATGTATATGTAAACACTTACATACATATATGATTAATGCAGTGAGTGCGTTGCTAAGCATACACGAATTTTTCTTTGATGTTAAAATAGAAAATAATTTTTTTTCCTTCTTATCGCAAAAAACCCGCAAAATGTTTTTATATGATTTGTAAGTAGACATATCATAGAAAATTACAAAATCTTTTTTTTTACCCAAGCTTCCTCAAACCGGATTTGAATTTCTACTTGAAAGTGAAAACTGTTTGTTTTTTACACCAATTTTCAAAAAAAATATTCAAAATATTTCTACAACAAAAATATTTAACTGAGATACACATTTGAACTTCCAAATACCAGAAGTTGAAGGTTCCATTGCAAAAATATTACTTTTATGCTAGAAAAATACAAAAATTTAATATGAAAAAAAATTTTTTTTTCAGTTTTTACCACTGTTTTCAAAAGCTTAAAAAAACTTCAGCTTTGACAACGCACAACTCTAAAAGTTGCTAAGATAGAAAAATGAAAAAGATAATTAGTGATGCACAATTTTGTTAACTATAACCTGAAATATATTACTTTTTAAAAATATAAATTTTCAATTAAGAGCCATTATTGGGAATTTCAACCCAACGTGGGACGTTTTGATGGCGGGATTGGAGGAATACCTCCCCATGTCCATAAAAACTTAAAAATTTAATTTGTATGGTATTAAGGCATAATCCATTTTTTTTAAATAATTCCATTGTTTTTGCAAATACTATTTTATGTCGCCGCCCACAAAAGGAGGCGGGGAAAAAATAACATTTTAGAATCTCCAGTATGCAATCTTAGCTTTTTGAACATTTACTGATTATAAAAGTTGCATTTGCTAAACAAAAGTATGGGAAAACTTAAACGAAAATTTAATCTTTCAGAGGTAGGATTAGTTCTTCTAAGGGGAACTTTTTTCTCTTTGGTTCGATATTTCTTATGTTATAGCTGTAACAGCCTATGACCGTAAACAATTTTATTGCTTAGTTTCAATAATCTCAATCAATTTTCAGAGCCTATATTAAGCTAATGCCAAAATACCCCTATGTGCGAGGGTCAGCAACGAAAATTAGGTCGACAGTATTTCTTACTTTGTTATCAAATCCAATCAACTTAATACATACCAGTTATTTATCAATATATTTAAACAAAACAGTCTTCAAGTTGTTTAGATTCATTTTTATTAAGACTTAAACACAAAAGAACATTATCAAATTTTTAGGAGTTTAAAAGTAATTCTTCCTTCATTTACTTCAATATTTTTTTATTAAAGGAAAGTAACCAACCCAAAGATAATCCACAACAAATAAGAGATCCCCTTTTTATCCAACCATACAACAGCACGTTCTAACATCTAATAAAGTATAAAAACCTTTATATCCTTAGTCTTAGGGATCAGTTATAAAGGAGACCGGCCTTTGCTCCCTTATTATTATCATTTATATATTTTTTAAGGGATAATAAATCAATTATCAAGACATCATCATAAATACAAATAGAGAAAAAAAAAAATAAAGGAAAAGTAAAAATAAAAATAAAGAAAGGGAGCCTTTAATAAATAATTTTAAATTGTTTACAGTTCCGGTTGATTGTGCAGCAATATGATCCGTGTTAGTGATCCGGGCGGCTTCTGTCTAGGTTATGATTAGAAAACATTTGTCAGTTCAACATGACATGACGTGTCAGGCTTAATGATCACAAAATAAATTCGAGTTGAGTTTTAGAAGCTCAGAAAAATATGAAACATGTTTCTTTCTTTCTCTTTTTTGGCGCGGGTGCATATTTTTTCCTTTAGGGTTTTCAGCAGAGTAAATTTTGACACAGTGTTTGAAAAATTAATAAAATGTTTTTTGTTTTTTTTTGATTTTTTTTAAGCCTTTAAAATAGAAAATAATAGTTTTAAACGCGTGCTTATTTTAAAAAGAGTTGCAATTTCCAAAATTCGTTATTCTCGAATTGTGTTTATTTATTGGCTCAATTAATTAACAGTCTCTTAGACTACAATAGCAGGCTTTTGTATCCTTTTTTTTAGCACTAAGAAGATGTTGTTTTATATGAATGTATTTTTTATAAATGTATTTTAAAAGTATTATTGATCATTTATGTTGTTTTCAGATTTTATTGTCCTTAAACGCCTGCTGTTAATTGTAATACTGCATTTAAAGTACTTATATTTCAATACATTATTTTTATTTTTATTGTTACTTTTCTTTTGTATTTTGCTCTTTAAGCCGCCTTGGTAAACAATTAGTTAATTGCTCTGCAAGACACCACACACGTTGCAGTTGGTTATGCATATACTTAAGGTTGTTGTACATACAATACATGTGCATATAAACATATGAACATATAAAGATTACATTTGTATTATAATCCTCAAAAGTATTATTTTTTGGTTTACTTAACAGCATGTGTTTCCAAAGCATGATTGCTTGTGTTACATTTAAAATCTATTTTTTTGAGTAGGGCTTCAACTTTTAGTGCGATGTTGGACTTCAATTTTATGCTATGGTATGGTGGAATTTCATCTAATTAATTGTGCTGATGTTACTATTACCAGAAGAACATATCTTGAGTTTTTGTTAGGGAGATCAGGAACCAAAAATTATTAAATCGTATGTAGATTGAAATAAAAATTAAATTTATTTAACTACTTTTGTCGTTAAGATTCTACTAATTTGTCTCGTTTATAATATTTGCGAAATTTGGTTTAGTATTGTGAACCTACCAATCACGGAGCATTAGCCTGGCGCCATAGATGTTGGGCTTTGGTATCGATATTATTGGTTAGTTGGAATTAATATACGATTTGTTTACCTCTTGAATTATCACATTAGATATTTTGTCTATTCGCCTATAATAATCCGATGCAGAAAGGGGTTAGTTTGAAGGAGATCTAGAAGCAATTCAAATATGCCAAATCATCTTTTGATGTCTCTTAACTTTAATTTTAAGGTCAGACGCAAGGCATATTAATCAGGGAGCCTCACTACGGAGGGAAAGTATTCAGGCGAAAAAAATAAATTTTTGTTATATGGATTTAGACAGTTAAACTAACAATTTTTCCCCTTAAATGGAAGTCGAACTATCAAACTTCATAAAAAAATATAAAATTTTCGCCTTAAAATCGCCAACAATTCCCCATGTCGGCAAAACAAAAATTTGATTGCCAAATAAGATTAGCAATCGCCACGAGAAAAGTATTCTACATTTAACTCAGGATACTAAGGTACCTCCTCACGATATTTTTTTTAAATCCAGCCAGTAGTTTTTACATGATGCGCAGGCAGACAAACAGACATGAAATAAAGTACAGTTCTAGGTGGTATATAAGGTAACAATCTTATCGTATCGTTTTATTTCTATCTTGTTATTCTCCATGAAGTTTTATAAAGTGGTAAGATATTAATTTGGCTGCGGTTTTTTTATTTTCTCTTATTTCCAAATAAAGAAAATTTTATTTTTATTATTTTTTTCTACACTAATTTTATAAAAAATTTTGTCCATGATATTTTTTTTGCCATGCACCGTCTCCTAATTGCCTCCAGTCTTATCGCCTACAAATGCACCTTGTTTCCTTGCCATGCCTAGAAATCGTTAAATGTATGTAAAGGGTGGTTAAATTTTTAAGGGCCGATGTTGATTTTGAATAAAACAAAAATTATTTAGGAAATTATTTTAATTTTTTTTAAATTGATAATATTGTTATGGTTCAATTATGTATGAAAGAAAATATCGGCCATATGGCCGGCACGACCTCGACGGCACACCTCCATCCGATGCTCCAAATTTTGGATGATGCTGAGGCATACTTGCTGAGGCATATTGAATTGTTGCTGGCTTATCGACGTACACTTTTTTTTTCAAAGATCCCCAAAGACAGAAATCCAACGGTGTCAAATCACATGATCTTGGAGGCCAATTGACATCGCCACCACGAGAGATAACATGGAGATTGTATTTTTCGCGCAGAAGAGCCATTGTTTCGTTAGCTGTGTGGCAAGTGGCACCGTCCTGTTGAAACTACATATCGTCCACATCTTCCAATTCGGGATATAAAAAGTTCGTTATCATCTAACGATAGCAAACACCACTTAAAGTAACTGCCTGACCGGCCTCGTTTTGGAAAATATACGGCCCGATGATGTCGCCAGCCAATAAACCGCACCCAAACAGACACTCTTTGTGGGTGCATTGGTTTTTCGACAATCACTCTTGGATTATCATTTGCCCAAATGCGGAAATTCTGCTTATTGGTGAATCCACTGAGGTGAAAAATATGCCTCATCACTGAAGATGATTTTCTTTGAAAATTGATCAACCAACGTTGCTACTTCTTGCCACCATTCTTATCATTGACGATTCTATGATTTAAATTGAGTAAGTCTGAGATTGAGAAATGTCAAATTAAATGCAGAAACAAACTTGAAGTTTAGGTGTGGTTCACATTCCACATCGGCCCTTTAAATTTAACCAGCCGATATTAAGGATGATTCTTGCTATGTATTATATTTGCTTTGTTTATTTTTTCTCTTATTTACCTGTCAACCATACTCAAGATGCGGCCCCTCTGCCGACTACATACAATTTCTCAACTGCCGCTCTTCAGTGTTTCGTCTGGGGTTGTTCCTTTGCTTGATTATTCATTTTATTTGATGATAATGTGAAAACGATATGTTCTGTTACGTTAGATTTTTTAACAATCACAATAATTCTCATTTGATTTTTCATAAAAAATCGAATGCAAATCTTGTGAAATGAGCTTTATTAGTATCTGCTAAGGAGCAGCGTGCACTGAAATGGCACTAATCAATAATAAATGTGGCAATAAGTAGCAATAATCATTAAAAATTGAAAGTTGTTTTAATTATAATTATTAGGAATGGACTTGTTCCACTTTCAAAAGAAATATTTGCGCGATGGCATTGTACAGTTTTTGTTTATTTTATATCAAAATAGAACTTTATTAAAATTGTGATTGCAAATATAAAGAGGATGTCTGTCTATATCTCATTGAAATTATCGTTAACTTAGTTTTTTTAAAAAGTGGACTTATACCACTTTAAAAAAAAACAGCTCATATAACGAATTCTAGTGACAGTACTTGCCGGTGACCTTTTGTAAAAATGTATTATGTACTTGGAAAAATAAAAATACTAACGCAATCTGGTCTTTAAAACGACAAAAAGTTATGCTTACACCCAATATTATGTTTTTTGTTAATTTTTATTTTTAAATCCACTTTTAATAGTAAAACAATATTTAGCGCAACGTTATTGTTTTTAAATACAAAGAATATTAATCAGAAAAAAATATACAAAACTTAGTAACTCCCCCATGTCAAAAACAAACCAAGTAATTAACATTCGCTTCGTAAAGAGCAAACATGAATGAAAAATGTCATTGTCACTTAAAGCAACACTTTTACACTAAAGAAAAGGTAAAAACGGCAACAACAACAACAAAAACACCAAACTGACAAGCAAAAGAACTCACAAATAAGCTCCAGAAAAACAGCAAGTAAAATTTACCCCATAAAAAAGAATATTAAATAAAAATGACAGAAATCAAAATAGAACAAAAAAAAAAAAAAAACGAGAAAATTTATGAAAAGCCACATAATACCACCCAATAAAGGGAAAAATATTACGCAAATACACACACACACAGTTGTTTAAGTATGCAAACAGTACAAGGAAACGTAAAGTACACAGTTACAAGTTGTAAAATAACTGTTTTCAGAAACACAACCACAGCCATGTTTATTGAAAAAGAATAATTTAGTGAGCCTTAAAAAATAAGTATAGAAGCATGAGAGTACATTCATACAAGAATTTGCAAAAATAACCACCCAAAATATGCATCAGATTTTATTTTCATAAGCTTGTGGGTGTGTGTGTGTGTGAGTGTGTCCTTTCTGTACTTTGTATGACACCTTCAATCAACCATCACTTTACGTTTTTTTTCCTTTTCAGTAAACAACCCTTTATTTTTGAATTTAAACTGTGAAGCTTTTTTCTAACGAACACCTAGATGGCTCTTATTTATTTAATTTAAGCTAAAAAGCCATTTTTATTCCACGAGTATTTAAAAGATGGCGTTAGTATACATTTAACTGGAAATTTTTTTTGTACAGAGAATTTTTTAATTTTTTTAATATTTTTTTTTTATACAGAAACGCTAAAAATAAAAGTATAAAAATTAAAAGCCCTTGTAAGAGGGGAATATGTAAACATTTTCCACACATGCCCACCAACACATGTGAGTGGCATAAGAGAACCAAAAAAAAAAAGAAAATAATAATGAAAATAAAGAAACAGTTACTCTCACACATGAGCAATCAACCTGACGCACACATGTTTGGGGAGCATATGAATTGTGGGTCTCTTTACAAAACCAAAAAAAGAAGTGAAGTGAAAGAGACATTGAAATGAGTGCATCATGTTGGAAAGTGTGTGTTGGTGTGTGCTATTTTTTTTTTTTTTTTGCTACCCAACACACAATGTGGGGGATTACTTCACGTGAGAGAATTTATGCAAATGTGTTTTTTTTTCTCTCTTTCTCCTCCTACTAATAATTTTCCATTTGAAGCAAACAAAAGCATAGTGGCATTTTTCATCAACTTGTGGGCTGGGCTGGTAGCTTTGGTTTGGGTAGCTTTTCGTGTGCACAGAAAAAATAAAAAAATATATATGAATGAGTATATTCATTCTTTATAATTTCGCTTAGAGTGTGATTGCTATCATTTGCTTGCTTCTTTTACTTTCAAAAGTTCTACACGCAAAATGGCATTTAAGTAGTTCTGCATTAAAGTACAATATAAATTTAACCAATATTATTTTCAACACTCTCTTTGTCAAATGGTTGTCTGACTGTTAGATTTTTGTTTCGGTTTTTGTGTCAGTGTTCGTTCATACATACATACATATGCATCCATATGTACATATTCAATGGTAGATTGCCGCAATTACAACTTATTCTTTTGTCATTTTGTGTGATTTCTTTTTGTTTGTGGGTGGTAATATTTTGGCCACTTTGTGGGGGTATCGTTATTGCGGTTTGGAAAAATTTTTAAAAAATGTGTGTGTGTGTGTGTGTGTGGTTTGACTAAGTTAGAGTTAGAGTGTGCGTGCATAGTATCGAAAGACATTTTATGTTTGGCGTAAGTTAAAAACTTTTTTTGGAAAATTTAAAACTTTACCATATTTTGGGCAGTTTTTAACCGACTTCAAAAAAGAAGGAGGTTATCAATTCGTCTGAATGTTGCTTTTTTTTATGTAAGTATCCGCAGAACTCAGCCATTTCTGAACCGATTTAAACATTTTTTTCTTTATTTGAAAGGTTATGCTTTTAGGTTGGTCCCATTTTAAAAACAGCTCATTATATTAAAAATTAAAGGGTGTCCCCATACAACATACCTGTTTTTTACATGTATTAAGAACCGTAAAGGGCACCAAATTAAAATTTTTAAAAATTGCGTACCGCTATAGCTCCCAAAAGCAGAAATTAATAAAAATAAATAAATTTAAAATTTAAAGGGTGTCCCCATAGGTGACATAATATGACCAATTTGGGTCTATCTTTTGAATCGTTATAGACTAAACCTTGAAAATTTGACAGAATGTCGATTACTATGATCGTTATAATAAAATGTATAAATATTCAAAATTCTAAATTAAAGGGTGCTCCAATAGTTCATTTAATTTATGTATATGGCCATACTTTTGAACAGTTGTACACAGACCGCTGAAATTAACAAAGAACCTGTAGTGCTAAGTTAGCTATAACAAAAAGTATAAAATTTGAATTTGGAACTAAAAGGGTGTGCCAATAGTTAATGTAATTCTATGTATGTGGCCAAACTTTTGAACTGTTAGTGACAGACAGCTGAAATTTACAAGGAACCTGTATTGCAAAGTCCACTATAGCAAGTATACAATTTGAATTTAGAAATTAAAGGGTGTCCCCATAAATTACGTAATTTGATCTATATGGCCTTATCTTTTGATATGTTAAACACAAACACTTAAAAATTAGGCAAAATGTCCACTACTTTCTCTGGTATGATAACAAGTATAAATATTTGGAATTATAATGTAAAGGGTGTCCCCTTTAGTTCATGTAATTTGATATATAAGATTAAACTTTTTAACCTTTATGGACAGATAGTTGATATTTACAAAGAATCTTTGTGGCCAAGTCCTCTATAACAACAGGTCTTTAATATAACATTGTAAATTAAAGGGTGCCCGAATAGGTGATGTTATTTGATCTAAGTGCCCGTATCTTTGAAACGGTTATAGACAGAGTTTTGAATGGTGTCCCCATAAAAGACAGATGCTGGTGAAAATAACTTAACTTTTGAACAGTAATAGGGAGAGGCTTGACATACAAATAGTCTTTATTTTTTCCCCTCTAATTTTGGCGCATCTTTTATTTGGTTTATATGTAATTCTTACAGATTACTTCTTACATTTTTAGTTTAGAATTGGTGCCCTTCTATCTGTTTTGAAGTCGGTTTTTTTTTGTTGGCAAGAATTATGTTTTATAAAATTTTTTTATTAAAATGCAACTATATAAAGTTTCTTTTATACTGTAAAATGTTCTTATACCTACTGAAGAAAATTCTTTTTAAACGCAGCAAATAGCTTGTAATCTGAACTCATGTTGGCAAAGTTTTGAGTAAGGGGTACCAAGTATCTAGTATTATTTCAAAACAGCTTAAAGATTATTTTAAGCAAAGTTTGATTAATTGATTGTACAAAAAAGAAGAGTTTTCTTTCAGTATCCAAAGAAAATAATTTAAATATTTCATAACTAACATTTATTGTAATAAACTAATAATAATACTTCTTGTATAAACTAATATGTATCTGCATGTAAAAATTGTTTCATCTACCGGGTGAACCAAATGCAAGTTTTAATTAAATATATATATATATATATATATATATATAAATGAACTAAACTTAATTTATTATCCCTCAAGAAAGAGTATATACGTTCTCCCACTCTAATATGTATACTTTAATTCTGGTGTATATATACCACGAACTGCAATAACCTTAGCTTTGATATCTTAAAATGTTTTGCATAACAAATAGATGACAACAACTGAGAAAAAAAAATAATTTCATAAGCAATGACAGCAATAAATTTTCAGAAAATCAAGAAATTGTTTCAAACAATCGATTTCCCTAAATCGATTAATTAGCTTTTGTTTTTAATGCTTAGTAATCTTATATTTTTAATACCATTAAATATAGATGTATGAACATATGTTTGTTTGTAAGTTTGTATGGCCTAATAAGGTAATTTTTAAACACTTCCCATTCAAATACATCATAATATATTGAACAATTACAAACAGAATATAATATTATTAACATGTCATTATTAATGTCATGTAATATTTTCTAAAAAAAAAATTCTTAGAATAAACGGTTGATCGACACCATTGGCTGCAATGATCTACCGTTGCACAACGAACGACAGTGAAACTGGTCAACCGCAACCATTTCAGAGACAAAATTGTTTAATAAACAACTGCTGCCGTAAGTGGAAGGAAAAGGCCCAACGAATAAAAGAGCATGTAAAAGAGAACAATAAAATTTAACAACATTTTTACAGCAAAATTTTATAGTTTTCAAACTTAACTAAAACTAAAAAAAAGAAAACAGGGTGTAACCGTTAAAATTGTGACTATAAATGTTTTTAAATATGGTGACAAAATAATTGCTTAATTAGTTAATTGTCTTAAGACACAAACAGAGTCGTATTAAAACAATAAAACATTTTGTAAATTTAGACACCCCTCTTTTAAAGTGTTAGGAACAATTTAAGAAAAAATTTGGTAGGCAGTTAATAAAAATGGTTTAAAGTTGAGAGGGATACAGTGAGAAGTAAAATTAAATGAATAAAAAAATCATAAAAAATATTTTCATTTTATAGAAGCTTTATTTAACAAATTTAAACGAAAATTTGAATATTAAATTCTTGCTAAAAAATTTCTCATTTTGAGATCCTAAAAATTAGACGAAAACCACAAAATGTGAAACAAAAATTTCAGGATAACAAAAAGAGATCTTAAATATAAAACAGTTTTCATAACATCTAAAGTGCTAATTGTCATCTAACAGGAAGTTAATAGATATTGTCAGATGTTCGGTTAATGGTTCTGGAGACTGAAGCGGTTTCATAAATGGCGTATCAACTATTTCCGACGAAGTTAGATAAACTTTTTAAACAATTACCATTATTCACGTAGAAAAACATATGCCATTTAGAATATGACCAAGAGAGGCTTGAAGGATTTGCTATGCAGACTATGGATGTAAGTCGACTTACAATTTTTAATGAAACTTATCAGCAAATTGTGAAGCTCTGAGCATATTGCTATGCTAAGGACAAGGAACATCGAAAAAATCTATTATGAGGAATATTCTTTGAAAAAGGCGAATTTTTAAGTAATGTGCGATTCTGCTTAAAAAAATATAGAACGGAAACTCCAGTTATACTGATAAAATTGGATAAAAAATTAAGGCTTATAACTCTTAAACTCCAACCTGGAACAACTAGAAAAATTAACCATCCTGTCGCGTAAAAGCAAAACTGAAAATATGTTTTTCTGATAGAAATGTTGGAGTGAAGGCTTTGCAATTGTGATACTTTAAATACCCTGAAAATAAGGCGGAGTATAGGTTAGTATAGACCAGCTCTAAAGGTTTTCAATAAGCTATTAGTCTAGAAAATTGCGGATAAGTTACTTTACTAAAATTGGAGTACCTCTACCTAAATTGAAAAAGTTAGGTTGAAGATAATGGTTGCTGGCACTGAAAAGGTGGAAGGAGAAGGACAGAGGCTTCTACATATAGACAGGGTCGAATAATTTCAAAGAGCCCCTTAGTAGGAAGGCCAGTAAGGTGTTTAGTTATAAAAGAAGTTCCTTAAACTGGATAAGTTCGCTAATGACAGGTCATGATAACTTCTGGTATCATCTAGCCAATATAAAAACAGAAGAAGATAATACTTGCAGACTGTGTGTGTGAATATTCACCATTGGCAAGCATAAGACTGAGGACTACGGGCAGAAACTTATTAAAAGTGGATGCTATGGGAGGCTTAAGCTATTAGGGATACCATGATAAGAAAGAAAGTCGACAGTTACCAGTCGACAGCGTGACAGGTGGAATCACTAAAGTCAAGAGTAAAGGCTGGTGGTAACAAGTGACTCAATGGCAGTAAGGTTGCCGTAAATTATAAATCGGTTACCTATAATTATTGAGGACAGAATCGAATTCCTTCTACATTAATAATAATGTTTGCAGGAAGCATACAGTTTTATGTATATTCAGTGTTTGGTGGCATTAGACTAAGGGCCAGAGGGGAACAACTACTGATTGTTAGTTAAGCAGACTCTTCCGGCATAAGTAATTTACATTCAAAAGTCGTTGAAGCTAAACTTTAAATAAAGGACATGATATATACTGACAATCGTACAACATATTAAAAAATTTGTCGTAGGTGTTAATGCCTCTGATAGAGCTTTAGAATTTCAGGATTCTGTAATAAAGAGACGCCACATTTCATGATTATACTGAGGATCCATGGGACTCAGTTATAGTAAATTATTCGTATTATTCCCATTATTATAGGCTCCTGAATGAAGGGCTACTCTACGATCGATTATTAGGCCTATGGCGTAATTATATATGGAAAAATAGCAATAAATATTTTAATTATCCTTAAATGCTAAGAATTTCATGATACTAGTTTAAAAAAAAGTCCAAAGGCAGCTCTTATAAATATTCCCCGAATCTGTGGGAAATATCAAGTCTTGAATGCAATAACTTTCGCAAAAGTTAGCAGTTTAATCTTTTACGGCCTTAATTATAATGGTTGTATTTGAGATAGTTATCGGATGTATTCAAACTTTTTTCTTGCGAAGAAATTATTTGCTGAGAACACTTACTTCCAGTTAAAAAAATAAATTATTTTATTTTCTTTACCTTTCAGCTCTCAGAAATCAAACTAGCAACTCTTAAAGGCACTAACTATGCCCTCTTTAAATTATCTTAAAACAAACAAATTTTTTTAAAGATATTTTGTCGCATCAATTTTCTTAGTCACTGTTTGCATGCAATTTTTTGTACTTAGTGTCACTTAAAGCTTTTGCACATGTTACGCATTACATTAATGTCGCTGTTTTTTTTTTGTTTTTTTGTTTTGTTGTTGCCGTTTAAGTTCATTGAGTTTAATGGTGTTGCAACTTTCGCGCTCTTAAGTTTTTTTGTTGTTTGTGTTTTGTTTTCGTTGCATTTTTTTTTGTTATTGTTTCTGTAAAATTTTTGTAGACTTTTTTGACATTTTGACGAAGAGGAAATGTCACGTCACGTCGTGTTTTGCCGCACACCTCCAATTTCCGGTTGAGCGGGTTGCCAGTGAACAGCAAATGAAGTCAAATTGCAAAATACAAACCGAACATCCCGACCAAACGTCATCCACATTTACACTAACTTTCACATATTTAGTTTTGTATAAAATTGTTTGCGAAAGTTTAAACTATGCCCTGCACGGGGAACAATTGATAAGGAATTTAAACTGAATACTTAACAAATATAAAATGAAAATAGTTTAAAAAAATTAAAAAATTATTAATTTTATCCATTTTTTTATTGGAAAAAATTAAAAAAAATTGATTTGAGGGTCTAGAATTTTTCTCAAGTATTATTTTTAATTATTTTGCAATCATACCTCGGTGAAGGTATCACTGACGTCGATGGGGTTTATTTAAAACAAAAAACAACAACTCGCTACGTTCTGTGTCAAACATTAACGCTATTTTAACGCTTGACGTTTTAGTCATTTTCAGTTTGAAAACATACGCGCTCACTTACATGCATACAAACGAGTCCATATGTACTTTTACATGCAATTTTTGTAAGAGTGTGAGGTTCGGTGAGTTCGTGCAATAACATATAAACCAATAGACAGAAAGACAGACAGATTTAAGTGCATTGTGTAAATTTTAGTTTCAATCCTTTTAATAAACTACTTCCCAAACATATTACGGACGTGGTTTGGGCATGAGCTTTACGATAAAAATCCCCAAAAGAAGCAAAAAGATTTTGAATAAAATTTGTTTAGTTTTTTTATTAATGGTGGAGTATAGTCTGAAAAGTCATCATGAATTCTATTGATTCGATTATAATAAAAGACCTGAGTTCATTTCAGCCAAATACTCTAGCAAATATTACATTGAGTCATGGAATATTTTAAAGTTTATGATTTGTTTTTATGTATTTATTCTTGCCAATATTTTTAAGTTATTGTTATTTTTTTCTTTTTGGTAGCCATATTGGAAATTCAAGACATTTTTGGATCTACATTTTTAGAATAGTGTAGCCAAGGGTTAAGAACGTCACCGTACCTTTCGATGTCTCTCCGTATGTCAGAGCCCTCTATCAGTGAAACTGTAAGAGGTAGACTCTTGAAGTTTTAACGGAACTACTATGGCCACTATAAAAGCCAATAGTAAAAATTAAAGGGTGTGCCGATAGTGACAACATTTTTATGAATACGAACTTTAAATTTAAACAGTAATAGGCAGACACTTGAAACATAAGTATAAAAATTAAAGGGTGTTCCCATAGAGTCCATGATTTTTACGAATATAGCCTTATCGTTAAAACCGTAGTAGGCAGAAGCTTGACATTTACACAGAGTATGTAAAAGTTTCTTCGCTGTAAAAGTAAGTATATACAAAAATTTAAGGGTGTCCCCAATAGTGAAGCCAATTTTACAAACTTGAAACTTTTATAATGTGTCCGCTATTAGAGTTCGTGATTTTGACGATTATGGCCTTATCTCTAAATCCGTTATACGCAGATGCTTAACATTTATGCAGAGTATCTAAAGCTATGTTCGCATAAGCAGTAAGTATCCACAAAAATTAAAGGGTGTTCCGATAGAAGCGTGATTTTAACTCATTAAAAAATTTTTTTAAATCATTATAGGCAGACATTTGACAGTCTAGACTATGGAAAGTATAAAAAATCAAAATTAAAAGGTTGGGTACCTTCCTGGATAAAATTCTAAAATTTATATAAAATTCTAAAACTGGAAAAATTATTGTAAAAGGCATTTAAAATATTTTAAAAATACAAATTTTATTCTATTGGCTATTTGGCGATAAGTAATTCATATTTCGTCATTATTTTAAAACAGCGCCATCTATTGCGCAAGCGTGCATAAAATATACCGCTTTTAAAGCTATCCATCAATTTAAAAGTGGTATAGGCGATGTTATGTTTTGAATTTAAAAATTGCATATCTTAAAGGAATGATTCCACGTTGCCCCAAAATAAATCGACTCAGATATATGAGAAAAATTTATTGAATTTATATTTTTGAATACATTTAAAAAATGTAAGTTTATGTTGATTTCTCTTGTTGACTTATCACTTATAGTTTAAGAGATATGTGGCTTCAAAAACTAATATTTCGGAACCACAGATTTTCGGGTGTTTTTGACCGAAAGAAGAATTGCATGACAATCTCGCTCAACTCTTTCAAACCATTCCTCCAAAGAAGAAAAATTTAGTTTACCAAGAGCGCCTACGACATTTATTTAGCTATAGTTTTTCCGATTCAGCTTTACGGGTCACCTGTTACGTTCTGTTTGTAAAGAAGAAAAAGCTTTTTCTTATGAGTGCTTCCAGCACCAGCTCTGGCCAATTATACTAATGCCTTTGGACGATAAAAAGATGGTGACAAATTCTTAAATACTTCAACGTTTTTTACGATTGTGTGTGGAATACAATTTTCTCCACGATATCTAGCCGATCTCTAACTTCCTAAATTATTTTTATTCGAGCAACATATTGAAGTTATTCAAGACCTGTAACTGCAAGGAACAAAAGTTTAAATTCAAATCGGATGAGGTGAGAACTTATGGGTAGCCATGATACAAAATTGCATATTGGTGAACTTACTTACGTATTTACTTGATGGTATCCTTACAATAAAATTACTAAGAAAAAAATTTTTTTACTTACATTTTTTTCAATTAAAATTTTAATCAGTTTTAAGTTAAAGTTTAATTAATTTTTTAATTGAATCTAATATATATTTGCTAAAAACAGAACCAAAAAAAATCATAATTAAACAATTAATTGTAACAAATAATTATTTAATTAAATTTTATTCTGAAACCAATTAAAACATTTAATTGGTGAAAATATTTTTTTCTCCGTAAGTCTTCATGGCATTTTAATTTATGAATAGGTATCAGGAAGATTGGCCTTAAAAAGTATCCTGCCAGCAGTATTTTCTTAGTATCTAATGATGTTCGACATAAAGAGGTCTTTACAGGAAAATATTAAGGCAGATGAACTAGCAGTGCATACCTTCTAAGGCTCCCTTACAAATTTAGTCTTTTTCGCAAAACTGAAGGAAAGAAAATGGAAATCTACAAATAATTTAGAGAGATTTTTAAACTGTAATAATATCTACCAAAGGTAATAACTTTTAAATTATAATGGCGTTAAATTATGTCTCAGTGTATGACTACATAACTAGAGTAGACAAGGCTTTGAATGTTGAGTGTAAGCTATTCTGTGTCAGTTATGAGGATGCAAACAAAAAGGAGAATATGAGATATTTTCCAACTGGCAAGCAATCTTATGAACACTAAGGAAATCTCGTGCTATTATTTAGCTGCTTGAGAAAGCATAGATTAAACCAGAGCACATTGAGCACGGCTCGGATTAGATCTACAGTATAAACTCTGTGTATGTGGAATTCCTTTTTTAACCGACTTCAAAAAAGAAGGAGGTTATCAATTCGTCTGAATGTTGCTTTTTTTATGTATGTAACCGCAGAACTCAGCCATTTCTGAACCGCTTTTAAAATTTTTTTCTTTATTTGAAAGGTTATGCTTTCAGGTTGGTCCCGTTTTAAAATCAGTTCATTATATTAAAATTTAAAGGGTGTCCCCATACAACATACATGTTTTTTACGTGTATTAAAAACTGTAAAGGGCACCAAATTAAAATTTTAAAAAATTGCGTATCGGTCTAGCTCCCAACGGCAGAAATTAATAAAAAAATAAACTTAAAATTTAAAGGGTGTCCCCATAGGTGCTGTAATTTGACCTATATATGCCTATCTTTTGAACCCTCATAGACAAAACCTTGAAAATTTTACAGAATGTCGATTACTATGACTGTTAAAATAAAATGTATAAAGATTGTAAAATTTTAAATTAAAGGGTGCTCCAATAGGACATTTAATTTCATGTATATGGCCATACTTTTGAGCAGTTGTACACAGACCGCTGAAATTTACAAAAAGCCTGTATTGCTAAGTCACCTATAATAAAAAGTATAAAATTTGAATTTGGAAATAAAAGGGTGTCCCAATAGTTAATGTAATTCTATGTATGTGGCCAAACTTTGTAACTGTTATAGACAGACAGCTGAAATATTCAAGGAACCTGTATTCCAAAGTCTACTATAGCAAATATACAATTTGAATTTAGAAATTAAAGGGTGTCCCTATAAATTATGTAATTTGATCTATATGGCCCTATCTCTTGAACTGTAAAACGCAAACACTTGAAAATTAGGCAGAATGTCCACTACTTTCTCTGGTTAATATACCACAGAAAGTATAAATATTTGGAATTATAATGTAAAGGGTGTCGCAATAGTTCATGTAATTTGATATATATGTCCAAACTTATGAACCGTCATAGACAGACAGTTGAAATATTCAAGGAACCTGTATTCCAAAGTCTACTATAGCAAATATACAATTTGAATTTAGAAATTAAAGGGTGTCCCTATAAATTATGTAATTTGATCTATATGGCCCTATCTCTTGAACTGTAAAACACAAACACTTGAAAATTAGGCAGAATGTCCACTACTTTCTCTGGTTAATATACCACAGAAAGTATAAATATTTGGAATTATAATGTAAAGGGTGTCGCAATAGTTCATGTAATTTGATATATATGTCCAAACTTATGAACCGTCATAGACAGACAGTTGAAATTTACAAAGAATCTTTGTGACCAAGTCCCTTATAACAACAGGTCTTTAATTTAAAATTGTAAATTAAAGGGTGTCCTAATAGGAGATGTTATTTGATCTATGTGACCCTATCTTTGAAACCGTTATACACAGAGGCTTGAATGGTGTCCTCATAAAAGACGGATGCTGGTGAAAATAGCTTAACTTTTGAACAGTAATAGGAGAGGCTTGACATTCAAATAGTCTTTATTTTTTTCCCTCTAATTTTGGCGCATCTTTTATTTGGTTTAAATCTAATTCTTACAGATTACTTCTTACATTTTTAGTTTAGCATTGCTGCCTTTCTATCTGTTTTGAAGTCAGTTTTTTTCGAAAATTATTCTATTATACTGTACCAATTAAAGGCAACCTAAAATAAATTTTTATGGACAATATTTTCCTACCTAACCTTGCCTTTCAAAATAAGTTTAAAAATTATTTTTTCTTTCTACATAGTAGTCATGGCGTTGTTTTACTCTTGTATTGAGCTCAATATATATTGACTATGTTGCCCTCATAGTAAGAGGGAACTAATTAATGAAAAAATTCTTTAATAAAAAAATTTTATGCTGCCCCTCGAAAAGGGACATGTATGTACTTTCATATACATATTTCTATATATTTTTTTTTTAAATCTTGTCAAAGTTTTAAAATTTTTAGACACTTTTAATTGTTTGTAAAATATTAGAACATCTAAATGTATATGTACATTAGTATGTGTTGTGCATAGCTTTATGAGTAAAAACCTCCTGCAATTTTCCTTTGAAAATGTATAAAAATAAATATTGGTTTTATTTCGAAAAATTTTAAAATAAACATTTAAAGTGTGTGTGTCAAAATTAGTAAAATCCTAAAAGTCAAGGTGGTCTCCCAAAAATGCAACATGCTTAAAAATTATTTGAGAACTGTTTGAAAGAGCATTCAAGTACGAGTAGTCATTGCATTCATTCAATTATTCATTTCATTCTGGCCAACATACAATTGAACAGCTTGCTGTTTTTGTTTTTCATCATCACAACACAGATTTCTTGGTCAATTTACTGCAAATCATTTGTATACTCGATATAATAGACCATTTTGCAAGATCACCCAACTTTCTTTAACTAATTATGTCGTCACTTGGAAATCTTTGTATGAGAAGATTTTTTTGCAAAACAAAATCTTTGTTTTTGAAAAGTAGATCGGTTAAATCACAATGCCTAAATGTGTGGTCTAAATTGAGATCTTAGAAAATCTATTCAAAAAAAAATACTTATTAAGTCATCTAAATACAAAAGATTTGCAAGAATGTTTTTTTTTGTAACATTTGTTATATTCTCACCATAATGGTTTTTTTATCTTTTATGCTGAAAAGTGATTTTTGAAGAAAAATATTCATTCAAGTTATTTTCTTGTAAAACCAGAATATTGTAAACAATTTCCTCTTTGAACAAAACTGAAAATTTTACTATAATTTTTCATTTGTATTTAGTTTAAGTGACACATGCCAAATAATATACTCGTTACAATGATATTTTGTGATCAGCGTAAGCAAAAAAATGTTACGAGTAAATTTAGGAGTTCGCTCGATTGTACTGCGGCTGACCTTATAGAAACGTAGCTAAGTAGCATCCTCAGACATTCGATGTTTCTATCTTAGAAATGTGTAAGAATTTCTGCTTCCTAAGCAGATAATTAGAGATACTAAATGAAGAATGGTACAAACTAAAGAAAATAAATTACCACAGCAGTAGTAATCGGCATCTACTCCTCCTCTTACAGCAGTCCGAAAGCAGAATGGACCTTCCACTTCCAGAAATGGTTATAAAAAAAAAGCCCAGTCAATAGAAATCTTAATAGTAATAATAAAACCGAAACTAGTTTCAGACATGCCTTAGAACGTCGGTTATGAGACCCTTTAAGAAACAGCTGTTATAGTCTTAAGGAGAGATATATCGCTGGGATTTTTGAAAGAGTACTTTTTAACAATTTTGAAAAAAAAACATACAATAAAAGAAGAAGAAAAGAAGAAAAAATAAAAGAAGAGAAAAGAAAAAAGAAAAGGGGAGATAAGAAAAGAAAAATAGGAAAAGAAAAAAAAGAAATTAAAATGAAAAGAAATATAAGGAAAGAGCAAGAAAAAGGAAGAAAAGAAGAGATAAGATAGGATGAGGAGAAGAGAAGAGTAGAGAAAAAAGGAGAAGACAACAGAAGAGAAGAAAAGAAAAGATAAGAGAAGAAAAGAGAACAGATGAGAAGAAAAAGAAATTAAAAGACGAGAAGAAGGCAAAGGAGGAGAGAATAGGATATAAGGAAAGGAAAAGAGAAGTGAAGATAGGGGAAGAGAATATAATAGAAGTGAAGAGAAGCGAAGCGAAGAGTAGAGAAGAAAAGAAAAGAGAAGAGAAGAGAAGAGAAGAGAAGAGAAGAAAAGAAAAGAAAACAAAACAAAAGAAAAGAGAAGAGAAGACAAGAGAAGAGACAGGGAAGAGAAGAGAAGAGAAGAGAATAGAAGAGAAGAGAAGAGAAGAGAAGAGAAGAGAAGAGAAGAGAAGAGAAAGGAAGAGAAGAGAAAGGAAGAGAAGAGAAGAGAAGAGAAGAGAAGAGAATAGAAGAGTAAAGAAAAGAAGAGTAAAGAAGAGAAGAGTAAAGAAGAGAAGAGTAAGGAAGAGAATAGAAGCAAAGAGAAGAGAAGAGAAGAGAAAGGAAGAGAAGAGAAGAGAAGAGAAGAGAAGAGAAGAGAAGAGAAGAGAAGAGAAGAGAAGAGAAGAGAGAGAAAAAAATAGAAGACACCGGAAGAGAGGGAAAAAAGAGAAGACAAAACAAGAGAAGGGAAGAGAAGAAAAGAGAAGGGAAGAGATGAGAATAAAGAAAGAATTTAAAAGACGAGAAGAAGAGAAAGGAGGAGAGAATACGATATAAGGAAAAGAGAAGTAAAGATAGGGGAAGAGAATATAATAGAAGAGAAGGGTAGCGAAGAGAATAGAAGAGAAGCGAAGAGAAATGAAGAGAAGAGAAGCGAAGCGAAGAGAACAGAACAGAAGAACAGATATTTTAGTTTTTTGTACAGTTTAATTTTTTGGAAAATTTTAAATCTTTGATTAAAACTAAAATTTGTTGGTAAAAGTGAATTTTTTTTAATTTGGACGAAAATGTGCTATTTTTGTGAAGTTTTTTAACTGATTGTTTTGTAAAATTTCTATTTTTTGTAGTCTAAATTTTATTTTTAAATATCGAATACAACAAAGCAAATACATACAAATATAAAATACTACAAGCAACGACAGTACATGGGTTATACTGATTTGCAAAAGCAAAATTTTCATATCTGACATATTTATGATGAGGAATTTCCAGAAATTACCAAGAACCTTGACAAACCGAATTTCAACTTAAATACGGACAGATATTTTTTGGAGCATGCTGGGTTTTCAGGTGAATTAAAATTTTTTGATCGAAATTACTATGTTTTCAAAAAAGTTAATTTTTTTTTTTAAATTTTGGAGACAATGTGATATTTTGGGGAAATTTCGATTGGTAGGTGAAATACAGATATTTTGGTAAACTATAGTTTTTTTTTTGGAATTTTCGGTTTTCGACACAACAAAGCAAAAGCATAATAATATAATTAATTATTTTCTGTAGCTCTTTGACACGCTAGGCAAAACTGATTTCAACCTAATTAGAGATACATCATATATGGATAAGTATAAGAATCTATAATAATTTATAGGATCGAAAATATATAATGTCAAAAATACAAACGGAATTAGCTTTTTTGAAGTGTACAAATAGAATGCTTGTTATGTGCAATAAGAAAAGTATGCGTCAGCCTTATCACTTTAACTTAGCTAAAAGTGAAAATATACATATTTCGAGTTAATACACTATTGTTCCACAAGTACATGTATATTTAATATAATTTCATTGGTTTCTGTGATTTACCAATAAAAGTTTTTTAAAAAATATTTTTTTAGTATTTCATTAGAAATATAAATCATTCAAATTTATTTTATTATTTTTTTTTTTTTTTTTTTTGAAAAAATTACTTTAGAAACATTTAAATATTTTGTGATATTTAAAGAACTACAAATTAAATGAAACGGTTAAAAGTCCAATAATTTAAAAATATCACAAGAACAAAGAAAATATTTTAAAGTGATTTTTCTTTGCCTGCTAACTCAATGTTGACAGAACAACAACACATCAGTGAATATAAAGTATATAAAATAAATGGGTGTATTTTTATATTTGTGATATGGCGAAAAAAAAGAAACAATTTAAATATAAAATATCTGTTTATTTGCATTTTTGAGGATAACCGAAACATTAATTTAAATTAAGAAAAACCAAAGACAAAAAAAAAGAACAAAACAGAAACTTGACGTCAATAATAAAAAATAACAAAGATGGTAGTCTATAGAAAACGAGGGTTGCAACAAAAAGATTGAAAATGAAATTTAGGAAGTTTATGAAAATAAAAGAAAATGTGAATTTCATATTTTATTACGCTCGAGATTAGTGCAGGGAATTTCTACTACTTTTAATAACTCGATACTACTCAATAGTTATCTTATGGGTACTCAATAGTACTCAATACTTAACCCTCGGAGGTATAGACAGGTCTGTGCAGACTTTTTGCATATAAAAGTGTGTGTAACATTTTTGTCTTACATGTTAGAGACAAATCCTTCCACGACTTCCTGGAGCAACAATCTCCGAACACAATGAGTAAAAAATCAGAGCAATAGTGGATCCGGGTTCGGTGTAATCCTGGTTTACAAATTTGTGTCGACAAACAGCATACACAGGTCTGTGCAGACCTACTTGTAATTTGTATGGAATGAAGGGTGGAAAGTGATAGAAGAATGTTTAACTTTTTTGTTTTTTCGGTTTGGTATTTTTGGTGGCAAAACAAATTTCACTTTAAATCAATGCAGATTACAATAACAGAAATAAACGTATTTATTGGCCTTACCTTGTTTGCCGGCATATTCGGGCAAAATGATCAGACTAGTCATGAGTTGTGGGGACACAATTGTAAGCCTATCTACAAGGCGACGATGTCTGCTAACCGTTATAAACTTATTTTAAAGTATATTAGATTTGATAACGGTACCACGTGATCCGGTTGCATTGTAGAAAGCAAATCGGCCGCCATCGACGACATTTGGAATATGCTCATGAGCAATTTAGAGCGTCGATATGTTCCGGGTGCCCAAATAACTGTGGATGAGGCCGCACGCGATTCACCCAATATATATGTACCTTCGAAACCAGCCAGATACGGCATAAAAATATGGTGGTTGTGCGATGCCCATTCAAATTATTCACTAAAAGGAATTATATATGTTGGAAGGCAACCGAATGAACCACGTGCGTTAAACCTTGGCGAGAACGTTGTTCTGAAATTGGTGGATAAATATAGTGGTTCTGGTCGAACAATATATGCCGACAACCTTTTTTGATCCTATGATTTGGTCACGGTTTTGATGACAAAACGGTTGGCTTATATAGGAACCATAAGGAAAAATAAGACCTGCATATCGAAGGAGATGTTGGACCCTAAAAGAGAGGTGTTGAGCACATTATTCACGTACCACAATAATAAGGTCGCACTCTCTCATATGTTCCAAACAAGAAAAAAACTGTGGTTCTCATCTCTACGAAACATTATAATTCTGCCGTCGACTATTCAAAACCAGCAAAGAAGCCGTTACAAATATTAGACTACAACATCTATAAATCAGGAGTGGACACCATGGACCAGATGGTTGGTGGCTACACCTGCAAACGGGCCACAAACCGATAGCCTTTGGCCATGTTTTTTAATATGCTGAATGTTGCGGGATTAGCTGCTTTTGTCATACATGAAAAAATATATAAAATTGTAAAGATTACTGACAGAAGACGTATCTTCCTTATGGAATTGGCCGAACAGGTCGTGCTCCCTTACATGAAACAGATAGACGAAAATCCACATGCAAGAGCCATGCAACACAGTCCATGGCGTAAGCATTTCATTTCTTCATTCATTCATTGAATTCAAGTTCTAAATCAATTTTTCAACTGTTTTTTTCAGGTAGCTTCAGGCCCGCCCATTGATGACCAACCACTCCATGCCGCATCCTCTTCCAGCAGACCATCATGCTCGCTGTGCTTTAAGTTAGACAAAAAGCCAGATACTCCTGCCTTGAATGCCGCATATAAAATATTTTTGTTTATCATATAATTGATCAAATTACTGAAATAGATAACAAAGATGTGTTAAAATCCGTATAAATTATTTATTTTGTGGTTTTCCTAGCATAAAATGCATTTATAGATACTTTTATGACACCTGACCATGCATTTCCATACAAATCCCATGTAGGTCTGCACAGACCTGTATATACCATTTACCGACACAAAATTCGTATACCTCCGAGGCTGTTTACATAATAGAAATGCATAGTTAATCAGAGTTTTAATGTAATGTGCTAAAAGTACTCAATACTAAGTAACGAGTTAGGTACTCAATATTGAGTACTCAAAAATGTATTCAGTAATGAGTACTCGGTACCCAATACTTTGCCACCACTACTTGAGAAGATTATACCAATCCTATTTCAATACAAATTGTCATTGATATACAAATAATTTATAACAAAAATTAAAAAAAAAGTTAAATATTATTCTTTGGAATGCCCTGGGTAGAACTTTATTTCAAACAACTTCCTATCACTCGCACAACTGTTTTAATTGAAATCAAGAAAATGAAAAAAAAAAAACATTTTTACATTCACAATAATAATTACTCGTCTTTTCAAAATTGTTTTCATTTTTCTTTCGCCACTTGTTAAAAAAAAAAAAAACTCTCTAAAACAATTCGAAGTAACCCCACACCCACTGATATACTCCATTACCTTTTAGTAAACTTCCTTTTTTGTTTTTTGCTTGTTTAAGCTTAAGACAATTGTTTTCTTACTGTTTTACATAATTAAGCAACTAAAAGTCCTTCGCCATCACCACCTTAAAACAACGCAAATAAATTTAAATGAAAATGTCGTTTCTAGTTATCCAAATGGCAATGATGGCTGGAAAGCCACATTCACCACGAAACCTATTAAAAACAATGGTAAAATGTTGATATTCTTTAAGTTTAATAAAGTGCACCCAACGGTGGCCGTATAATTAATTGAAAAAGAAAAAAAATTGTTGTGTCTGTTAGCATTGAACTCATTAAAAGAAAAAGCCATATTTTCTTAAACAGTTTTTTTCCTTTTTCGATTGTTCATTCCATTTGTAGCGAAAGTGTGAAAATTATCATTATCACTGTGGTGCTAACAGCAATTGTATTAAACAGTTTTTTTTTCATTTTGTTGTATTTTAATTATCTAGACTTTGTAATTATTATTTGCAGGCAGTTGGAGTCTGCTGCGCTTCCTTGATTCACTTCATTTACGCGTTTCTTATGGTAGCGTGTTTAAATAAGAAGATATTTTGTAATGGCATCTAGGGGTAGTATTTTAAGTGTCATGAGTAAAATATGTCTTGCAATATGTCATAAGTTATAAAGGGTCATCCATTTAGAGGTACTTTTTTCATTGGCTTTTTTTGACAGATCATGTGTGAGGCGTGTCATGCTGTCATGTTCTTTTTGTTTAGTATTGTTTGGCATTTCATTATGGAAGGACTTACGCCTGAATCGATTCGCTCTATGGGCTCTTGAAAAGTTCCAAGAAGATCCGGCCCATTTCTGGCTCAATGGGTATGTAAGCAAACAAAATTGACGCATTTGGGACGAAGAGCAACCTGAAGAGATTCAAGAGCTGCCACTTCATCCAGAAAAAAGAACGGTTTGGTGTGGTTTGTGGGCCGGTGGAATCATCGTTCCATATTTCTTTAAAAATGATGCCGGTGCAAAAGTAACCGTCAATGGCGACCGCTATCGTGCCATGAATACCGACTATTTGATGCCTGAAATTTAAGTTCGTGATCTCAGCGAAATTTGGTTTCAGCAAGACGGAGCCACTTCCCACACATCGCATCAATCAATGGATTTATTGAGAGAACATTTCGATGAGCACATAATTTCACGTTTACCACCGGGGGTTCCAATTGTCACTGCAGGAATGGCAAATGCTTTGACGCGGTTCACTCGGGGAAAATAGGGGCACCAGACGCTAGGGTTCCTAGAGCCTAAATCTGTAAGAAAAGGTCTGTTGTTTTATAACACGGGTTCTCTTCGAGGCCCGACCAGTGCCCAAAGGACTGGTACCACGGGAATCGGTGGCCCCACAGAGAGCCTATCCTCTCTGTGACCGGTTATTGGTCCCCTTCGGCGGTACACGTGGTGGTTGTGGTTTAAGATCGATTTATGTATGTAATGTGCAAGGTCGATCAAGTGTGCTGTTGCACTCTCAACAGACGGAGTTTGGATAGTCTCCAAACCCTTAAGCAAGAGGTTATAATGTGGATCTAGGCTTGCCTTGGAAAGGATTGCCATATTATATAAATTGCTACTCATTGTGACTGTATCACACACAAAAAGCGATTGATGGCAATCGTAAAGTGTTGTTATACTACACAATGGGGGCGCTAGTCTACGCCTAAGTTTCACTCGGTGGTAAGCGTGAGGTTAGGCCGACTAGGCAGGTACTCACGTTAATCTTGTTTCACAATAATTTCACGTTTTTGGCCTGTCAGGACGTGGACTGTCTCAGAGATATGACACTGAGCAACCTATTAGGCTTTGTGAAAAGCTCCAGTTGGTTTACAAGAACCAACGGTATTGGAGTTCTCTAGGGAAAGGTGGGGGTAGATGATCGTTGGGGCATCACAATGGGCCTTATTGGCATCCGAGGGAACTCGAATTTTTGCGGGCGGCCCGTTTAACCTAACCTAAACTAACCTTCTTTAAAAAAGTAGGGCACCTCGAAATGGATCACCCCTTATTTATCTTATGGTGTTTTCTAAACACTTTGAAAAGCTTAAACTTGAAATTTTTCCAGTTAAAATTCAAAGATAGTAATAAAATTAAAATGTTTTTTAAACTTAAATATTAAACTAAGCCACCCCTTTCTCAAATACGCCTAAAAACTATACAGCTCTTTCTTCATCACCATTTCATTCATCGTCATCATCGCGAAAATATTAGAAATGGATTGAGGATACCTGAAAACGTAAAGATCCGTTTTAAACCCGAAATCAATTTTTTTACTTCTTATGATAAAAGTAAAAAAAGAGGGGTAGACCCAGCTGGTTTTTCCAAATTTCCCACTTTCGTGGTTGGTTCTTAGCAGTTTGAGATTTAAAAAATACATATATACATTATTATTTCACTAACTCATTCTACGGATAAAAAAATATGATTGTAGATTTGTTAAATACTAAATGACAAAAGTGATTTTAAACCAATTCGTTTAATTTCTGTCGAACTCATACCAAACAAATAACGAAAAAATTGTTTTGCTTTAAAACAATGGCAGAGCTTTCTTTTAACCAACACATTATCGCTAATGGTTAACAATCCTTCTTGTAGTCATTCTGGAGTCTCAAAAGGAACATTAATTTTCTGTTTATTCAAAGCTAAAGGGGTGATAATGACAAATATTTGAGAATTAACGCTAAAATGGGAAATAGTAGTTAGTAGAAGAAATAACAGAATTGAAGAAAAAGCTTTTAAAATTTTGTAATGAGACGTTAAAGCAAGTGAGATAAATTAACACAACATCTTATGGATTAACAAACTGTTTTTCATTAATATTACAAATAGTATATGAAACTTTTTATATTATTTATAATAAAAAGTAAAGGAAAGAAAAAAGGAGTTAATGATTCTAGATGGAAAAATATAATAAAAAAATAATTAAATTAATATTTATTTAGTCAAATCAGTGTTTTATATACACTATCGATTTTTTATGAAGTTGCAATTTTTATATGAATTATAAAATCTTGTTTTGGTGAGGTTTTGCTTTTGTTACATTCAGTCTAATCAAATCATATTATTTATATAGATTTGTATAAAATTTGTTTTTAATCGACTTTAAAAAAGAAGGAGGTTATCTATTCGTCTGAATGTTGCTTTTTTTATGTATGTAACCGCAGAACTCAGCCATTTCTGAACCGATTTTTTCTTTATTTGAAAGGTTATGCTTTCATATTATTATATTAAAAATTAAAGGGTGTCCCCATACAACATACATGTTTTTTACGTGTATTAAGAACCGTAAATTAAAATTTAAAAAATTGCGTGTCGCTATAGCTCTCAACAGCAGAAATTAATAAAAAAAATATATTTAAAATTTAAAGGGTGTCCCCATAGGTGACGTAATTTGACCTACTTGAGCCTATCTTTTGAACCATTATAGTCAAAACCTTGAAAATTTGACAGAGTGTCGATTACTCTGGCCGTTATAATAAAATGAATAAATATTCAAAATTTTAAAGGGTGCTCCAATATTTCATTTAATTTGATGTATATGGCCATAATTTTGAACAGTTATACACAGACCGCTGAAATTTATAAAGAACCTGTATTGCTAACTCCGCTAAACAAAAAGTATAAAATTTGAATTTAGAAATAAAAGGGTGTCCCAATAGTTTATGTTATTCTATGTATGTGGCCAAACTTTTGAACTGTTATAGACAGACAGCTGAAATTTGCAAGGAACCTGTATTGCAAAGTCCACTATAGCAAGTATACAATTTGAATTTATAAACTAAAGGGTGTCCCCATAAAATTATGTAATTTTATCTATATGGGCCTATCTTTGGAACCGTTAAACACAAACACTTGACACTTAGGCAGAATATCCACTACTTTCTCTGGTATGATATCAAGTATAAATATTTGGAATTATAATGTAAATGGTGTCCCAATAGTTCATGTAATTTGATTTATATGGTTAAACTTTTTAACCGTTATATACAGATAGTTGAAATTTACAAAGAATCTTTGTGAACAAGTCCTCTATAACAACAGGTCTTTAATATAAAATTGTAAATGAAAGGGTGTCCCAATAGGTGATGTTATTTGATCTATGTGACCCTATCTTTGAAACCGTTATAGACAGAGGCTTGAATGGTGTCCCCATAAAAGACTGATGCTGGTGAAAATAACTTAAATTTTGAACAGTAATAGGTAGATGCTTGACATTCACATAGCCTTTACTTCTTTCCGGTAATTTTGGCGCATCTATTATTTGGTTTAAATCTAATTCTTACAGATTACTTCCTACATTATTAGTTTATAATTGGTGCCCTTCTATCTGTTTTGAAGTCGGTTTTTTTGCAAAAATTATTTATTGACTTTACGGTTTTTCGTGTGAATTTTATATTTTTTTGGCATTTGGTGATTTCATATTTTTTTGGAAATTTTTGATTTTCTGACAATAATTTTTTGGAAAACCTTTTTTTTTCTTTTTTTATGTCATAATTTATTTATTGTATCTTCAATATTTTTGAACTAACAATAATTACTCGTATCTTAAGTCTAAAATAAAATATACTTTTCAATTCCAGCCAGTGCTAGACAGAATAGTGTTTGTTTCACGGATTTTGCAATCATTTGCGGGTCATGCCTCTAATGTACGGCCAAGAAAAGAAGTATCTCTTCTTTTTAGTCGAATGTAAACCCAGGTTCATTCAGCATGTTACGCGCCAAAGGGTTTGGATGAGATTCAAGCCTCTTTAGATATGTGACTGCATGTTTCGCTATTTCTGCTTTAACTGATGGCATGTTTAGGTCTTTGTGGATGTTCAAATTTTTTATATACCAGGAAGCAGATGTAATAATACGTAAAATCTTATTTTGGGAGGGAGGGTCTCTGTGGTGCTACCGATTCCCCTGGTACCAGTCCTTTGGGCACTGGTCGGGTCTCGAAGAGAACCCGTGTTATAAAACGACAGGCAACAGGCAACATAGGTTTTATACAAAATTCTCTTACTGTAGAGTTCTTTAAATAGTTTAGTCTAAAAATTTCCATTTAAAAAAATTAAATTTGCCGCCAAGTTTTCATTACCATTACAGCGCTAAGGTATTCTATATTTGAACTAAAGTCGCAAGGTAAATCTCCACAACATTTTAATCAAATCCATCAAGTATTTATTAAGTCATACGGACGCAGATACACGCATGGAAAAAACGTGCTTTTGATATGGTTGCATGAACAATTCTATGTTCTCTGTAACAATATAGGGTTGCACTAAACAACTTATAGTTGTTTTAATAATTATAATGATCACGACAAACAATTTTTGTTTCTTCTATTTGATCATTAAAGGGTTACTAACTACATCAAAAAATGCAGCATGGTTGATTTGAACTATAAAATTTTACAGTGCAACACGGAAAAAAATAACCATATACGGACACCACTACGTGATAAAAGACCAAAAAAAAGACCCCTGTCTACCAGTTTTGCCCAAAGTCCTCCAGGTTTTTTTTATGGGCCCTCAAAGATGTGGGGCCTCGATGTCATTTTTGCAAAAAAAATGACCATTTACTCAAGCTCATATTTTGCAAACCGTTTGGAATTTTGATATACTCTCTGAGGCAAAGTTGTAGCTCTTGTCATAAAGAACAAAAATTGTTAACATATAAAATCAAAAAAACTTCAACTTTAAGGTCAAAACCGCAAAAAACTTAAAAAATTAAATTTTTTTACCTTTTTCCCCTGTTCAGGTCCATAGGCAGCAAACCGTTCGAAATTCAAGGAAACAATCAACTACAGAAATGAACCTAAGATCTCAATAAACAACTTTCTAGAACATATGAACTTGCTAGAATGATTCTTAACACCGTTTAGGTAGCGCTTAGGTAGCCGCAAAAGTGAAAAAAGGTAAAAAATTGAATTTTTTAAAGTTTTTTGCGATTTTGAGCTTGAAGATGAAGTTTTTTTGGACTATGGACCTGAACATGGGAAAAAAGGTAAAAAAATTGAATTTTTTTAAAGTTTTTTTGCGATTTTGACCTTGAAGATGAAGTTTTTTTGATTTTATATGTTAACAATTTTTGTTCTTTATAATAAGAGCTACAACTTTGCTTCAGAGAGTATATCAAAATTCCAAACGGTTTGCAAAATATGAGCTTGAGTAAATGATCATCTTTTTGCAAAAATGACATCGAGGCCCCACATCTTTGAGGGCCCTTAAAAAAACCTGGAGGACTTTGGGCAAAACTGGGAGACAGGGGTCTTTTTTTTTGGGCTTTTATCACGTAGTGGTGTCCCTATATGGTTATTTTGCCATGACTTAAAAAATTACACAGTGTGTTTTCAAACAACAACCAAAGTTTTTTTTAGTAGTCCAAAATAATATTGTAATTATAAACATAATATATTATTTGTAAACAAATTATGAATAATAAATAATGTTGTCTTTACTTATGTTTATATGAACAAATTAGGTATGTTTTTATATTTATATATCTTACGATATTTATTTAATTTATTTCATAAAAAAATCTTATATTTTACAATGTTATTTTTAAGTTAGACAATAATATGGTTCTATGATAACAATAATATTATGTTTATAATAATATGTTTTGAATACAACCATATAGTTTGAACATAATATGTTGCGTTAAGATAATGGTTACTTCAACCAGGTTTTTCCTTGCAATCTACAAGAAGTATTTTGTAATTTTTCCTTTTCTTCAAAATCTTAATTAAGCGTTGTTATTGCTGTTGCTTAAAAAGAGTTTCTCGCTAAAAATAATGCAAACAGTTCGATTTATTCACAAAGGAAAAATAACTTCAATACTTGTTAATCTGCTGCTGCAGTATTTTTGGTTACAACGAGGGTTCTTTGTCACTCACAACTCTTTCCTTTCTTCTCACTCAAAACAGAGTGGGATTTAAGCGTAAAGAAAACAAACTTTTGATATGCGGTAGGATTAATTTGATTTAAAGTTAAATAAACTTTTCTTTTCTAAAGGCATACACATGTGTTTTTCTTTTTCTTTAATAAATGTTAAAAAAAAAAACATGAGGGCGCAAAAATATACTTTGATGTTATTTTATGCACCTTGCGGCATTAATGACAAAATATCAACAAAAAAAAAAAAAAAATAAGCCAAAAACAAAATATCTGTTTAACTACAATCGCCTTAAGTCATTAAGACAAACAAAAATGGCATTAAGAGGATCTTGAGCTCTCTAATCCGTAATCAATCTCAACTTGTCGTTTTTGTTGACACCGACGACATCATTGCAACTGATTGCAGCAGGTTTTTTTTTATCAATTTTCTCATGATCAAAATTGCTGTAATGGTATCACTTACATTCATGTTCATGTAATCTTAAATACTCTTTAGATGACAAGAAGAAAGAAAAACAAACAAGGAAAAACTACGCAATTTTTCTCATGGTTTTCATCCACATCATTCATCCTTAGCGCAATGTAAACCTGACTGAATGACAATTTTTCTGTTTGTTTTCTTGGGTCAATATGTTTCTTTGCCAATTTTTTGGCTTTTTACTTACATCTTTATTATTTTGCCTAATGTGTCCTTTTTCCTGCCATTATCTTAAATGTCTTAAGAGGATGAGTTATTTGCGCACGGTTTAGTTTTTAAGACATCTCCCGCTTTAGCAGAACAATGGCTGCTGAAATATGTCATGTTGATAGAAAAAGCAACAATAAAACAACTTCTTGTGCACCTTGCAACAAGAGGGATTTGTCTTTTTGCCTAATAGGAAATATTTTTTGTTTTGTTGTTTTTTTTTTTGCAAAATATTGGCTATGAAAATTAATTTGTATGAAGAATAGGTGGTGGAATTTATAATTTTATTAGTTTTTGTTTGGCGCTGCTGACAGCTGTAGGGGGAATCAGCACCTACCGGCCCCTTACTCAGAAAATTTACCAGTTCAGCAATTACAGAAAATGTTAATCTTCAGAAAGTAATCAAGAATGTGAGAATAAAGAATTCGGATGCTCGAAGGACCTAAATTTTCTTATCTAGTAGATCTGATGGACCACATTTTATAGAACAGCCTCATCTGATTGCGTAAGAACCCACGATTCAGCGCCATATAGTAGCACGGGTAATATAAGTGTTCTATAGAGTGTAATTTTAGTTCGTCGAGAGAGGGCTTTAAATTGCTTGCTTAGCCCGAAATAGCATATATTAGCAAGAATAGTTCTTCTTTTTATTTCCAAACTGATGTTATTTGTTTGGTTTATGGCGGTACCGAGGTAGATAAAGTTGTTCACTACCTCGAAGTTATAGTCACCAACATTCACATATTGACCCAGTCTTGTTGTTTCTTTGTTCGTTGATGCCATAAACTTTGTTTTATCTTCGTTTACTATCAGACCCATATTCCTCGACTCATTTTCGATACAGGAGAATGTTGCAGTTACCTCTCGCACAGTTCGCCCTATGATATCAATATCATCGGCATAAGCGAGTAGCATATGCTTTTTGTTGTAAATTGTGCCTGCTCTGTTAAGTGCAGCAATATTATTTTAAACAAAATGTTGAATAGATCACAGGATAAACTATCACCTTGTCCTAAACCACGTTTGGTATTAAACGTCTCGGAGAGGTCTTTTCCAATTTTAACCGTTGATCCAAACTCAGACATGGCTTTAAATACCTTTGCTCGTATCGGGCTGTCAAAAGCAGCTTTGTAGTCAACGAAAAGGTGATAGGTGTTGATATGCCTTTCTTGAGTCTTTTCCAGGATCTGTCGTAATGTGAATATTTGGTCGGTGGTCGATTTACCAAGCCTAAAGCCACATTGGTAGGGTCCTATTATTTCGCTGACTTTAGTTTTTAATCGTTCACATACTACGCTTGTTAGAATTTCGTATGCAATAGGAAGGAGACTTCCGTTCGTGTGGAGTGAACCTGGAGACAAGATGTTTAATTCTCCTACTGACTAGGAAGCCACATCCAAATTCGTGTCTAGTATCATGGCAGCTATAGTATAAGTCGACACCGTATGGTGTTCAGGTGACACCATGTCCATTCCATCTTATTTTTTGGATGGCAGCAATATCGGATCGGTAGTTATTCAGTTCGTCCACCAATTGGGTCATTGCACCTGCTCTGTACAAAGTACGAACGTTCCATGTACATATCCGTAAATCATGATCCTTTATTCGTTTGCGGTGGTCGTCAACTTTTGTAGGGGGCCGTTTCTTATTCTTGTTTTCTTTCATTTAGTGTATTTTTTGTGAGGGTGGATTACAAGTCCAACGTCCCAACCATTTTTTTAAAGTTCTTATGGTGAACAGTTCGTGGCACAAATTAGCTCACTACTTCAAGACGGGTGTTTGAAGCAGCTACCCCAGGTGGAACCGCGAGGAGGTATGTGTCCACTTAAGATGAAGGAGGGCCAAGACAGGTACTGGACTTCACCAAGTTGAAGTAGATCAGACCGTTGCTTGGTATCCCACATCCCCAATTATGCCTCAGCGTCATCGAAAATTTGGTGCATCGGATGGAGGTGTGACGCCGAAGTCGCGGCTGCCATTTGAACGATATTTTGTTCCATACATAACTGAACCATACCAATATTATCAAAATAAAAATAAATGATAATAATTTCCTAAATAATTTGCAGCTTGTTTAAAATCTACTTCGGTCCTTAAAAATTTAACCACCGTTTAGTTGCAATTAACTTTAGTCAGTGATTGAAATTACAATTACTTGTAATGTGTGAATGAGAATATGAAATGACAAGTTACCAATAATTTTAATTGTAATTGAATCTCTCCATGTCTGGACCATTTGCCATTCCTGTGTGTAAATTAGGACTTTTTAAAAATTTAGTAAAGTTATGGACAAAAATGGTACTGAAATGGTACGTATTTGGAACAAAAATTCCTTTAAATCAGTGATGCAAAGATCAAAGAAAGAACTTTTATGGGACACAAAAAATTTTTTTTGTTCAGCATGTAATTGGTAATCAAGATTCTATACCATTTTGGTGTAAAAAAAAATTCTTTTACTTCCATTAATTTTAATTAGTTAAAAGTAATTATTGCTCCAGTTGCTAAAGCGTATCTCTAGAATCTTTGTTGGATTTTCTACACTTAAAACTCAATAACCAATTTCCCTGAACAGGTTATTTGTGTAAAACATTCTTGAACTATACCATCGTGAGTCGAAATAAATCTGCACATTTTGCAGTAATTGTTCAGACGTTAGTCCAAGACAATTATTGTGCTAGTCTATCAGCCTGAGGATTGTGGGCTTGATTCCCACTAAAGACTCTAGGTATTATTTTTACAACGGTTGAAGGTTTTCGTAACTACACAGAAAAAATTTTTTTCACCATTTAAAAGTTTTAATTAATTTTAAATTAGAGTTAAATTAATTTTTTAATTGATTCAAATATATATTTGTTTAAAATAGAACAAAAAATCAAAATTAAACAACTAATTGAATCAATGAATTATTTAATTAAATTTTAATCTGAAACCAATTAAAAGATTTAATTGGTAAACATATATTTTTTCTGATAAATTAAGTTAGAATACAATTTGTAAATATATAAATAAATATTTTCAAGATCTGCGATAACAACAGCGAATAAAATAAATATTTAATTATTAATTCGTAGTGTTTATAGCTAAAAATTAAGATGTTCATTCCAGTCCATTTTTGTCAACTTAAAAAGTCACCCACGCTAGAAGCAAATTTATTTCAACTCTCACTTCTAAAACATGTCCTCTTTGTCAACCTTTTTGATTCTTTAAGTATTTTAATCGCATGATCGATGCTTCATGCATCCATCGATTGTTGTGTTCTTTTTTGTCAAAAAAATAAAAATCAAGTAAAATCTGCTCAAAATGTTTTTTTTTTTCTTTCTTCCTAAAACCATTTAAAATTCATTCTTGTCAAACAAAAACATAATTGCTACCGTTTGCTATTCATTTTCTTTATCTTAATTTTCCACATATGGACTTAATGTGTACCCGTATGCATGTGTATGGTTTCGGAAAATTCTCTGTGAATTTTTTGTTTGAATTTGAAAATTTTATCATCAGTTTATGAGTTTAGAGAATTAAAATTTTTTTGTTTTCATATTTTTGAAACTATTCATACGATATTTATCTTTTTTTGTTTTAATTTTGCATTGACATTTTGTCTTTGGTTTTAATGGATGTTAAAGAATAATTTTTGTTAAGCGAATGTCATCGATTGTTAGAAATAATGTAATTTGTAGTGTAGTTTTTTCTATTATACTTTTAAAAGTGATTTCACTCAGTTAATGATGAATCGTTTGTCAATGGCATTAAAAAAAGTTCTAAATAAAAGTCAGGGGTTTTATGGTTTTGTTCCTTAAATTGGGATAAAAAAAACCATGAGAATATTTTGTTTATTCTGTTTACTTGTGTTGCCAAACATCTTTATTGGTTTTGGTCAATACTACGGGTAACGGTCTCAACGTTGTGTAAACCAAAATTACATTAATTTATAAACAAATATGTATGTGTGTGTGTGTGTGTGTGTGTGTGTGGTTCAAGTAAAAAAAAAACCAAAAAATTATATTTGGAATCGTGTTATATACATTATTTATTTTTAATCACACATGATTCCTTTGCAAATTTATTAAATAAATATTTTATGAGTATAAGATATTTATTTTCAAAAAATATAATAATCGAAATTGATTACTATGGGGAAAGCCTATCCAGATAGCTATTTCGCTAGTGCTCAACTAGCTCATCAGTGGATTTTTCCCAATTTTTCTGAATAAAAACTCAGATTCTTATGCTTAAAACTTAATAGACTAAATGAGAAGTTCAAGCAGTCTATAAAGAAAGCCAAATCTAAATTTCTAAACACAACAAAAAACCATAGTAACCATTTCGATTTCAAAAAGATTATATTGTTTAGAAATTTAGATTTGGCTTTCTTTATATAAGTATACTCCATATGATGGATGATATGTGTCTGCCCGAGGTCCAAAGCCATTTTTTATGTTAGCCTATTTCTAGGCACAGTCTGCAAGTATTGCCTTACCTCGATTTTAAAGTTGGCCAGATAATTCTTGAAAGTATGTGACCTGTCACTAACGTAGTTAATTATTTGTTGGCACCCAGACTATATCCAAGCTCCTTCTTGATTTTACTGCCAACTTGTAGTGACAAATTCCAGAGTCTTGTGAGAGTCGAACACACAACCCCGCAATTGCTTTTTGATTTGCGCTTTTAACACCCGCGATCGTTCTTTTTTTTTTTGTTTACATATTTTAAAAAGGGTGGTTAAATTTTAAGGGCCGATGTTGATTTTGAATTAAATCCAAATTATTAAAAAAATTACTGTCATTTCTTTTTATTTTGATAATATGGATATGGTTCAATTATGTATAGAATAAAATATCGCCAAAAAGAAATCCCACGGTATCAAATCACATGATCTTGGCGGCCAATGGACATCGCCACCACGTGAGATAACACAGCTATTGAATTTGTGTGCGCAAAAGAGCCATTGTTTTGTTAGCTGTGTGGAAAGTGGCACTGTCCTGTTGAAACCAGATATCGGCTACAACCATATCTTCCAATTCGGGCCATAAAAAGTTCGTTATCATCTCACGATAGCAAACATCATTCAGAGTAACTGCCTGACCGGCCTCGTTTTCGAAAAAATACATCCCGATGATGCCGCTACCCCATAAACTGCACCAAACAGTCACTCTTTTTCGGGGGCATTGGTTTTTCGACAATCACTCTTGGATTATCATGCGGCAATTCTCCTTATTGACGAATCCACTGAGGTTAAAATGTGCCTCATCACAGATGAAGTTGATTTTCTTCGAAAATTTATCATACACTGTAGACCTTTCTTGCCACCATTCTGACCATTGACGACGTTTGGAATAATCAATAGGCTTTAGTTCTTAAGTCAATTCCACAAGTGCAATTGTTGGGCACGGCGACGAGTTGAGGTGGACGGCTCTACAGCCACACTGTCGCGAACAGCAGCAATATTTTTTTCTGCAGTACGAGCATGCACTGGTGTTTTTACATCTCCTACAGACCCAGTTTGCTCAAATTTTTGCACTTTTTTTTTCTGATTGTACGCACATTTGGACGGTTAAATTGACCGAAAAAATCTCGAAGTGCACATGCATGCATTTTGATTTTAAGGCCCATTTTCATAATAAGCCTGAATAACTTTATCGCGTTGATCGATTGCGTATCTTTCCATGGTTCAAATTGAGTTAGTCTGAAATTGAGAAATATCAAATTTAATGTAGAAATAAACTTGACGTTTAGGTGTGGTTCACACTCAAAATCGGCCCCTAAAATTTAACCACCCCATACTTCTGCTCTTGCTAGGGAACTGCCTTTTGCGCAGTGCTCTTGTTGTATTTTGTAAGGCCTCAGTCGTAGCTCGAATGAAGCTTATTTAGAGAACAGAAACCGGGAGGTTTTTATTCGGAAGGGCATTCTTCCATCACACACATGTCTAGGCCTACTACTCTGGTACAATGAAATAAGTCCCAAATGAAATAACTCCCAATGAAATAAGTCCCAACGAAAATGAAATAACTTCCAAATTAAAAAAACGAAATAACTCCCAACGCCAAAATGAAATAAGATCCAAAAACTTCACCGTTAATTCAAACCAATTATATTTTTACAAAAAAAAAATTAAATAACTCCCAAATAAAATAAGTCCCAACAAAAATGAAATAACTCCCACCCGGGCACTGTTTAACTGTTTTAACCTCTATGGTATAACAGGTAGCTCCCGATTAAAGAGGTCCTTAACTTTGATATCATACCATATATCATAGATATGTGACCAAAGGCCGGCTATACAGACAATATTTTGTTAGCGAAGCCGCTGTTCCATATACCATAGAGAGATCATTGAGCCATCCCGGGCTGTATAGCTGGCCTTCGGCCGTATGGAAGGGTTTTTCCTCTATAGTATACCAACGCCGGCTTCGCTTACTAAAGTTTTCTGCATAGCCGACGTTCGGCCGGGCGCAAGGATTTTCTCCTCTGTGGTATAACCAACACCGGCTTCGCTTACTAAAGTTTTCAGAATATCCGGCCTTCGGCCGGGTGCAAGGATTTTCTCCTCTGTGGTATAACTAACACCGGCTTCGCTTACTAAAGTTTTCTGCATAGCCGGCCTTCCGCCGGGCGCAAGGATTTTCTCCTCTGTGGTATAACCAACATCGGCTTCGCTTACTAAAGATTTCCTGCATAGCCGGCCTTCGGACGGACGCAAGGATTTTCTCCTCTGTGGTATAACCAACAAGGTCTTCGATTACTACTCTATGGTACAACAAACACCGGCTTCGCTGACTAAAAGTTTTCTCTGTATCCAGAGTAACGCAATTTTAGTCAAATGAAATAACTCCCAATCAAAATAAATGAAATAAATCCAAACAGAATTAAGTTAGGAGTTATTTCATTGCGAAATAATTCCCAATGAAAAATAATGAAATAACCTCCAAAAAATTGGGAGTTGTTTCATTATGAAATAACTTCCAATTTGTATGGGATTTTTGAATTTTTTGTTGGGAGTTATTTCATTTTTGTTTTGCTACTCCTCTAGCTCTACTGTATCTATTCTAGCCTTAAGAATTTAAAAGAATATATTAAATTTCGTATTTTACAGAGATCTATGCAGCCGATGAGTTCTTAAAATTTCAACGTAACTCATCTTTGATTACAGCGAAATCAATCCTAATATTTTGCACTTTTTTCTAAATAGACTTCTCGTGGCAAATTACACTCTTAACTTCTTAAAACTAATGAAACAATTGTTGTGTTCTAAAATTTAAAACATTTTAATAAATGTCACTACTCGAATTTTTAAGCCTTTTAATTTATAAAGTCGTAAGTTTATACTTTAAACATTAATATTCCAAAAATAATTCAAAATGCACTTGAACATTTTTAAAATTGTGTAAATGACTTTTGAAATATTAATGAAAAATTAAATAGAAATAAACAAATTTCTACAAAGTAGAAGATTTTAGTAGACAAAATTAAATGCTTTAATTTCTCATAAAACTACAATGAAATACCCAGGCACACTCTCGCCTCTCTATTGCCCCCTTCGAAATCGTAAACAGAATAGTGATGCTTGCAGCTCCACTTGAAAGTAATTTAGCGAGCGGCTAAACATAAAAACATTTTTAAACCCGTTGTTTCTTCTACACACAACATTCGGTAGCATTCTATTGATTTATAGAAAAATCTCTCTATAATGACGTTTCAACAAAAAGGGGCACGTGTCATTATTTAGTGGATGTTGTTAGAACATATCTTAAACAGCATAAGTTAGGGGGCGCGAGAGTGAGTAGTAGTGTGTGCTGCGTGGTGCTTGTGTGACAATTATTGGCAACAGATGTAAATTATTGAGGGACACCATAAATGTTTAAAACTAAAAGTCACGTACGTGTGTTTAACTCGAAAAGAATTAAAAACAAAAAAAAAAAAAAAAAAAAAACAACATCCAACCTGATGTTGTTTGTTTGAAAACAAAATCTTTGAATTGTATTCCGTCTTTTAAATTTAAAAAAAAAAAAAAATGTCATTTGTATTTACGAGCAGTACAAGTCTTCCTGGGGAGCGAAGAAAATTTATAAGTTTCCAGTTGAAAAGTGAAACAAGGTGCTAATCTTTTATTAACTAGACGATGAAAAAATGACATACAAATTATGAAAGAAAAAAAATAAAGAAATAAATTGAAAGGAAAAATCCTAAATACTTAAATGTTTGTTTCTTCATCTTAAACGGCGCGTAACAGATTAAAGTATAAAAAGTATAAACGACCTTTTAAGAACTTCTAAATCTTTTAAGCAGCCTTATAAACAGGAAAATTATAACTTTAATATTAAAAAGTCATATTTTTAATAATATTTGGATTTAAGAATTAGTTAAAGCAACAGTAAAAGGTATAGGAGTATAAAACAAATCCTAGTCTATTTTAATTAAGTTTTTGTACATAACACATTGTTCAAATATAAAGGATTAGATCATTGAGACCTACTTATTGTTACACGCAAAGAAAACCATGGTTATGGTATGGTTACAGGAACCATTCAATATGTTCTCTTTAACAATATATGTTTTCGATGAACAAATTTTAGTAACTTGTAACATTACTTTGGTCCCGATAAGCAAGTCTTGGTTAATATTGTATTATTAAATGGTTACTAAAGGGTGATTTTTATAGAGGTATGCAATAAAACAACGCTGGATTATTCGATTGACATGCATTTTATTTATCCTTAAGATAATCTTGTGGCATTACATTTTAAATGTGATTTCAAATGTAATGCCACGGCTGGCGAGGATGTAGTCCAATCTGGACGTCCAATATGCGGTGACTTTTTCCAACATTTGTGGCCGTATATCGGCAATTACACGGCGAATGTTGTCCTCCAAATGGTCAAGCGTTTGTGGCTTATCCGCATAGACCAATGACTTTACATAGCCCCACAGAAAGTAGTCTAGCGGTGTTAAATCACAAGATCTTGGAGGCCAATTAACAAGTCCAAAACGTGAAATTAGGCGGTCACCAAACGTGTCTTTCAATAAATCTATTGAAGCACGAGCTGTGTGACATGTTGCGCCGTCTTGTTGAAACCACATCTCCTGGACATCATGGTTATTCAATTCAGGAATGAAAAGGTTAGTAATCATGGCTCTATACCGATCACCATTGACTGTAACGTTCTGGCTAACATCGTTTTTAAAAAAATGTACGGACCAAAGATTCCACCAGCCCATAAAGCGCACCAAACAGTCAGTTTTTCTGGATGTAACGGTGTTTCGACATACACTTGAGAATTACCTTCACTCCAAATGCGCCAATTTTGTTTGTTGACGTAGCCATTCAACCAAAATTTATTTATGAAAATCGGGAACAACGGTAATCTTGTTTTGGGCCCATTCGACGAATCTACGCCTTACTGTTCAGGCGTAAGTCTATTCATGATGAATTGCCAAACCAAACTGAGAATAAATCACTTGACAGCTGTTAAATCGGTCGCCATCTTGAAAAGTAATGCCAACTTAAAGTTCTATACCTCTATAAAAAACACCCTATACATAACAGCTTGTCCCTTTCTCCAATACATTTTTCCTCCAGCAATGATTTCGTCTGTGTGTTTCCCAACGAATTATTCCACGTTATGTCGGCATCACATCTAAATATTTTTCATATCCTCTCATATGTAGAATCGAGACCAGGGTATATGTCCTCACAACTGAAGCTTATGTCAGTCAGCTCTAACTCGCGCCAACTCGTCTGCAGCTTCGTTTCCTATACTGAATACCCAGCACAGTTTCAGTATGTGTTGTTCATTGGGAACTTCTATTTCCGAGTGCTTTTATAGCCGCCTGACTGACTATGTAAATAGTGATATCCTCATAGAAAGTATCCTGGCAGCCTCAGACACAGCAAAAATTTTGGCTTGGAAAAAGTTATCCAGTCTAGAACTGTGGCTGATACCTAACTTTTCGCAGTATATACCACTTCCTGTCCCATTATCATTTCTTGAACCATCTGTATAAATCTCAATTCCTTCAGTGAAATTATTCAGAAGTATCCAGTCATCTTTGCTTGGGATTATTGTAGTAATTTCCTTGTTCTAATGCATTTCAGGCGTCAATTAATCGGTTTTTATGTTCTCTACTTGATATTTACTTATCAGCGAAGAGTGACCATAACTTTTAATATTTAAATATTTATTCTGTCTCAATCTCAATTGCGTTCTTAAAGCACATTCTTTTATATATAATTTTAAAGGGTTAATTCCAGGTATTCTACACAGTGCGTTGTTTACAGTAATGCTTTGCTTTCGGAGACCACAAATGCTTCATTTTGTACTTAAAAATGGTGTTGGCTGAATTAGAAATGAGATGGCCCGATCAAATTGATGTCTTCAAGAAAGCAAGAACACAGTAATGAAAGCAATCTTGAGCCGTTTTAAGGATTTACAATTCTTTACTGGTAAATCCATGAAGTGCGATGGCTTGGGCCATGTGCGAATGCCATGAAATCGATGGTCAAAGTGTTCCCACCCTTTTGTTCTTGAAACACAGTTTGGAAGAAAAAAAAAAATGCTAATTCAATGTTATCGCCCACTAATTATTCTTTGCTAATTTATATATCTTTTAATAAAATCATCTGTATTTTATATAAAATCATTAATAAATAAATAATTTTATTTTTTAATATGTAAAAAAAAACTGGCATATGCCATGTGACATTGCATAGTTTGTAACCATATTATAATTATAGAATTTAACCATATGATATTTATATTAAAAATAATATGGTTTAAGTACAACCATATAATTTAACCATAATATGTTGCTCTTAGATTATGGTTTTTCAACCATGTTTTTTCTTTGTGTGTAGCATAACGATATTTGCAAAACGTCATATTCAATTTAGAATAATTGTTTTTTTTTTCATTTTGTACAGGGAATACCGAACCAGACCACTAACTTCATGGGTCGTTTTTGAACCCCTTCGTTCATCAATGATTTCTGGTATCCAACTGCAAATTTACCATACTTTCACTGATTTTCTTGCTGTCACTAGCCTTTTACTGTCGACTGTAGTGATTTCAGACTGGCGACTGATACATGTCGTCATTCTTCCTCATCACAGAGTCTATGATAATTGCTAACCTTTGCTTAAGGCTAAGGTCTCCACAGCATATCCATTGAATATATGTTTCTGCCTGTGGTTCAAAGCCATTTTTCATGTTAGCCTATTTCTAGGTACGGTCTGCAACTATCGTCTTACCTCGATTTTTAACTTTGGCCAGATATTAGTTAAAAGTTCGTGATCTGTCACTAACGCAGTTAACCATTTGTAGGCACCCAGACTATATTCAAGCACCTTCTTGGTCTTCCTGTCAACTAGTGGGGAACAGTTTCAGATTCAATAAGGGGAATCGAATACATAGCCCCGGACTGATAGACTAGCACCCTACCTATTTACAAGTCCACCGTGGCACCCTAGAAAAATTGTTGAAAAAAATGGAGAATAAAAGCGAATGAAAAAAAAATGAAGACACATAAAGCTCACACTGCGTTGATACTTATGTTCAAAGAGAGTCCAAATACCTCGGTATAACTTTATATTGCCAGCAGTGTTTTTATGTGACAGCTGATTTGACAGTCGTGTCATTTTTGTTTGGTACTTTATCTTGAATAGACATGTTGTAAATCAATAAACTCATCGAGAGCATTGCATGCTTTTTATAGAGCTCAGAGCAATTAAGAATTAATTGAATTAATTAAGAATTAATTGCTCTGAGCTCGCCCGAAAGGCGATTGCTAGTGTGCAGCGTAATGTTAATGAAATGTGTTTGTTCTTCATCCGGGTAAACAATTAAATCAGTGTCCAACTATTTTATAAAACACTAGCTGTGCCCGCTATATCGTGGACATCCTGACAATAATTTGTTCGATTTTGCTTTGAAACTAATTTTAATGCTCTGCTTTTACTGGGCTTGAGTTATGGTTTATGTATTTTCTTTATACAAAAGGTACCCATCCCTGGATAGAATTCTAAAATTTATATAAAATTGTAGTATTATTGTAGAGTTCTGTAAATAGTGTTTTAAATATTCTACTTTCAGAATTAAAAGGTGCTGTCAAGTTAGCAGGACTCTTAAATCGGGAAACATTTCCTTCTTTCACTACTTTTTATTTATTTTCTCTAGGAAATGAGATATTTGTGATATTCTATATTAACTTCAGGATAATAAGGTACCTCCTCACAAAACTTTAATTAAAATTCATCTAGTAGTTTTTACGTGATGCGAACACAAACACACAAAGATTCTAAAAATTGCTGTTTTTTATACCATTTTAATTACTAACTGCACCTGAAAAAAATTAAAAAAAAACATTTCATGTACAGAAATGGCCCTGTTGTAGTTTTATTATATGTATTTATAGATTTCTGGAATAAACATCTTAATTTGCAATTCAAGGAGATTCCATTCAAATTAGGAATTGCAGCCCAAAGCTATAAGACCTTGCAGACCGACAGTTCTTACAGCCTCGGGTTCTATGCTATCCTATGTATAAATATTTGGGTTTTATGATTATTTAATTTTAACAAAATTTTGTTTACCATGACAAAAGTAATGTTTAAAACAATTATGATTTGTTCGCTACAACTATATATTGTTACAGGGAAAATAGTGTGGTTCTTGTGACCATGTTTTTTTCTGCATAGAAAAAAGAAGAAAACGACTACAATTCTAATATTTATCGAACAGAACTTAATAAATCATTAGAAAATATTTTTTGTTAAAGAAGGCCTTTCTATCCATATCTTCATAAACGTAACACATGTGTAAAAACTATTAACAAATCTTTTTAATTTGAAATCTGTTTATAAGCAATACAATAGTATTTTGTCAACAAATTTCTAGAAATGATACAGCAAATTGTATGATTCTTTAAAAATTAAAATGAAATCAAAAACCAGTACCGCCTCCTTTTTTCTTTAAAATAGAATTCGAACAAAAGCAAATAAATATGTTTTAAACAGAAAACGCCTTAAAATATAAACTAACCAAAAACAAAACCTTTTTTTCAATAATAAATATCGTTAGCACATTGTATTAAATAATATTATTTAATCAATAGTGTCAATTTTCTATTAAAACAGGATCAATTGCTGCCGCCTCCTTCTTTTAGTCTGACCAAAATGTCAAAGACTTTTTCTTTTCGATTTTTCTGTTTTTTAACAAACAGAAGAAAGACCTGACATGATTTAAGTAAAACGTCTAACACTTTGTTTGAAAATAATATTGAAAGGACGAAATAAGGATATTTTAACCAAACTCCAACAACTAACGAACAAAGTAATTAAACATTTGTACAAATTTTTTCGTTTTCCATGTCATTTGTTTGCCAAGCGAACAAAAGTCTTGGTGTCTGTTTGTTTTTTGTCTTTTCAGGCCAAAAGGTGTGATTCTTTAGAATTTGAAATTTTGCTGTGTAACAAACATTTGACATCTTAATCAAGGTAAATGTAACAATTGAAACAAATAAATGATATTTGTTTTTTTCTGCTGCTTCTATTTTAACTGGAATTTTTTAAATATTTTTCCTTTATTTTTTGTTACAATTTAATTTTTTTATATTCGAATTTTTCTTGTGACCATTTAAAACAATTAATTGCATCTTCTATTGTTTCGTCTTGTCACTTTTAACTTCTTTTTTGGGTTTCGTTAACAGCATTTCTTCTCATTGTTTAGGTCTTGTTTACTAAATATTGTTCCCAAAATTTTTTAATTTAATAGAAATCATCGGTAGGTTTAGGTGTTTTCCTTTTTGTTATTTTTTTATAAATTTCATTGAAAGTCATTGTTTATTGGAGAAAAATGTGAGACAACCAGGCGTCTTTAGCTTGGTAGCATACAAAAGAATATTATTTGATTTTGTAAAAATTTAATGTAGAGTGAACTGAACTCATGTTTATTGCTAAACCCTACACATTTAGCTAAGAGGATCGAAATTTTTGCTTTAATGTAATAGTTACTCAGTTAAGAAAGCTTAAATACAGTTGTTTTGTAGTTTGATTGTTGTCATTAAACTTTGTGATCACAAATCCAATGCTAATCAGTTGAAAAGTTACACATTGTGTAATTTTTTAAGTCATGGCAAAATAACCATATACGGACACCACTACGTCATAAAAGAGCAAAAAAAAGACCCCTGTCTCCCAGTTTTGTCCAAAGTCATCCAGGTTTTTTTTATGGGCCCTCACAGATGTGGGGCCTAATTGATAATTTCCTCAAACTCATATTTTGCAAACCGTTTGATATTTTGATATACTCTTTGAGGCAAAGTTGTAGCTCTTGTCATAAAGAACAAAAATTGTTAACATATAAAATCAAAAAAACTTCATCTTCAAGGTCAAAATCGCAAAAAACTTTAAAAAATGCAATTTTTTTTACCTTTTTTCCCTTGTTCAGGCCCATAGGTAGCAAACCGTTCAAAATTCAAGGAAACAATCAACTACAAAAATGAACCTAAGATCTCAGCAAACAACTTTCTAGAACATATGAACTTCCTAGGAATGATTCTTAACACCGTTTAAGTAGCGCTTAGGTAGCCGCAAAAGTGAAAAATTTCCCGAAAATTTTTTAATTTCCCGAAAATTTTTTAATTTCTAATTTCTGTCGAAAAGGTAAGATAATTAAAAATTAAACTTTAACTTTAAGCTCTAATCTATTTGCTAAAGTTATCGAAAATTGTACTCGTTAGACTGATTGATAGCACGCTTGTCTCTCTTGTCTATCAGTGTGTGGGTTGCGGGTTCAGTTCCCGCCAAAGTGGTTTCTGCAGACAGGCGAAAAGCTTCTCAGTTAGTGTAGTCTTAAAAAAAGCTGATGCTTTTACGAAACGAATTCATGTCATTACAAGCCTTTAAAATAAAACGAAAAAAAAACAATCGCTAATATCTCATGCCAATAATTTATTTGATTTAAAATTTTTTAAATTCAAATTTGAGCTAGCTTTTATACAGCGAAAACACAATATAAACAGTGAACGATCATCTTAAATTACTGTAAAAGTTTTGAAAATTCCCAAAACTGGTAATATTCAGATTTTATTTAGCTGTAACTATCATGGAAAAAATATGACTGGAAAATTTTATTTGCTTGTTATTGGGTCATATAAGCGGTTTTTTGCAACTAGATGGTGTTAATGCCTTTATATCGGGCAACTCTGACCAGATTGTCGGAAACGAACACAAGCCTAAAAGGTAACATTAACTTATATGTTTCGTTGATTGTGTAAGAACGTATATTCATTTGAAAATGAGTGAAATCTGAAGAAATACGCTTTTCGTTTTTGCTGGGATTGAAAGAAAACTTTTCATTATGAGCTTCTTCAACCTGGCGAAACTATCAATTCGGTACTGTACTATACACAACTCCATTGTTTGAGCAAAGCCATTCAGAAATAATATTCAGAATTAGCCAACAGAAAGGAAGTTAAATTCTATCATGACTAGGAACTTGGTTGGGAAGTTTTGATACATGTAATTTTAAGCCGGACCTCGGACCGGACTTCGCCAGTACGGTAAACTAAAGAAGTTCTACACCGATGGATTTATGAAACTATCTGGAAAATGGTTAAAAGTCCTACATAATAATGCTCAATATGTACTTGATTAAAATTGATTTTTAATAAAAATAAATTTGTAAAAAAATGTACCACAATGCCGCTGATCTTTCTATCTCAGTTTACTTTACTTAAGTTCAGTAATTCATTTTTGAAGTAGATTTGATATAGAGCGAACACCCGGTTGATGATGATCATAGGACAATATGCGTTGATAAATTGTTACGGCGCTCGGATATGCTGCATTTGAAGCGATGATAATCATCAAGCCATTGTCGAAATACAGTTAAATTCAGAACGTTATTTCCATTTACAAATAACGATGGTTAGAATATTATAGTAAACGGTGAGCGGTATACAGATGTACATTCCAACATTTTCTTGCCTCAATTGGAAGGCAATTGTACAAATTGTACAAACACGTGGGTTTAGCAGGATGGTTCGACATGTCATATAGCGCGCGACGCAGTAATTCCACGAAATGGCCATTTCATTCATGTTATATCCAACTAGATGTTATATCCAATTGGATGGATATTAAAGACATTTTTCTCTGTTTTAGTTCAATTAAAATTTTGTATAAAAAAACAAGTTCTATAGAAGAATGGACGATTCGATGTAGGCTGGTATGTATTATCGCCAAAAAGACTACCAGTGAAAATTTTAAATTTTGCAGATAGCTGTTTCCCTGGGTCGGAAAATCTGTGGTTTTAACATACAAAGAAACAAATTATTATCTAAAGACAATGATTAATTGCATTATACGAGTATTACTATTATGATTGAATTATATTATCATTAACATAATAATATTTTTATTTAGAACCACATTATTGTCTTATTTAATATTAACCTTGTAAAATATAACCATAATTATGTTGAAGTATAAACATAAAACATTTTTTTCGTAAAATATTTTTCTCGATGCTTACAACTAAACACTACCCAAAGTTGCTAGATACAAAGAATACTGATGACGGACGTAGCTGTCTAGAAAACGCATTCCATTCTGCTAGTGTTTAAAATTAAATTTTCCCAATTTTACTTTAATATTAATCACCTAATTTATAATTTGAACTTAAGCTTGACTTGAGTAAAAAGTTATCGGTATTTAAACACATTATAAAAAAATATAACCCCAATAATGAGTGCCTCGATAGACCGATTGGTAGTGCGCTAGTCAGTCTGTGAGTCTGGGGGTTGCGGGTTCGATTCCTGCCAAAGACTCTGGGTGTTTCCTACAGACAAGCAAAAAGCTTCGCAGATTGTGTTGTCTTTAAAAAAATAACTTTAACCCGAACACAGATAGACGAATATGGTTAAATTTCTAACTGTGGTGAAGTAATGAAATAAAAAATGATTAAAAAAAATACGATAAATAGTATATTGTTATGATGAAGTAAATAGTGGGTGTTTTTTATAGAGGTATAGAACTTTAAGTTGCAATAAAACAACGATGGATAATCTTGTGGCATTACATTTTAGATATGATTTCTGACATATGACCGCCACGGCTGGCGCGGATGTAGTCCAATCTGAACGTCCAATTTTCGATGACTTTTTCCAACATTTGTGGCCGTATATCGGCAATAACATGGCGAATGTTGTCTTCCAAATGGTCAAGCGTTTGTGGCTTATCCGCATAGACCAATGAATTTACATAGCCCCACAGAAAGTAGTCTACCGGTGTTAAATCACAATATCTTGGATGCCAATTCACAGGTCCAAAACGTGAAATTAGGCGGTTACCAAACGTGTCTTTCAATAAATCTATTGTGGCACGAGCTGTGTGACATGTTGCGCCGTCTTGTTGAAACCACATTTCCTGGACATCATGGTTATTCAATTCAGGAATGAAAAAGTTAGTAATCATGGCTCTATACCGATCACCATTGACTGTAACGTTCTGGCCACCATCGTTTTTGAAAAAGTACGGACCAATGATTCCACCAGCCCATAAAGCGCACCAGTCAGTTTTTTCGGATGTAACGGTGTTTCGACATACACTTGAGGATTACCTTCACTCCAAATGCGGCAGTTTTGTTTGTTGACGTAGCCATTCCACCAGAGGTGCGCTTCATCGTTAAACAAAATTCGTTTATGAAAATCGGGAACAACAGTAGTCTCCTTTTGGGCCCTATTTGCTCTGCAAGCGTTGTTCAGGCGTGAGAGTATTCATGATGAATTGCCATACCAAACTGAGAATAAATCACTTGACAGCTGTTAAATCGGTCGCTATCTTGAAAAGTAATGCCAACTTAAAGTTCTATACCTCTATAAAAAACACCCTTTAGAAACATTATATGGTTAAGTTATAAATGCAATAAGATAAGCACACCCATGAATAGAAGGCACAATTATTTTTTAACCATTCGATATGAGAAGTGGCTCAATTCATAAATTATTCTTTGAAACTCGTAACTCGTAAAATTTTCTTTCTAACAATTTCTCAAAACTCCAAAGATTATTTGTTTGATTTTCGTCATACTTAGGTTACATACGAACAAACTTAATATACTTTGTTTTTATTTCTGTAAAAACTTTAATAAAACTTTGTTTGCAGTTTGGAGAAATTATTTAGTTCAAACAAACCATATACTATATTTTTGTTGTAGTAAGCATTTAAATGGTAACAAAATATGACCATAGTAAAGAAAGAAACCTCTTTATTGCAATCATATATTGTTACAGAGGATATAAGATGGTTCTTGTGACCATACCACTAGCATGTTTCTTATCCACGTGAACAAAATGAAATAACAACTACACACATTTTGCTTTCTATTCACTAAAAGACACAATGGATATTTATATTGAAATCTCAGCAAATGTGCCCATATTCTTAAAATAACTTTATATCATTAATGTGCTTAAGCTCGGTACAGACGGTTGTAAGATCTGACAATAACATTGTGCTGATACACGATTGTCATATAGTTGGCATTATTTTTGTTAGTTTGGAGTTTGATAATGCTTTTTCCTACAATATTGCCATACAACAGTTGTAAGTTCACAAGATTCTTAGACGTTTTCTGTATATTTTTCTGACAATATTGTAAGATCTGACAACCGTCTGTACAGAGCTTTATTAAATTATTTATTTCATATTTCAAAAAATTATTCCCATCCTGAGAGCGAATATGTTTCCCATAAAACAAAAAATCTCCATTTTTGCTTCTTTGCAGTTTATTCATGCGACGTCTTTCATGTCATCCACAAAATTATGGAGAAAAAAATTCTACAGCTAAAACCAAAAAGGAACCATGTCTCACGCCAATCATCTGCCGAGCTGTTATTGTTATCAAGATTAAACATTTAATGCCTAAATCTGTTGTTGTAGTTGTTGTTGTTTGAAAAAAGATACTTTTATTATAAAAACAAATACAACAATAGCAGCAACAACAATGACATCGATGTCATTATCAAAAAATAATATTAAGGCAGCCATTGCAGTTTCAAAAACTTATGCAACACGCGGAAGTTAAGTATTTGAAAAAAAAAATACTCGAGCCCCTTTTCTAATATGAAAAGAGGAAATGTGTGTGTGTGATAGTGTGTTTTGGTATTTGATAGTTTAAAACCAACAAACCCTCCAAAAATCACACAAATCTAAGGATACGCTAATAATTGTATCTGCGTTTGCAGCCAAACTACTCGAGTGCGTAAATGCAACAACAGCAACATTAACAAATAATGGTGATGGTGGTGGTAGTGGTAGAGCGGTACGGATGAGCACTCGTAGTATAGCCAGCCGCTAACGATAATGATAGTGGTGGTGTCATTCTTAATAATAACATATAAAATAAAGATATATTGTTGACACAACAACAATAATAGCAACAACAACCATAATGATAGCAGTTTATTCTTCTTTAATAATATTTTTGAAAAGGGCTTTTTGATGCATCAAAAAAAAATGGCCAGAATATTGTTAGAAATTTGTGTATTCGCATGTGTGTGAACAGGCTTAATATTGTGAGATAAGAGGCTCTTTTGTTTTGCAAATATAAACAACACAAACAATTGAAACTGAAAATTAATGCTTTTAAGCTGATAAGCAATACATTAAAGGAGATTTCAAAGTTTTTCGTTTTTTTATGTTTTAATTTTGTAAGTAGAAGCAGGGTTAATAACAGCACAGACCTTTAGGCAGGACAAACCACTGTTTTTTCCCAGGAAGGACATACGCTTGTGAATAAATTAATAGCCTAACGTATGAATAGTAAATAATATCAATTATTTATTACGATTGAGTTGTAAATGTTGACTCGTTTTAAATCGAACACACTGTCGTTATAGATAAAATAGAGAGATTCTGAGAAGCAGAATAAAGAAAGAATAATATTTTGGACATTGTTAAATCTTTGAAACCCTTTATCCCCTATTGAAAGCAGTTGTCATATTTGTGTTTAATTTAATAAATTATATAAAAAATAAGTTTCATCTTCATAAATTTCTTCGGTATGTTACTAACATTTTAACAAAACGCTTAAACTGAAATAAGCCGTGATGACTATCACCCGATGTAGTAAAACAGACCAGAATCTGTGAAGGGAATTAAGATCTAAAACCCACAAAGTGATAGGCTAACTTTTTTTTGAATCACAGTAAATTAACGCTAATCACAGTAATTTAAATAAAAATTTAATTCTACACAGAAAATATTTTTTGCTCAATTAAAGGTTTTAATTATTTTCAGAAACAGTTTTAATTAATTTTTTAACTAATTCAAGTATATTCTTAATTAAAAACAAGTAAAAGCCCTATATTTGGCCGTGCCGAATTTTCTATACCCTTCACCACGGTGATTTTATTTATACAGACATGTACAACATTAACCATATTGTTGACTCTTTACTTAAATAAAGTCGTATGAGAAAAAATCATTATTCATGAGTTAAAGAAATAGAAGACAAACGAAAACAAATTCCGTTTGCTACAATTATCGCCGTGTTGTCAGCTACTTAATGATATTGAAGCCGACAGCTACATCGTAAACTCTGACATTAAAATTAAATAACTTTTTCAAAAACTTATAAATATTTCCTCCAAAACTTTTTGTTTGTATATGAATTTGTAATTTACAATTTTGCAACATTTTCTTTTGTTGAATAAAATAGAAATTAGCCTAAGTTGACGACAGCCACAACGTTTCATTTTTGACAGTTTGTAGTCGGTATTCTGATGATGTCTATGTGTTTAATACCTAGGTTTTAAAACAGAGATATCATATATTAAAAAATCAAACGCATTTAAAAAAATATATATAATTTTAAAATTTTTTTAAAAAATTTTTTTTTAGAAATTTGATTGAAATTTTTTTGTTAAACTTTGGACCTTTCTCCAATCTATATTGAGTTAGAATGGCAGACTAGAGCAAAAAAAAAATCCTTCCAAAAAAAAAAATTTCCTCATATTGAGACATGGGGGGTCCTTTTAACTGCTCCTATTTATCAGTGGGTACCCTGTGGGTCCATTGGCTACCTCTATGTGTATTGCTTTCTATTAAGGTCACTAATACAAATCAAAGCAGAAAAACCCTACCAATCTAAAAACAAACAAAAATCGCCCCTCGCAGGGGGTTATTGATCCCCCGAGATCTGTATGCACTCCTTGCGATCTACCTGTCGCAGTCTAATATTTATTTGAGAAAAAAAGGCAAAACAGAATCATTAAAGCTGAAAAAAATTTAAAAAAAACCTGAAAAAAAGTGAAAAAAATAGAGGTGGGCGTGGTTTTTGGCCCGCAGCCTCCAAAGGAATGATGCGATGTTGCTGAATTGCAATACCAAAATTTTCGAAACTATGCCTGACAGATTGGTGTGCTTAAATTTTTTGTATCTCTTCTGGTGCCTTGGCAAATGACATTACCACACTAACACGGACGGACGGACAGACGGATAGACGGACAGACGGACATCGCTTAATCAACTTCTCTATACATAGATAGATAGGATCCAGAATATATATAATTTATGGGGTCGGAAATGAATATTGTAGAAATTACACATAAATGACAAACTTATATATGTATACCCTTTCCACCTGTGCACAGTGGTCAATTTCGCGAGATAGCGGTCAAAACTCTATAACTTTTGACCGGATTGGTATTTTTTTACGCAATTTGTTTTGTTCAATAGGAGGGACTTTAAGCTTCAATTTGCGTGTTCAAACGTAAAAATCGACTGATAGGAACGTAAATAATGTGGAGTTAAAAATGCATTTTAATTTTTTGTTGAGTTTCCATGTAAAAGTTGAATATTTTGACATTTTAAATAGGTATTTTTTATAATTTCTTATTTTTTTCAATCGTATTTTACAACCAATACTTATTTATTATTCCTAAACTTAATTTTGGTCAGAAAATGCCAACATTTGGCCCCTGACATTTGTTTAGTCTCAATATTCACAGGGGCCAAAGGTTGGTTTTTTGGAAGAAAGCTAATTCTTGGGAGGATTAAACTGAAAAATAACACTGAAATTCCCAACAATATCAATACCATTTGGATATATTATATACAGAACACAACATCGATAAAATTTTAAGTAAACTTTTACTATTGATTTAAAGTGCACATATATTTTATTTAAATGTATTAATAAAAATTTATACTAAAATTAGAAACAAATTATAATCTTTAAACTATTATTAGTATTAATTAAACAATATTAGTAAAAATTTCTTCCAAATAGCTTAGATTTTCATTTTGCAGTAGTTGTTTAGCTTCTTCATCTAACTCTAATGAGGTTGATTTCCATTTTTGTCGAATACTGGACATATATGGGTCTGATGTGCACAACAAAATATTAATAAGATCTTATTTAGTACAATATCTGGAAATTTTTCTTGTATTGTGCTCGCGAAAGAATCTGTAGCTTTTGTTCCTTTTTTCTTGCGCTTCTTCTGTTTTTGTGAACTGTGGTTTGCATATGTCTCCAAGAATATTTTTGGTTATAAAGGGTTGCTGTCTCATAAAACGAATTCTAACATGAACAGGTGACATTCCAAATTCATATGCTTCATTAAAACTATCGTCTTGTGTTGGTGGTTGGCTCAATTGACTTGATGTTTTTTGGCATATGGTGCAGCTTGACGAAGACTTTGTTTCGGTTAAAGCTTGTGCAACTTTTCCATCGATCATTGTAAGTGCAAATGCTTCTTCTGGAGTAAATTTATTTTCTTCAGTTGGTGTCGGCATACTTTCTAAAAACCTTTTTGTGCGTCTGGGGCTTGCTTCCACTATTTTTTCAATGATAGCAATTTTACTCTTTTTAACCGACTTCAAAAAAGAAGGTGGTTATCTATTCGTCTGAATGTTGCTTTTTTTTTTTGCTTATGTGTGTAACCGCAGAACTCAGCCATTTCTGAACTGATTTTAAAATTTTTTTTCTTTATTTGAAAGGTTATGCTTTCAGGTTGGTCCCATTTTAAAAACAGTTCATTATATTAAAAATTAAAGGGTGTCCCCATACAACATACATGTTTTTTACGTGTATTAAGAACCGTAAATGGCAGCAAATTTAAATTTTAAAGCATTGCGTGCCGCTATAGCTCCCAACAGCAGAAATTAATAAAAAAATAAATTTAAAATTTAAAGGGTGTCTCCATAGGCGACATATCTTGACCTATTTGGGTCTATCTTTTGAACCGTTATAGACAAAACCTTGAAAATTTGACAGAATGTCGATTACTATGACCGTTATAATAAAATGTATAAATATGTATTTTAAATTAAAAGGTGCTCCAATAGCTCATTTAATTTGATGTAAATGGCCAAACTTTTGAATAGTTGTTCACAGACCGCTGAAATTTACAAAGAACCTGTAGTGCTAAGTCAGCTATAACAAAAAGTATAAAATTTTGAATTTGGAACTAAAAGGGTGTCCCAATAGTTAATGTAATTCTATGTATGTGGCCAAAGTTTTGAACTGTTAGAGACAGACAGCTGAAATTTACAAGGAACCTGTATTGCAAAGTCCACTACAGCAAGTATACAATTTGAAGTTAGAAATTAAAGGGTGTCCCCATAAATTACGTAATTTGATCTATATGACCCTATCTTTTGAACCGTTAAACACAAACACTTGAAAATTAGGCAGAATGTCCACTACTTTCTCTGGTATGATAACAAGTATAAATATTTGGAATTATAATGTAAAGGGTGTCCCAATAGTTCATGTAATTTGATATATATGGTTAAACTTTTTAACCGTTATAGACAGATAGTTGAAATTTACAAAGAATCTTTGTGGCCAAGTCCTCTATAACAACAGGTCTTTAATTTAACATTGTAAATTAAAGTCCGAATAGGTGATGTTATTAGATCTGTGTGCCCCTATCTTTGAAACCGTTATAGACAGAGGCTTGAATGGTGTCCCCATACAAGACGGATACTGGTGAAAATAGCTTAACTTTTGAACAGTAATAGGGAGAGGCTTGACATTCAATAGTCTTAATTGTTTTCCCTCTAATTTTGCCGCATCTTTTATTTGGTTTAAATCTAATTCTTACAGATTACTTCTTACATTTTTAGTTTAGAATTGGTGCCCTTCTATCTGTTTTGAAGTCGGTTTTTTTTTGCAAAAATTATTAGTTTTCGATGGTTGAATTTGACGCAGAAATGAATCCTTTATGATGCTACAAGAAACTTCTTCATTAAAATGTCTTGCGTCTTCGTGATCTTTCACTACAATTATCAATTGGCTTTGCTGGTCGACCACCTTTTCCAGTTTCCGTGGTAGTTACTGATGGCTTTTTAAAAATAAGTTTATTTTTTAGCCATTCTTGGTTGCGTGAGTAAAACAATTTCTTGTTTCTGGAACATTGATTGTACCGTTTTCTTAAAGTATTTAAAAAAGTTTTTTATATTTAAGTTATGAATTTTAATTTCTTGTTTGTCGCATATTTTGAAGAATGGATTATTTATTGGTTTTAAATTTATTTGCAATTTTCAGGTATTTAAGTTGTGTAATATTAGATGGCAATAAAATCATTTTTTACCTTTTCCAAATTAATTGCCAGATACCACATTATTTGAGAGTTCTATTGTCATTTTTGTCAAAATTTTGATACACCCTTCTATCTGGACTAGGTCCAAATATAGGCCAACTTTTCCTAATTTCAACAGAATTATTTTTTGGGTCAATAAGAACTCTTGTACAAAATTTCATCAAAATATATGCATAATAGCCACTTTCACATACAAATAACTTCTCAAAAAATATGACGTGCATTTGTACCGAATATCTTACCTTGGGTCAGAAAAATTGCTGTAGCTCAAAAAGTGCAGTCCCGATGCATGGACATATATATATAGGAATGTAGGGGAGAGTTAGGACTACAAAATAGTAAATTTGTGTTTTGACTCAGCTTGACTCACAGGAGTTGTGCTCTATGAAGTAGGAAATTTCCGAAAAATTTGACCTTTTTTGAAAAAAAATATTTAAATTGTTCTGAAAACAGTAGAGCTTCAATTTTTTTACCAGTTATAGGATTATTATTAAGTTACAACACAAAATTTATTTCGTCCAAAAATCTTGAAAAACAAAAAAGTTATGATCATTCAAACTTTAAAAATTAACTAAAAATATCATAAATTTACTAAATTCTGAAAAAGCCCATTTTGGACCACCCTGTTCTCAGTGAAATAGTTGAAATAGAGTTCTAATTTTTTGGCTCCCGAGGTTTACTACTGTCTACTTTCATATGAGTCTAATAACTTTAAAATCGGAGAACAAAAACCAAAAGGAGTTTTGGCCGCTATCTCAAAATATTGACCACAGTGCTGTGGTGAAGGGTATAAAAAGAACAAAATAAATTTCTAATTAAATAAATGATTGAATCAATAAAATATTAAATTAAATTTTTGTCTAAAACCAATTAGAACCTTTCTTTGTCGCAAAAAATTTTTTCTGTGTACAGTTGGGAAGCATTTTCATTTGTTTATCGTCTTTATAGTTTATAACATGACAAGCCTCATATTTAACTTAACTTACGCAAATACCTTTTAAAAGCGTAAAATTGAGGCAAACAATTGCTTTTTTTTTCTTCCAAGAAGTGCTAATGCCGAACTTTTACCCATAGGAAAAGAAAAAACATGGTTGAGGTATCCATAATCTAAGAGCAACTTATTATGGTTGTAGGGAAACCATATTATTATTAAACATTATAATATCGGGTGCTTAAATTTTAAGGGCCGATGTGAACCTTACCTAAACGTCAAGTTTTTTTCTGCATTTAATTTAACATTTTTCAATTTCAGATTAACCCAATTTAAACTGTAAAAAGATACGCCATCGAGCAACGCGTTAGAGTTATTCAGGATATGGCAACATTGGATGATAAATTTTCGAAGAAAATCATCTTTAGTGATGAGCCAAATTCTCACCTCAATGGATTCGTCAATAAGCAGAATTTTCGCATTTGGGCGAATGATAATCCAAGAGTGATTGTCGAAAAACCAATGCACCCACAAAAAGTGACTGTTTGGTGCGGTTTATGGGCTGGCGGCATTATCGGGCCGTATTTTTCCCAAAATGAGTCC